>CM043017.1:130696113-131118067 GCA_023690525.1 Holotrichia oblita | reverse complement strand
AATAGAACAGAATTTCCTTTAAATACTACTATATGTCTGCATTTCACTTTTTATACTCAAATTCAATAGCTTCCATGATATCTGGAGTGAAGGAAGTACCTATATATGCTAATATATTTTGGTAGCATAAGCTTTGAATTACCATACACTACTGTGCAAAAGAAAGTGCTACGTACGGGTATTTTTCATTTAACTAAGTCACTTACAGCCCTTGAAAAAATAATTTTATCACTTACCGATACCACCTTATTAAATATTTATAATACAAGGAGGGCCTTTGCGGGCTAGATTTTAATGACTGGATATCAATGCTTAGAAGACAAGACTGCAATGGATTTAATTCTGCACACACGCTAAGAGTGAAAAAGATTTGATCGCGACGGATTCCCTATATTTTTCGAGAAGCTCGAGAAGGAAGAAGTTCCTTTTAATTGGTGAAACAGAATGCTTAAAAATTGAACTAAGAAAATTGAAAAATACAATATAGTAGAAAGTAGCGACATTTGGATATATTCATATGAGCTAGAAACTAAAAAGAATAATTGTTTGAGTGTTTCACTGTTGATCAATGGAATCCAACAAAAATTGCTTGTTCTCGTAGCACTACTACTCCGCCCATTGTTTTCGAGAATCGAAGAACAGTTAATACTTCATAATATGTAAGAATTTCTTTGCTAGAAGTCATCGAAAAAATCAGGAAGATCAACCGACAACATCACTTTATCGTGATAACGTCCGCAACAATTGATTATTTGAAACAAAAAACATCGAATATTTTATTGCCCATATTCACCTAATTTATCACCTAATGACTTCTTCGTGTAACCGAATGTTAAAGAATGGAAAATAAGTTTCATCACCTTAAAAATCTGTTGAATCTTTCGAAAAGCATGTTTTAAAAACACCATTTTTGTAGTGGAAAAAATTTTTTGAATGTATGCAAACCTACACTGTAATCTTCGAAACCATTAGTGTTATAAAGAAAAGTGTTATACAAAAGTTTAACTATATGAAGGGGCTCATTCGATGGCGCTACTGTTGTCACTATAAAGAAAGACACAAAGGTCATAGCAAGGTCAACTCTGAACCAGAATTTGTCTAGTATTAGAAAGGTAAGGAGTAAAAACTGCGATTAATTTGTAGACCACGTAATCTTATTTGACAAACCTTCTGACTTTGTTTTACGCTCTCGCTTTTTACAACTAATTCAAGGTTCTTAATCAATAGATGTCATTTCATCCTTTATAACGGCTATAAATCTATCAGTTGCCTTTCACTGTCAGGTGTTCCGCAGAGCTCAAACTTAGGTCCTTTACTGTTTTTTCTCTATATAAACAATTTCTTATGAAATTTATCTTGCCTTGTACTTACGTATACAAATGATCTTATAGTTTGTATGTGTATTACAAATTGAGACGACGTTTAAAACTTATAGAAAAATATCCAATACGTTGTGGACTAGTGTAATAAAGGCAGATTAACTAAACTCGTAAGTATAATCCCACTGCATCTGCCTACAGTCTAAGCAATAATCTATTGATGTTCAATAGAGTCGGAATACTTTCCAATTTTGCGTTGAGGTTTATTTCGCATATCACAGATTTTTCTTGTCAACATCCAGAATTTTAAGTTTCATCATACATTACGCAAGATTTTTCAAAACGAGCAATTATCAGAAACGTTATTTCTTATGGTCAAAAAGGAAAGGGAACTATTGGGATAGGCAGCCAAATCGAACGATGATTTGGCTGCCTATCCCAATGTTTCCTTTCCTTTTTGACCTTAACGTCGTACAGCCAGTACTTCCACTCTACTCTTATTTCTTATCTACATCATTACCAAATCTAAATCTATCTTCAACTCTCAATTAAGGAAGTAAAGCTTCGCTCTGATGAAATGAATAGGTCTCGAACAGTGGTACTGTCGCTTCGTCCGGCAAACGAAGTTTCATGGTTCGATTCCTGACATAAACGTTATATTTATAAAATATATATAAAATATTGCTTATATGAACTGGCGGTTGTAGAAAAATACATATGGTATGACATCTCTAGAATTTCTTTGTGAATATCTGGGCTCCAAATTTGTAAGAACGTTGCTCCATGGATTAATCACTAGTCAATCTCTTCTTGCGTTCCTTAGCTTCTACATTCTTAAACTTTCTTTATTATTACTTATAACTGCTTATAACTACTAATAAAGATATGAACGCGCAAAGTTTGTACCGTGTTTTTAGACCTACTGTGTACAGACTGGCACCACATTCGCATCGGTTGATATACAAAAAACGGTAACACATATTTAAAATCTTTTTGTTGGAGCATGTGTAAGTCCATTGGGAGCACGTTCTAAAATTATTTTAAAATATAAAGGATCTCCCAAAAGAAAGTTACACATAAAAGTTATGAAAATTTAAATGGGTAACCATGTATATTATTGCATATTTCGATGACGCAGACTAAATAAAGACAAGTTACAGTTATATTCCCTATACCTAGGTTCAACCGTTTCTGAGATATAATATTTAACAACCCAACAAACCTTAATATGACAGCCGGCTGCTGATTTTGTTCCTGCACTGATGGTTCGCTACTAACTACAGCACCGGACCTGTTGTGTATTACCAACTAGTTGCCGTCATAGACTATACACAAAGAACAGATGTTGGTCCATGGCCAGCACACAATCGATATCCTGCCGCATTTGAATACCCCGCGTCTTAAATGCCAGCGCCGCATAGCGCTTCATTCTGTTACTTTTGTGATTTTATTAACAATTAATTCCTACGAAACATGGAGTGAGAATTATGAAGATGATGGAAATGTGGAAAGTTATTGGAAACAGAGAATACAGATATGAGAAGGTTATTTTAGATTGAAAATTAATATTGATTTTGGAATGCGTAAATTTAAAACGTAAAATAATGTAATAAGCAGATAATAAGAAATTTTCATTAGGCGAATATTTCGGTAGTCCATCGGTTTATCCATCAGTTCTACAAATAAAATTTAATAATAAAGATGTCGTCTTACAATACGCAAATGATAATACAAATTCTACCTAAAAATACTAATAAAGTTTAAATGTTTAGGTATCAATAAATTTTGCTGAAAATATGCCAATTATATTGTTTTGTATGATCCCACTTTTCCAATTAATTTTCTAGTAGGATTGACTGCACACAGTTGCGTGATTGCTCTATTTAACCGTTAAATTTCGTTTTTCTTTTCAATTAAACTGTAGTCTGGTATGCTATACGGATATCACCATTAATGTAAATCATTTATAATTAACTTCATTTACAAATTTGTGTAACTTGAATTGATATGCACTGTAAGAAAGTGCTACTATATAATGAATTGGTAAATATTTCTTTAGTTTGATGCAATTCTTTTTATATAAAAAAAATTAAATATCATATTATATATCACAAAAACATTGGTAACCTAAATTGGCATAATTATTATTATTAGCAATTAGCTTTTTATGTGAAACTACTTAAATACAAAAATAAATTCACGTTTATGCATTCTTAATTTACAACAATTCAAAGAAACTCATACGAAAAATGAAATAAAAACTTCATATTTAGATTCTTTTCCTGTACGTATGTTCAAGTAATTCTCATAAAAGCTTCGTAATTAAATAATTTTGATACTAGCGTAAGCCTTTATGTACTAAATCTAACTCTGCGCAAACAAATCAATGTATCTTTATACGATAAACAATACAAATTGTATAGTATCATACATATTTGAACCCCTCAAAGTAATCGACTGTCTACTTTGATTGATATCTTCTTATACAATTAATATTACTTCACCCGATATCATGTTCTATTTGAAATAAACGAAACCCACATTTCGGTACGTTTAGATATATAACTTGATTGATCATCACAATTATTTAATCGTCCGGCTGGAAATAATTATTTCAACACAATTACTTTGTATTATTTCACATATTTGAGGAAAATGTTTAGAATAATGTTGAAATATGTGTATGTACATACATCCAGTTCTCTACATAATTGAACATGGCTACAGTGTTATTTTTCGCTCTTATCTTTATAAAATTTCGACTAGCAATTAACCCTGAGCGTTATTTTATTACGTAACATCTAAATACATACTTACATGCCAACGCAGCGCAACGCCTGTACATGTTTATTAAACGAGGCGTCTCCGAAGAGACAGTGCGTCTAGTAACCCGATTAATTCGCTAAGTTGAATTAAGCTTGCCTGTTAAATGATGCTTTAATGACATGACATTGATTAGCAATAATTATTAATTCACAAAATGTTGTCTGCAGATGATAGACGTTCTTTGCAGTAATGGAAGGTGTCTCAAAAGTTTCCAGCTAATTTAAACATGTACCATAACATAATTCAATTGTTATCTACCAGATTAATTTATTGAATATTATTTGGCAAATTAGCAATAAATTGATAGAATATTTATTAATTAATTAAGAAAGTTAAAAACTGACCTGCTTCATCTCTGTTGAAAATATTTCTTAACTTGCTTACTTTGAAACAGAAGCGTGAAGCAATTCATATCTAATGTAAAGATCCCGTAGGGTGATTAACAGTTCCATGGCCATTTAACGACCCACCAGAGAAATTAAATTTAATTGGTCTTGATGAAATATATTTCGTGAAAATTATATTGCTATAAGTTTATACTGTCTTTATGTTATAAAACAAAGTTTCACACATAATATCCTAGGCACGCTGATTAAAACGGTGCACCATAATCGACTTAATCTGAAGAATTCAATAATGTTCAAGTCTGTCATGTATCTTTATTAATTACTGCTTTATTAAACGATACCTCTGCGTATTACCAGTAGATATAACATTATAAGACCGTCTTTACACGGAGACGTCTCAGATAATTGTGATCATTTCCTTAATAAATAATTGCATTACGTATTACTTATTGACAATTTATTCTACTTTGCATAATTTGTGAGTGGGTTACACAATTATTTTTTCAATTGTTTGATCCAAAAAACTGCATGTTCCAATTGACAGATAGATTTGATTTTTCAACAAAACGCTCTGTAGATTTTAATGGATCTATCTAGTTCACTAAATTACTTATCATGACGTCGGGTTTATTCGGATTCAATATGGAGAGAATAATCATATTCTTTTAATAAACACTGACTGACCAAGTAAATATATCTAGAATAAAAAAATATAGACTGATAACAGAAACTCCACAGTACTTAAAATGTTTGTTCAAATACCTTATGACTGATCTCAATATATTTTTGTACTCTTCTAAATATACTTTTTGTTGCATTTGATATCAGTCTATTACCAATACTATTAATTACTACTAAAGCGGGTCGATAGCCGCAGTGGTTAGGTGGCTAACTACCTTTGTGATGGAAGGATAGGAGCCGGGTTTCAATTCTCCGGAAAGACTATGACATTTTTCTCGGAGAATTGAATTCCGATCGACCTACCATTCGCTGTCGGAAGTAAAGTGATTAACAGTGCGACATTATAAAAGAGGGAATAATGCTGTCACAGCGCTATTAGAACACAATTACACACACACAACAATCTATAGAGCTTATGAGGTCATTATAATTTACGCAATGGTCTATTTCTTTGCATGGAAAGTTGCGCGCATTGTTGCTGTATCTAAAAATAGCAGTTGCATCTGATCTTCGCACATCAGTACTTTTCCGATCTTATCGAAAGTATTGGAAAAGATTGTTAAGCGGCCGTTACGTAATCACTTATTATTTATTTAGTTTTCATTAGATTTATTGTCATTTTAAATAAACCACCATCAATAACAGGAAAGCCATTAGAGTGCACTGATAATAGCCTTCTTGGGAATTAATCTACCTTATTTTACATTATTTCTTTACATTTTTCTTGTATATATGAATAGTAATTTACCAATAATATTATTAGGGTTCTCTTGTAAAAAAATGGCTCTGCGATTTGCGACCCAATCATTTCATATCACAGATTTAAACTGAATCATTCCTTCAGTTCCTTAACGGATCTCTTGGTGTAACTGCTGAACACAAAAAACACTATTTTGCTCACAAAACACCAAGCATTCAACATAAGTTTATTGCACTATGGATAAGGTAAACTGTGCACGATGTGGAATCGAACCATCGTCACAGTTCACTAATCTTGAACTAATTTTAAAAACATCTAACAATTAAGGCTCTGTAACTCTAGACTTTTCTTTGATAGATCAGCCAAATGTTCCTTATACCTACTGGAAACTAATCTTCTCGTTTGTCCAACATGTTATTGATTACACTCGTTAAAAAAATTTTGCTTTATCTTTTGGGACTATGCAAACGTGCTCCTGAATGGTAAAATGTTCTTAAATTTAGTTCTTTAAAAATTTAGCTCAAACTTTTGGTAATAAAGAGAGTCTGAGGGAGAGAAATAACTAATAAAGATTTTAGATCTTTAATTTCGCATCATGACAAGATAAGAGTTTGTTGAAAATCATCACAATTGGTTAGATCTTTTAGAAATTTGAGCACGTTCTCATTCCTCTCCCGGTTTAAGGAAAAGGTAAAAAGTTTATGAACAAAAAAGTCGTAATAATGGGAATTATTCTGTAAAGAATACTGACACTTTTTCTGTTACTGAAGATAGTGCTCCATATCTACTCCAAGTACTCTACTTTAGTAACAAATTGTAAATAAATGAATGGAAAACGGAAATCATTAAATTCTAAACAGTTACTAAGGAGGCACCTCAACACATTAAACTTTTAAGTATCTATACCGATGCGAAACTATCATGAAAAGTACTAGTTGAAGAATTTACTTTCAAACTATCAAAAATAACAAGCTATACATATAATAAGAGGAAAAGTAGGTATTGATGCGGCATTAAGAACAAATTTTATTTTGTTCCCGGTTATATTATAGTGAACTATGCGGTTCTTGTGTGAGAGATCACACAAAAACCACATCTGTGATCAAAAGAAGTACTTAAAAAACAATGCGTACCACAATTATCAGGCTAGGCGAGTTAATAATATTATGATTGCGTCACACTGACTTGCTAGCACAAACAGGTTGCTGTTAAGTATCAGATTATTAAATAAACTGTCAATGGCATTCCGTGAGTTACCCGTTTCAAGATTCAAAATAAAATTGAGACTGCAGCTGCTGTAACGAAGCTACTACAAGATATCGGATTTTAATGTGTAATTTGATGTTTTTTGTGTGCTTGTCAAATGTATTAGAATCAAAATAAATTATAAAGACTATAGGTTTGCATTAAGAAAAAACAAGTTACTTTCCATCTGGAGAAAACGGAACACCCTGTATAATTGGTATTACTTTTTATATTTGTAGATCTCGAGAAAAGTAGACACATGAAATAAAAAAGATTCAATTTTTTCGATTATTAACCAAAAGATTGGACTTCCGCGCACTAGGTGGATATCCTGTATACCTGGACAAGTTGAGGATGCAAACTATTTTGAAGTAACAAATCGTGAAGGTACGTTAATATACAGGGTGCGGCGCGAAGAGTTTTGATTAGAAGTTTTTGGGGATGCAGTAACAGGCGAAGTGTAAAATTTTATAAGATTACACTATCGATAATGCTGATTTTAAATATAATATTTTCATGAATGATCTACTTCCGGTACACCGGAAGTACATACCAACTCGCTTATTTTAAATAGAACATGGTATTTTTTATTTCATTTTTCAATTCTCTATCTCTTGAGTAATTTTCATGTACCATGTCCTATACTAAAAATTAATAGTTTTTGAGATATTTCAATTGCCATTGCTTGCTATAAAACATGAACTTTTGAAGAAAAATGTGAAAACATATCTAATGCATACATAGACAATTTATTATTAAGTTGTCACATTTTTGACAGTCACGGCCTACGCTTTATTAATGTTGAAATATTAAGTTTCGTTATTGTAAAATAATAAAATATCTCAAAACCGGTTAGATTTAGGTATAAGGAATGCTACTATCAATTAAATGAGAATGAAGATAGGAATTGAAATCTGATATAATATACAGGGTGTTGTATTTGAAATAAGCGAGTTATAATTGTTTGAAATTGTAGGAATTGAGTGGTATGTGGAAAACACCCTGTATAAAAAATTTTACATTTCAAAGGACGAGGCACTTTAGTGAAGTCTTGCAATTCGCCATGTCAAATTTTAAGTCAGTAGCGTGTTTGTTTGCAGCAATATCGTGATTTATTTGGGACTGTGTTTTTCTAGAAAAATTTAAAAAAATTGAAATATCTCAAAATTCGATAGAGAATTAAAAAATAAAATTAAAAATACCATGTTCTATTTAAAATAAGCGAGTTGGTATGTACTTCCGGTGTAGCAGAAGTAGATCATTCATGAAAATATTATATTTAAAATCAGCATTATCGATAGTGTAATCTTATAAAATTTTACATTTCGTCTATTACTACATCCCCAAAAACTTCTAATCAAAACTCTTCGCGCCACACCCTGTATATGTATCTAACAAATAGTTGACGAATGCAACAGTTGGTAATCTTTCAGAACGTAACATCAGTTAGTATTTACAGTGCTCTAATATCTCGTCGCAGTAGGTACATAAATTATGTTGCGTAAATTGTACCCGCTGTTATATTAATTAAACTAACAAGAAATAAATAGATTTTCGTACTTCGCCATTTCATGTGGCATACATTCAATTAATATCATATTTACATAGAACGATTGCAATTAGTAGATACATATTTGCTCCAAATTTCCTCCAAATAATTTGTCGATACAAAACGTAAATATTGTTTCATATCAAAAGTAAAGTTTCCACTACTTGAGTAATAACGAAAATTTATTCATAGTTCTTAGCTCGATTTCATTGTCAGTAGAAATGCGAAGAAAGGAGATAATAATGAAAGAAATTTTCTCTTATGATTGCTATCGTTCTCAATAACTAAGTTCGTTAAACTCTGTCTTTTACGAACATCTTAAATAGATTTTCTACTTTGATAAATCATTCAAAGAGCTCGGCCTATTGTAAAGCTAAAGAAGAACAACGCCGCAAGCATCTCGCCTTACACCCTGAGAGTAGTAATAAATCCAAAAAGATTCTATCGAAGAAAAATCCATTAAGAAATTTGCACTTCTTCCGTCGAAGAAAATTTTTATACAACATCCAAATTAGACGTAACAGGTTTTAATATAATTGAAAATTTCGTAGTACTTGCGAGTACCCCATGAAAAACAAATTAATGCTCGTCTAAATACGATAAAGGACATTGATGAATTTTTAATGACGAATTTTTTCTTCTTCCAAAAGACCTTTTTCCAAATATGTATACTATCGCCTACTGTGATAAATCGGCCAGCTCCAACCTCTATAGATTTAATAATAATTAATATTGATCCTGATAATATTTGTAATTCAATGCCAAAATAAAATAGCTACTTCAGACGAATAAAAATACAGAATTAGTCTTACTATAGTCATATATTTTTCATGGCTTGTATAAAAAAAATTATGTATTAAGTCGTCGTTAAATGGAGAGCAACTGGTGTTGGTGGTTGATTAAATAGTTCTTTTAAAAAGATAAACGATCACATACACATGCCTAGTGAAGACCAGGAAGTAATTAGAACCTAATATTGTACGTGAGAATCCATCTAACAAAAATAGAATACCTCTATACAAAAAGTTAAAATCGTGTCCTTTAAGAGAGAGAACACTGGTAAGGACTTAAACGGAGTTAATTCCAATTTTTATTCTACAGGTTGTTCAGTATCTCTTCTCCCTACGATCTAGTGATCTGTTGTGTTTATCCAGTTCACTTAATAGCTTTTCAATCTAATATTTTTAGTATTAGAGGCGTCTGTCTTGTATTCTGAAATCTTAGGTGAACCAAAAGTATATGCTCAACGATCTCGATTCTTAAGTTCGCAAAGTCGACGTATATGATTTGTCCATCTTTTTGAGATGGTACCTTAGACGGGAATGACCTCCCAGTTGGTTTTTGGGAACTCCAAAGTTCCGATCCAGGTGAATGCATGTTGAATCCATGTTTTTCAAGTTCACCTGCTTTGACATTTCCTTTAGTACTGGATTCCTCTGGAACTCATAGCAGAGATACTCTATTATTTGTGGTCAACTGCGTAATATAAACTCGGCATTACCAGTTCAAGCTCAAAGTTATATGAAAACGCGTCGTTAGAGTTGCGGATATCGATATAGAAGTTTGTACCACTTGAAATATCATTGAAAATAACCCTGAAGATTTTGAGAGATTGGAGTTCAACACATAAATTCCTTCTCCCAGTTCTTATCCGACTTGGATCCGTCTGTTTATAATACCTAATAATAATAAAGCCTTAGCATTCCCCAACAGCTTGCGCCAATTACAAGGGACATCGGTTGGCCATGAGTTATTATTACGCCTGCGGCTATAGACTGACTTAAGATATTACCTTTCCACATTTGTCGTGGAATTTGAAAAACTACAGAAAATCAAACTCAGAAAGGGCTTCAAACCCAGTACTGCCGGACTACGAGGCAAGTGTGCAAGCCACGAAGCCACTAGCCCGACATATCAGAGAAGTTTATCAGGAAAGCGGCCCATTTTTAAATTTTAGTCTATTAGAATTTCATTCTTCACCGGTTGGAAAGAGCACCTTTAATGGTCATCCATGTGTCAATGCTGTCTGTTGGATTTCAACGATTCTACCTCTCCTAAAACCCTCACGTGTCCGGTCTCTTTAAAATGGTACGATAATTTTAATCGGTTTGCCATGAGAACAGCAATTCTTTTCCCCATCACATAGGTATATAGGTGTTAGCCCTAACAGCACTTTTATTGTTATTTATAGGGCAAATGAGTATCACTCCAATCAATCAGTCCACTCTACTCAGAGAAAGCATTGTTAATTCTATTTCAGTAGCATAAATAACGATAAGACGTATTACAGTTTAAAATAACCAATAATAATTTTTGATTTGACAATGGTGTGCATAGATGATAGCGAAGGCTTCCACGGTTCGAGACTCTAGTGTGAGGGCTTCTAGATTTTGATCACGTTATAAATGAAGTAAAATAAAAGCACAAAAAACATAATTCTATTCAAGAATGACTGTAATCGAGATGTAGTTGATCAACTACAAGTCAATGATATCACGTCTAGTCGATATGAGTATCTACATATGTATGTACTAAAGATGAATGAAAATTAAGAAAAGTGGAAATATTTCCGAACATACTAGAAGTAGCTTTTCCACCGTAATATGCTTCCTCTTTGTTTTACTCATGTAATGTAACCTTGCAGAGCGTCGTGAAATGAACGGTATAAATTCAATGGTATAAATTCAATGGTAACACCAACAATAAACCAGACGCTTTTCTCCGAAAATTCACTACAACTAAGCAGTTGAAAAGGAAATTCGTGTAATGCTTGCAATCCTGTAAGGCAGTATCATTTTGTTAAGATAATCGTTAAACTTACGTAGATAGTAAAGTTGCTTGTAATATCGAAATAGAGTATTGTTAGGACTTTCTGCATTTTGTTCTGTGACAACTAATCTTCTCTTTCAGGCGAGTAATTCTCTATTCGGCAAACATACATATGTATGTAATCCAGTTTCTTGTTTCGAGTTTCATAAAACTCTTAGCAAGACAGCACTTACTTATCAATTGCCAGGAGACAAAATAATCTTTTCGTCTAGCGCAGTTTTGTAACGGAAATATCACTACATCTACACACACATTCGTAGATAAAGTGGTAAGAAATAAAGTACAGTAGTAGCACTGTTTCAAGACCTACATGTGCATAAATGATTCATTATGAAATCTCGCACGTTGTCAAAAACCTTAAAAATTTTCCCAAATGTGCAAACTCACAAACACAACCGTTACACAATTAAAAAATCAAACGTCTAAGAAAAATTATACCAGCACATGACGAAAAGGTTAGCAAGCTAAACAAAGGGAAGACATCTAAAAAGGCAGTTGAATGCATTTAAAAATTTATGCACTAGGTAGATATTTTATTAAGATTTTCCGTACATAATTGAATTATATATTTTGGTACTATTGTGTTTTTGATAATCTACATAAATTAATTTGATTTAAGTTGTACAGGTTTGTATAAGGAAACGAGGCCTTCCAATTCTTCCCACTTCAACCTCTGATTCTTTGAGTGGGATCCCGATTCTACAAGGCAATAGTTATATCTTGAAGATTATCTGACAGATTACTTCGAACCAGTTTTGTGCAGTTGAGATGGCAATTCCAGGTACCTATAGTCCTGACCGCCGTTAATAGCTAAAAGACCGTTTGAATGGATAACATTTTGATTCATTTATTCCACTCAAAATTCTCCGTACAGAATGCCTGGATACCATCAAGGATCCGTTTGATTTAATTTATGAATGTGATGTTAATTTTTCCCCCTCTCATATTTGAACACATCCACGATAATTCAAATTTTATTCTTTAAATAAAAGCGGCATTTGTACTGTTTGTGTTAAAATAGCATTTTTACCTTTTATTCTTGTGTCAGAACTACATTAAACGTGAGTTGAATTCGTCAATAATCATTATTTGAACCAGATGTCGGTTCTTTCTACCCCTATTGCTGTTTACGAGACCTAATTACCCCAGGGTGGACAAGTTTTCCCAAATTTCGCAAGTGTTATTTTTTAATTTTATTTCCGTATTTAAACAGCACTTGTTGAGTTAGATTTGCTTAACCTGAAAACCTCTATATTACTCGTTGCTGCAACCAGTATATTACTTGGATTCCATGAGATGACCTGAGATAAATGTTTTAACACGTGTTATTGCTGAACAGCCTATATTTTCGCAATCTTCCAAAAACAAAGCTAACCTTGAAAAAGAAGCTATCTTGTTCTGTTCTACTTTCTATCTCCAATATTGCAGCTTTAATCCAAACGCTGACACTATTTCTCTCGATGAAATGATATTAATATTCTTTGCTTCCAATTCTTTGTTTAATATATTTATACTCTCAAAAATGTCCGCTATATGCGAGATATGCAACCCAGGAAGAGTTTTTAAACTTATCTGCGAGAATATTTTTTTGATTAACCATAAAAATTTCGACTTCAGTCCAGACCCGATTTAGTACATTTCCGCGAGAGAGCCACCTTACTTCTGTGTAATAAAGTAGGTCTGTTTATTCAGCTTCACCGTCCTGACATAATTCACGAAATAGCCGCGTGTTTAGTGCATGTCCCTTGATAAAATTTACAATCTTGATGACATCATGCATGACGGCTTCCAGTGTAGGTTCTAAATATTTGACCATAAGGGCCTGGCGATGGATCATACAGTGACTAACTTCAATATTTGGGTTATTTTTTTTACGAAAGCTGAAAAACCATTAATATGACCCAGCATAGCTGGAGCTCCATCCAAAGATACAGAAATACAGTTTTCCCATTTTAAACTTTGCGCATTGAAGTATTCATTTACTTATTATAGACATCAATTTCACGAGATCTCAGCTCGAGAACAGAACAAAACAGCAATTTCTCTTCAAAAATATCTGCACCTTTGTAGCGAACATATACCATTAGCTGTGAATTGCTACTAAAATCAGTTGTCTCATCAAGCTGAATAGCAAAATATTTAGCCTGTTTTAATGCGACAATAACCTGTTCCTTCACATTTTCTGCTAATATAGAAATTCGTTCTTTCACAATTCTCGCAGACAAGGGCACTGAATTCAGTTTCTTCGCTTCTTTTTGACCACATATAATCTCTGCCATTTTTACAGCAGCTGGTTTAACCAAATCTTCACCAATAGTGTATGGTTTCTTATTTCGAGCAATCAACCAGGCTACTTCAAAGCTAGCCCGTGATGCTGAACGCTGATCAAATGTACCAAACAAGTTGCTATATATTCAATCTTTGTCTTTTAACAGATATTTCTAAATTTGTATTAGTATTCTCGCGGTTTGGGAGCCAGGTGTGAATGCAAATTATCTAAATGTTTCTTCAATTGACTTTTTTTGAAAGATTCTGAAGTCAGTACCTTCATACATACAACACATTGCGGTTTCATTGTATACCATTGTATTCTATTTGTAAACTATTTTACGCAGAATAAATAACGTGCCATCGAAAAAAAACATAATTAGGGAAGGCTATGTAAATGTTTTTGATCGTTGCTTTAGCCACTATCACATAATGACATTTATTACTTGACATTTTATTGTAACTTTAGTTTATATAAGTTTTATAACCTCAAATTAAATGTCAAGAATAAATGTCATTATGTGAAAGTGGCAAAGTAACAACCCATTCACATAGCCTACTCTAATTATGATTTTTTTTTATGTGTCTATATAAATGGAGTGATAAGTCGAAGAAAATGAGACAGAACATATACATGACAGATGACTGACCGAAATTTACAATAGGTAATCAAAAGAAGAAAAATATTCTCTATAAGGCAAGCGCTTCAAATCACTTTACAAAATTGCCATCGAAAACAAGCATAGCTACATATGTACATACATACATAATATACATGTACATGAATACATAATGAAAGTTACTACGTATAGCCAAGAAAAATTCAATCGTACACATATAACCGCGAGTTGTAAGTTGTATTTGTATCTTGACAAAAAAATATTAGCTCACAATACAATCAAGATATTTTTGTTATACAGAATGACAGTTGCGCATAATTAATATAAAATAATAATTTCGTGGTACATTTATTTTATATGTTTTTTGTAATTTACGAATTGTCTAAAATAAATTTTACTTTTTCATATATTTGTATTGATTGTCATGCTGATAATGACATCTATATTATAATGGAGTTGTGACTTCTCGCTATCTTGGCTGTTACGAGATTTTTTGTGATGAAACCCCCGCTTAATTCCGAATTTTAATTTCTTAATTTATCATATCAAAATTATTTTAAATACTGATAATTTCCTCCCTCCGAAGTACGCACCTTGTACTACTACTAAATTAAAAAAACTATTTGGACTTACAAATTTGAGCGTAGGTTTCACAACTGTTGTTTACTCTATTAAAGTCTTTCGAATGTTGTTGTGTAGATAAGTTTCCGCTTGACGTTTCGCCGAACATCCTATCAGCTTCTTCAGAAGGTTTTTAATGACTTGTCTACGTGACAACACCCAAGAGACTTCAGCGCCGCAAACAGAATTTAAATTTCACGTTATCTTGAATGGTATTGACATCTAATTAGAAGCATTCGTAGGATAACACATTCAAAAAAGATATAAAAGCATTGGACATAATATTATGTAAGTTGTGTAAACCTTAAATAACTAGCTAGCAAACATGATAACGACGGAAATTATATCCAAAAATCATCAAACTTAATATCTACACAGCACCGTATCTATGTCGATAATAATTCTTTAGCAGTTTCGTGTCTCCCTGTCATTTTAGAAACAACATGTTTATGTAAACGTGAACGATGGGGTTAACTATGATGCATACGTTTACCAGTTTGCGATTATATAAGGGGTATGTGGGTCGTTAGGCCGAATTTTATCCTTAAAAAGGTGTTGAGCCATAAATAGTTTTAATATTATAAAGTACTAGAAACTGCTGCTGACAAGTGCGTCTGTCCACTTAAGACTGTTAACAATAAATAAACATGGTCTTGTCAAAAATTGATTGATTGACTGATTTTAAATGTAATACTTTCACGGATGATATACTTTCGACTTATCGTAAGCAGTTGCGAATTCGCTTATTTTAAATAGAGCATGGTTTCTTCTCTTTTATTTTTAAATTCCCTATCACATTTTGAGTATATTTCATGTATCAAGTCCTATATCAATAATTAAAATATTGTGAAATATATTATGATATTATTTTGATATTGATATAAACTTAGGAAATAATCTGAATAAAAAATTAGCATTATAAGAAATCTAAACACCAAAAATTATCATAAATAAACAATCCCCAAGATGTTTGGTGAAAGGTTGGTCAAAATTTATGTTCATTAAAATTTCTCAACAAAAAGATAAATTAATACTTTTATAACCACGCAATAGAATAAAATTGTATTTTATCTGCGATCTATAACATATTGGATCATTAGATAACTTAGAATTTCTTGTGCCCTAATGTTCGCGATCATACTCCCCCATAGCAATTTTTTCTGTCTACAATAACATGACGTTACGATCAAAATGTGATGCATCTATACACCTAAAACCAACAACTGAGAAAGGAGCGATTATCATTGTCATCAAATTAAAGAGTTGAAAATCAAGAGGGTACGTTGGTATTGCGATTGATGTGATTACATATTGTAGCATTAGTTCATTAGAAGACCATTATCATATAATCAATAAATCTTTCAAAATCGCTATATTCCCGAATGTTTTGAAGGAAACAAAATAGTACCTTATTGTCATAAGAAAGATCCACTTAATGAATTAAGTAAATGCAGATGCATTGCTCTATAGTCTGTTATATTCAAAATAATGGAAAAGACAATCGCTAACAGAATTGTCTCATTTTCTTGTTGATATCCAACAGCATGAGGTTCGAAAAGGATACTCCACTATCACTGCATTGGTGAATTTCCTGCAGGAAGTTTAGACGAGGATCGATAAATTATCCCAGACTATCATTATTTGAAGCAAGCCCCATATACCAAGGTATTATGCTGTATAATCATTTATCAACTGCAGTTGAAAACGTCAACACTACGCAAATATTTAAAAAGAATAAAGAAAATTAAAAGATAATTAGTCTTTCAAGCATCATAATTGTAAATAGTTGTTTGAAAATCATGTCTATATTTAAACTCAAAATAGACTACTCATAGATATCAATAACATAACAAATGACATTTTCTTAGTTCTAAAGGTTTTTCTTCTTTTTGCATTATACGATCAACGCCCACAGTAGTATTCCATTGAATAATTCTAAACGTCATCTTTGAATGAAAGTTTGACAGGTAGTAATTATCAAGAATACTTTTATTACAAAACCTCATTAACCATAATAAAACGATGTCTTAAATAAACCACCACAAAAAGAATCGATATCCGATCTTCATTCCCTGTTCTCATTAATAACCACACCCACCATCTTAGTAAACTGCACAAATTTCGTTTCTGTACGTTTGAAACTGTTCATCAAATTTTAAATATATCTACTGAACAATCAAAATAAATGATAAATGATGAGGATTTAAAATAATATATATATATATATATATATTATATATACAATATACAGGGTGAGTCACGACTATTCCCTCGGTCTCCTGTGTCTAAACGCTAAAAGATATGAGTTTCAAATTTTAGTTAAATATGTGGGACGATAAGGAGCACATTTTAAAATTATTTTCAAGTATACAGGGTGATTCAAAAAAGTACAGCACATCAAAGTTAGGTTATTTTTAATGGAACACCGTATATTGTATACCATTTTTGGATTCTACGTCACAAATTAGAATAACTTTGTTGATAGTTCCCTATACCTATCTGCTGCCAATTTCGCGAAAATTGGATTTTTATGAAAATGTCGACTTTCGCGAAAAAATTAAAAACAGGAAAACTGTACGACTTGGACGATTTACATTTGTAAGAAGTTATTTTGACAAAGCGTGCTTTCAATAAACCAGTAGAGCATTTTGATATTGGCTACATGACATTAAGCAAAGCAATTTATACTTTATATTTTTTCAACCATCAATAACTTTTTTAAGTTAAATGGAACAGCCTGTATTTATCCATACTATGTGAAAGCACATTAAACCCCCTAGCAAAAACTATAAAGATGTCTATATCTAAATTTAACGATTAAAATGTTATTAACAAAATTCTTCAAAAACGCTCTAAAGTTGATGCTTTTTCTCATCTAAATAGGCCATGCTTTCTAATTATTTGTGTGTGGATAATTATATTCCTTGTAAGTTGTATTATATATGATATATGACTTGTATCATAATATAATTTTTGTATACTGCGCATGCTCTTCGTACAGTATAAGATGAAGTAGTTATAATTAATAATAGTGCAGCTGTTGCTTCTTAATTACTAGTGCTTTGATTAAGCTTAAGATCTTGATTTGTGCTAACCTACGATGCTTTTTATGTATTACTGTTTGCCTTATTGGTCTAATCAACTTGTTTCTGCATTGTGTGTTTTGCGTGGATGTTGTTATTCTATAAGTGAAATCGATTTTTCTTATTTTCCTTGCACGTTTGCTTGCTTGGATAGTTGTATTAAAAATTGCTTGTGTGTAATGCTTGTCCTGAACTGGTGTACACTGTTGGACAATAAAGTTATTATTATATTGATAAATAAAGCCGGAAATTATGTTGAAGCAATATGAATATGCGATTAATACATTATTAGAGAGTAAGATAAAGTTCAAAGGAATCATTCAAGTAATTGACTATTCGTCGAATACTTGAATATAATTTGTTTGAATCGAATGAATATTTGTCTATTCGAATATCAAAATGTCGAAAACTCCTCTCTTAGTTTATAATATAGTGATATATTGCACGTTGATAAGTCATGGTAATAGAATTGAAAATAAAATAATTAAGTAACCGATATCATAAACAAATTAATAAAATTACAAATATGTTAGACAAAAAAATAAGTAAATAAGATATAAAATTGTCAACCACATTCAAATTTAACATATTCGATTAAAATGAATTTAACAAGTTCTCTCCAAAAAATGTCTACTCTACTATAGGTTCGTTTGAATTGAATAAATATAAATAAATTATCTAATGCAAAAGATTACAGTAGATGTTCGTATTGATTGACCATCTTATTCTATGCATAATGTTATAGGCAAAAGAAGAAAGAATCTTCGTCCGTAAAATGTCTGGAGTGATTGTATGAAATATATTTTTGTTAACATTATTTATAATACAGATAAAAATCGATAACGCCCACACCCCCAATGCTTAATTAATTCATTCAGGACACGTGTTTGAGGGGCTAATAGGTAAATTTTTACTTGTATCATGCGAGACCACAGGTTTTGAAATAACATTTTTTATTTTAGTTTCATACCTTCGGGAGTGGTAGGTGGAGTATTGTTTCTTTGTTTTATTCTTCATCTACTAAACGTAATAACTGTTTAAAGTATACGATTTATGCATAGGAATTAATGACAGTCGCAACTAGATGAACATATGCTAATTTTAAAGCAGCATAGCCTCCTATTTAGATGAAAAAGCATCGGTTTTATGAGGCTTTTAGATAATATCGTTAATAACATTTTAATCGTTAAATTTAGATATAGACATCTTTATAGTTGTTGGTAGGGGGTTTAATGTGCTTTCATATGGGATGGATAAATACAGGGTGTTCCATTTAACTTAAAAGAGTTATTGATGGTTGAAAACATATAAAGTATAAATTGCTTTGCTTAATGTCATATAGCCAATATCAAAATGCTCTACTGGTTTATTGAAAGCACGCTTTGTCAAAATAACTTCTTACAAATGTAAATCGTCCAAGTCATACACTTTTCCTGTTTTTCATTTTTTCGTGAAAGCTGACATTTTCATAAATATCAAATTTTCTCAAAATTGGCGGCAGATAGGTATAGGGAACTATTAACAAAGTTATCCTAATTTATGACGTAGAATCCAAAAATGGTATACAATATTGGGTGTTCCATTAAAAATAAGCTAACTTTGATATGCTGTACTTTTTTGAATCACGCTGTATACTTGAAAATAATTTTAAAATGTGCTCCTTATCGTCCCACATATTTGACTAAAATTTGAAACTCGTATCTTTTAGCGTTTAGACACAGGAGACCGAGGGAATAGTCGTGACTCACCCTGTATATATATATATATATATAGTATAATTTAACAACTATTTCTTCCATTTCACAAAATACAAATGTTTTACATTTATAAACAAATGTGTATAAATGGTGCATCTGCAAACTCACAGAAAGAAATATTTTATTCGAAATAATTTATCCCTCGGTTTATAATCAAGTATTCCCAGGATAAATATTTCGCGTAGTAGACTGATTATTTATACTTGCTTTCCGCCATACTGCCCTCGCTAAATTGATTTACTTTTTTCTCATTTAGCACATCCATAAACTGGGATTTATCTACAAGGCTGTCAATTTATTTCAATCTCTGTTCAATGCAGATTCTTTGTTATTCTCAGCTGAAGTTGTTTCCAATAAACTGCAGGGATTACGGTTTGCAAGCTACCCGCGACCTCGAACTATTACAGGATGCAATTAGTTAGTGTCTTTTTTTCATTACTCACTGGGGATAGAATTTTTCTTTGTATGTTATCTACATAGTTGCGATTTATTCTCTCGTAAACAGTTGTTAACAATATAAGTGTTTTTCTCTAACAACTAAAAAATTAATAATGACAATATCAATCAATTGGTTCCTCAACAACTGATGATATTCCAAAAAAATTATATTTATATCCATCCCCAAACCATCGTGTTTTCCACTCATCTAAGAAATAACGCCAACATTAATGCATAATTTTGTGTTCATGCCTTAAATATGTTGTATGTATACATATATGTATACACGAGCATATAACAGCAAGAGCGTAATGTTAGCAGCTTATCCGAACACTTCAAGGCTAACCTACATATATCGTGTCCGTGGATGCTTTTCTATGATTATGTTAATGCAATACTTACGTTGAGTGGTTAACCCACGAAAGCTGTATTTATAGTTACAGTATACTCGCATAGAAGCATGAACTAAGTTTCACAAATAGCGGAAATGCGAATTTTCTATATCAGTCGAAATCCAACAATAGAAGAAAGTACTTAAATATAATAATACAATTACGTAAAAGGATTGCATTTGCTATTTTAATCAACCTTCTACTACCTTTTTAAATGTTTAATTCCTGAATCACTTCAATAATCTTCGGTCCTCATTTTTTTTCCGGATTGAATAATGTTGCGTAAAGTTTCTTGTTATAGATGGTAATCATAACTTGTGATTTTAGTTTTTACAATCTCATGAAAGATGTGGAGTGTGCAACAGCAGCATTGTATGGAAAAGACATTCGTTGGTTGCATTACTTTCCCATACTGTGGTTATAGGTTCTTGTAATTAGATAATAGCAACAGACAGCAAACTCTCTCTCGCTGCGTTGGGATTCCACTTCAAAAGTGTCTCATAGTACAGCAAAATCTGGCCATGGAAAACACAGTTGATCTGATCTAGGCTCCTATGCATTCTAATATAGATGGAAATCAGAAACCCGATAGAACAGTCAAAAAGTAAGTTATTAACCTATAGTAGAAAAACACTAGACAGGCCATTATTACAACTTTCCTAGAATTCTTCTTACCTATAGTAGGAAACAGTGCAGCCATATTACTGGGGTAATAACCTCATGCTACCACTTGAAAATAAATGTCTGTAATTTGAGCATTGTACCTAATTCCACTTACCGAGCATGTCAGAAGAATGAAAAAATACTTCTTTGCGTTGAGTGCTCGATCCTTACATAGGCTATCCATCAAAATCGTATTGCGATTCTTGTCTAAGAGAGTTCTTGTCTAAGAGGAGTTGTAAACTATCGAGCACAATACGTCAATAATAGTCACAGTGCCAATACCACTAGCGATAAGTTCATAGAATAAGAATAATATTTTAAGATATCGGTTAGATGTCGAACTTTAATTTTGTGTGAGGCATCATCTATTAGATTGATAATATTATTCTACTCTATCCTTATGCAGCAAGAAGAAATCAAGGAGATTTATAGAAGAGCACCATGAAAGATATCAAATATCCTATACCAGCGCTGTATACGGAAAAAAATGTCTTAGAAGCTGTCAAATCTGAGCAAGAACTATATATAGATAGAGAAGTGTTTAAATATGAAGTATATATAGACCAGAATTTCGTGGCAGTTGCGCTTCAGTCAGAGAAGTGCCGAAAGCGCTCATTCACGCTTGTTGTATTGTTGTATACGCTCCACCTATATGCGCAGAAAACGTCATCACTGCTACGACATTCTGGTCGACCTACAAGCTATTGCAATCATAGAATACGAAAGAGTTAGCAGAACCTAATTTCCATCACTTCAGTTTATGTAAGACTTTAATATTAAATCATCTTCATATTAACAAGAGTGCAGAAAACTAAATTTAGTTGCTGAATTTTCTTTTAATGTACAGAGGTCATTAACATTGATTTATGCGACGCAATTTGTTGTTGAAACAATTTACCCTTTGATGCACGACTTAAGAGACTTGAAGCGTACCTGTGATGCAAATTAAAGTGCGTTAATTGAACGCTTGCTAATTACATCTTCCTTATAAATAAAAGGCTTTGCATGTAATTTAAAATTCAGAAAGAACGTGTTACTCTATCTAAAAAACGTAGTTCATTTCTACATTATTATTGCCGGTATTTGCAACTAATTAGAAAATTATCACCCTTTAATTAAAATAAGCAGGATGGGATAATAACATGCAGTACTAATTGGTTGCTGAAAGCCGAGATTATATTGCGTGTAGTATCTATACATTTTATTTAAATTTTCTAACTCACGGATGCCAATACGATTTAGAATGATATTTTAATAATGCATGCGAAGCCTCTGTTCACGCAATTTTCGCATCTATTTCGTAGAGTAAAAAATCATAACTTTGAAACCAGATAATCAATTGAATTTTTGGATTATCAAATCCTACTCTTTCTTTTAGTGATATAAATTTAATTCAACTCTCAGTACAAAGGTGAACTGAATTTTTCGATACGTACTTCAATGCCTGTAACTTTGTTCATTTATAATAATAATATATAATTAACTTATTAGAGAAATACTCCACATTTAAGCTGTTCGTGTCGTTAGTGATCTATTTGTGGCGAAAGAAATTTTTCATCTTCTATTTGTAAGACAAGCTATTTTTTACCTGTTTGTCAACTTTCGTGTATGAGTGTATATACAGGGTTCGGCTTAACAATGTTACCATTTTTAATACTAAATATATTTTAATATAAAGAATAATACATTTTTTGTTATGATCATAAATTAACATACCTTTGGATTTGACATGTCAGTTAGTGACATTTAAAAAATGGATCGCTGGCCTTTACAAGCGAAAATTTTTGTTGTTGAAAAATTTGCAAATGTGCGGTCAATCATCGCAGTGCAACGTGCATTTCGGCTGGAATTTGGAGACAGAGGAAGAGGGAATGCACCATCTCGACTGACCATTCGCAAATGCATCAGAAAATGACAAGAGGAAAGATCCGTTCACAACAAAAAAGGAACAGGTCGAAGATTAGTCAGACATGCTGAAAATATTGAACGAGTAAGAAATGCGTTTGCAAGCATGCATTGCAGAAAACGGTGGTCATTTGAAAGATTTTATCTTTAAATAATAAATCCAAATGTATATATATATATATATTAATTTAGGATAAGAATTAAAGTGCATTATATTTTGTTTAAAACTATATTTAGTATTAAAAATGGTAACATTGTTATGCCGAACCCTGTATATAAACATACCTATAGCATAAATTAAAATATTGGTATTTAAGCTTTTGTAGCGTCAAGCAGATGAAATTATTGTTCCTTATAGTAGCATTACATAACTATAAAAATGAACATCACGACTATTATTTGTTAGTTTTAACGAAAATTAATCAATATCTAAAATACATTACTACTACTAGTGATTAGTAAATCATTCAGCTTACTGCAATAGTTATAATGGAAATTAAATTGTTAGGGTTTAATAAAGGTATTGATGTAGAGGTAATTCAACTCTGTTTAATAATAATCAACGTATCTATATTTTTTAACATAGAGTTAGTGTTCCTATTCATGGTTCTATATATGATTTTTAGAAGTTTGTACACTTTGGACGTGAAACTTAGGTTAGTTGTAAGATAAAATAAAAAACACCTTACCTTACCTTAATTACATATTACACACTATTGCAGATGTCAATGATAATAAAACTATTTCATTTAGTAATTAGTGTAAATAGTAGATAAATGTAGTTTGGAAATTATAACAGCCTTCTGGAGCTTTCGCCGTGTTCTTACTGATAACATAATAACTCTCATATCAGCACAAAATTACTCAAAAACTACTATGGGCGAATCAAAGTGATCCATCAGTTCCGTATAATAAGGATGATGTAGTAATTAAAATTACATCTTAAACATATATGTTCTTAGTGACGCTTAATGGTCAATTACGTGTAATACCAAATATGCCCACATATCAATATAGTCTTAGTAATACCTACTGTTCTTAGTTTTAAAAACGATTTATGTACATATGAAAATGATTCATCTAACACGGGTGCATGTAACAATTATTTTGTTAGAAATTTCAATTAAATACTTCTTCTAAGAGCAAAATAGCAAATCTTCTAAAAAAAATTAAAGAAAAACGCATAAACGGATTAAAGATGTTTTGGTGAGTATTGGTCGAGTTTATGCGTGGTTATGATCGGATAATCTTATTTTCTTCATTCGCTTCCATTATCAATATCCATTCCAAATTATACTTTTATGCTTTCAAAAAATGAGTGATGTCATCAAGTATCAAAATGTTGTCATTTGTCTTTTTTTAATTAGTTATACAGGTTATTATTTATACTGGTCATTATTCATACTGGTCATTATTTGTACAGGTTATTTATACTGATCATTATTTATACTGATCATTATTCATACAGGTTATTAGTTATTCTGGTCATTATGCCATACGAGAAAATTAAGTTATGGTTCTTCAAACTTTCGAAGAGTTAACGTGCCATAGCACAGCAACCACGCAATGTATGCCCTGTTTCTGATACGTTAAACAGCAGTTATCTTTTTGGTGTCTGACGATTTAACAAGGACTGTTTTTGTTAAATCGTCAATACCAAACAGATAACTGCTGTTTAACGTATCAGAAATCGGGCAGTAGACAGCAGTTCTCCGCGCTAAAATATACTCTAATATGTTGTTTAACCCTTTGAGCCCGGAATTGTTTAAGTCCAAAATATTATATGTTAAGTAGATCCTAGTGGGTAAATACTTTAAAAAATTTAATAATTAATTAATCACTAATTAATTATTAATATTAATTATTATTAATAATAATTATTAATTTATTTATACAAAAATATGTGGTTCCATATGGGACCACAAGGACACAAGAGAAGATTTATTGTTTGTGGAATGCAAGGAAGCAGTTACTTATGTCTGTCAAACAAAGTCCTACATTGCAAGATGAGCAATGCCATCTTGTCCTGTGTGGTTTTGCACGAGTGCTACAGTGTCCACATCGCACCTTTGTGCCATGCACCGGTAGATGAGCACACTTATCTCTTCTGTTTTTCTATTGGAACAGTCACTTTGAAACGATTTGAAACTTTTTCTTCAGATGGCCTTCCTCTTATTCTTGGTGTTTGAGGATCAGTTTCTATTAATCCACCAGCGACTGATAGGCGAAACACTTTCAAGTTTATAGTTTTAGCACCTTGTGCTCGTTTCTAATAAATGATAAAGGCATTTACAACCGTCAGATGAACAAAATGCCAAAATAGTCTATGCCACCACTTTTTTGATTTTCTATTGATGCTATACAACGATACATACATATCATTTTTGTCAACGTAGCCCATATGAGAATAATTATAATCCTTGACTAGGTGCAAGCAGGAAATGTTTTTAGATGTTTCATCTTTTTGTTTTCGAGACACTGTTTGTAAGTCGTCAGTAGTATAAAAATTACTTACAAATCGAACAGGTTTATTATCCATCCATTTTATATACAATAACCCAATAGTGCTTATGCGCCAATCGCAATTTCCCCTTTTCATACTCTTATCCTGAATAAGATCTTTTGCCTCCTCTTTGCGTCCTTTTTTAATAGTTCCACAACCATATATTTTTTGTTCTAGCAAGTCATCAAGCAGTTCAATAGTGCTAAAAAAATTATCACAATAGACTCTATGGTTTTTACCAACTAGCACTTGTGTTAGGTCTTTTACGATTCTTGGTCCCAAACCACGCTCAATACCCTCGACTTTACCCGTATAGATTTGAAACTGTGCAATAAATGCAGATTCATCAGCCCTTACCCAAATTTTGTACCCTCTCCTGATGGGTTTTAGGGGCATATATTGGCGAAAGGTAATTCTCCCTTTAAATTTTACCATTGATTCATCAATGCTTTGATTTTCGCCAGGTTTTGTAGCTTAATAAAAATGTTTCACTTAGTATGTCAAGTAGTAGCCGAATTTTAGAAAGCTTGTCAAAACCAAGTTCACCTTTCTTCGGTTGCATTGAGTTATCATTGATGTGTAAATGGCCCAATAGCCAAGTAAAGCGGTCTCTGCCCATTGCAGAAGATATAAATAAATCTCGCATCTCATGTCTAGACCAATAATCCTTGTAACTTGGTTTCTTAGTGAGGCCCATCATTATGTTTATTCCTAGAAAAGACTTGTGGGGATAAAATGTTCACCTTCTTGAGTTGAATAAAGATTGGTTTCAAAAACCAATTTTTCAGTTAATTGTTCAGTAAAAAGATACAAAAAAGTTTCAACTGGAGATTCAAATTCTTCCAAAATATTTGGACCAAAATCTTCTCTAAATGGCTCTGGGCAAACGTAAAGTTCTGCATTCTTAGTCCATTTAGTTCTTCTTTGTGCAATGTTGGCTAATGGCATATCATCTTCTCTGTCTCACTCATCATCTAACAATTCTTCATCCAATAAATCATCATCCGAAGGTGCACTTGAAGTCACTGATCCTGTATCAGAGGGAATTTCATCCAAAAACTCAAAGGCTGCGTTTGAGGATAATTTTGATAAATCAATTAGGTTATTTCTAAAACCTAAAAAAATAAAAATCAAAATGTTAAAAAATATATGATTTGTCCTTGTGGGTCCACTGTGGAACCACAACTTTTTATGAGCAATAAAACCAAAATTTTGATATATTTTCGTGAAATAGATAATGCATGTTAATTCTACATCTATTATTAACTGATTAAAATAACTAACTTACCAGCTATCATCAAATTAACCACTTTACTTCTTTTTTGAAAAGCACATTGCAAAATTGAGGTTATACTTCGCTTACGGGCGCACAGAAGATAAATCATAAACAGGTGTACAACGTTGCAAACGAAGATTTACCTGCGGTATGTGACGGTAGAAGGCGTTACTGAACTACTAATTGAATGTGGTTCCATAGCAAATTTTTTTAGAGAAAATTGAATAACAACAAATCGCCCGAATCAAATTGAATAACTAAAGATATTTATAAAGCTTAAAAATAAGTAAATCCAAATATGTATGTAAAAATATACAGGGTGTTCCATTAAAAATAACAAAGTAGATAACGACCTCCGGTATAACCGGAAGTGCTAGAAATCTATATTATTTAATTGAATACTTTAATTGAAGAGAACACAATCGGTTATATATAATTCTGAATTTTCAAATTTATATTTTGCTTAGAACCCCATAAACTACTAATGAACGGTCTCGTTGAGACATCCTGTATAAGATATTCTATTAAAGCAAACACTACTTTGGTTCATTACTTGTTTACGGAACACCCGGTATAGATCTATACAATTTTAGTTTGTGTTCCTATAGGCCAACTATATCATGTAGTAATTACATTTTGACTAAATTCCATTTTGTGACCACAATGGAAAACTCACAAACAGATCTCAGGCCCTGTATGTGTGTATCACGCCATAAATTAAAGTGTATCCGGGATGATAACGAAAATTGCGGAAGTAAACCGCTTATAAGCTATACTTCAATGAAAACACTATCTAAACTAATTTTAATTCACTGCCAAGTTGAAGTTAATGCAGTTTCTGAACTACTCTGCAATTTATAATAACTTTGGGCAGATGTGTAAATTACAACCTAGTGATATACAGGATGATTGGTGAGGATGACCTATTAAAAGTATTATACAAATGGAACGGAATTCTAAAACAAAATTTTTCAGTTGGATATAGATATTTGAATAAATATTACGGTTAACCGGAAGTGGGCATCAACTTCGACTTTTTAAATAGCATGCTAGAAAATAAATTACAGATTCGACTTCTACGATAAATTTTACACATATATCATGTATCATACCCTATACCTAAATACCATTCCTTCTGAGTTATTTGCAATTAAAAAAAAAAGTGACAGATACCGATCTTACTTTATAGTGATATTATGTACGTCACGAAGGAGTAAGAGAGACAAATGGAATTTTGCATACGCAGAGCTGATATTGTGCAGTTACACAACATTTGAAGTTCTTCTCTGTAACATTATACAGGGTGATATCGAAGGCTTCCACGGTCTGAGTCTCTGTAATGAGGGCTTCCGGGTTTTGACCGCGTCATAGTAAAGTACATATACAATACAAAATAAAATAAAACAAAAATGAAAAAGAAAAATACAAAAAATATATATACTACTTACTCAAACTCGACGTTTCGCCACTAATGTAAGTGGCTTCTTCAGGAGCAAAACTAGGTGAGGCGCGCCAGAAGGTCACGGTAACCAGACGTGTCAACCACGCTAGAGGCAAAAACCTTCTGTCAAGGAGAAGGTGGACGTGCGTGGGTATATACATATACCACTGTGCAGGGAAACGGAACGGTGAGCTCGAGGAAACGATGCGGAACAGTCAGCACGGGTTGAAGAAGCGGAAAGGACGGGTTTCCAAATACTGGAGAGTGGATAACCAATATCACGATTGAGATTTTGGGGATGTCTCTGAATCTCGATAGCTTCATCCCTTACCTTTCGTGGAAAATAGCGATGATACTTGCTTAGAACAG
This sequence comes from Holotrichia oblita, assembly GCA_023690525.1. NCBI lineage: Eukaryota > Metazoa > Arthropoda > Insecta > Coleoptera > Scarabaeidae > Holotrichia > Holotrichia oblita. Next base: position 131,089,235 of record CM043017.1, on the reverse strand, counting down.
ATACCTGATCAAAACAAATTTTGTGGCCCGTATCAATAAAGTGTTCGGCTAAGGCTGAGTGTGTTGAGGAACGTGACTTAACGTACCGTTGGTGTTCCTTGATTATAGTTTGAATAGAACGGCCAGTTTCGCCAATGTACACTGAGCCACAGTTCCAGGGCATTTTATAAATGCCTTTATGAGAGAGAGCAGGGCGAGTGTCATTGGGCGAAGGAAGAATTTGGGAGATCTTGTTTAAAGGTTTAAAGATGAGTTGGATATTTTGCTTACGAAGACTTCTACCGATGTGATCTGTAACACCATGTATGTAGGGGAGAACGATGGTACTTAGCTGATTACTAGATTCTGGTGCTACCTTAGGAGATCATGGATGAATGTACTTATTTATGACCCTTTGTATGTTGTCGAAGGTATAGCCATTCTATAAAAGAGCAGTTTTCGCATGTTTCAATTCGTTGTCGATGTTGTCGGGTTGGGAAATTGAGATCGCGCGATGTACTAGAGAGCCGATTACCGATTGCTTTTGTGCTGGATGATGATGTGAGCTGGCATGAAGATATCGGTCGGTATGTGTGGATTTCCTGTATGTACACGGAGTGACCTAAACGACCATTTGGTAGACGAGTAACTAACACATCAAAGAAAGGTAGAGAACCGTTATTCTCAATCTCCATGGTAAACTTGATGTCGGGGTGTTGGCTATTGAGGAAATCCAAGAAAGTAGGCAGAGTGTTTTTACCATGTGGCCAGATAATGAAGGTGTCGTCCACGTATCTTAACCAAGTTTTAGGTTTTAAATTCGCATGTTCCAAAACAGTGGTCTAAAATGTACTTTACTACAAATGTACTTTACTATGACGCGGTCAAAACCCGGAAGCCCTCATTACATTATACAGGGTGTTTCAAAACTTAGTTGCTTATAAATAAGTTTAATCTTCGGCAAGTAGATTTTTTTTAATGGAAAGGTATATATTTTCTTAGATATTCTGATTCTACAAAAGATTCTAAATTAATGGGAAAAATTTACGAAAATGCGATTAACAAAATGACCGACGTCAAAATAAGTAGCAAGTAACTATGTAAAACAAATAAGCTAGGCACCCTTGCTTCAGTAAATTGACATATCTGAGCATTTTAGGTGTGGAGGTTAATTAAATCGATATAACTTATTTACATTCCATTTTAGGTATAGGAACACCTAATACGGATTAAAAGAGAATCTTTTGTAAAATCAGAATATCTAATAAAATATATACCTTTCCATTAAAAAAAAATCTACTTTCCGAAGATTGAACTTATTGATAAGCAACAAGTTTTAAACACCCTGTATAATGTTACAGAGAATAACTTCAAAAAATGTTGTGTAACTACACAATATCAGTTCTGCATACGCAAAATTTCATTCGTCTCTTTTACTCCTACGCGACGTAATATCACTATAAAGTAAGATCAGTATCTGTCACTTTTTTTCTTTAATTGCGAATAACTCAGAAGGAATGGTATTTAGGTATAGGGTATGATACATGAAATATGTGTAAAATTTATCGTAGAAGCCGAATCTGTAATTTTTGTTATAGCATGCTATTTAAAAAATCGAAGTTGATGCCAACTTCCGGTTAACCGGAAGTGATACAATAATGAAAATTTTTCCCAAACGCCAATTAATTAAACATATTTTTTTTTATATAAAAATATGCCGTCCCGAAGTGGAGTCGAACCACCACGTAGGGCTATCGCGGCTCTACCGCAAACCGTTGCGACCACCGGGGGGCTCGACTACACAAGTAAACTTCACAAATATATGCGAACGAGATGTTATAATGACCTAGGATAGGCAACATTTTTGACACCGAAGTGTATTATTTTTCTTGGCGTATGTAAATACAATAATGAAAATTTTTCCCAAACGCCAATTAATTAAACATAATTGGCGTTTGGAAAAAATTGCATTATTGTATTTACATACGCCAAGAAAAACAATACACTTCGGTGTCAAAAATGTTGCCTATCCTAGGTCATTATAACATCTCGTTCGCATATATTTGTGAAGTTTACTTGTGTAGTCGAAGCCCCCGGTGGTCGCAACGGTTTGCGGTAGAGCCGCGATAGCCCTACATGGTGGTTCGACTCCACTTCGGGACGGCATATTTTTATATAAAAATATGTTTTTCCACTACTAGCGTTAGAAGACGTCATTATTTGGTATGTTTTCGGGCCGAGAAGATGAATTTCTCTCCTAGTAGTCAATAATAAAAATTATCTCCTACTAGTAAATAATAAAAACAATTGGCAATAATAAAATTATGATTTATTCAATAGAAATGTATAGAATAGAAATAATTTGAATATAAAACCATAGATGTCGTATAGATGCACGAATGAAATCCGCAATTCAAGAAAAAAGGTTAGGTTAACATTTAACATGAATAAACAAAGTAGGAAATACGTAATTTGGTAAACACTACTTATTAAAATAATAATTAATAGCGCAATTATGGCAGGTTATGTTAATTCCTGACGTACTGGCTTGCAATAAAATCTCGTACAGCTAGTTTTACCTATATTGATTTCACCTTTTGTGACATTTCTAATTTGACGTTTCATTTCCAAAAGTACTCTATTTTTATAAGTCACCATAACCTCTATGCATAGTGTGTCACATCCGTCAAATCTAAAGTCAGCTTACATTGAAAAATAATCTTCAAACATTAGCTTGCTTGACATTAAGGTGTACGAGATTTTATTGCAAGCCAGTGTACCAGTATTTTTGATACTCTATTTGATTTGCTTCCTTGCGGATTTCTGGAGGAGTACAACTACTGTCTGACATTTTTTTTGGTATTATGACAAGACATGAATAAAATCTCAATTTGGCATTAAATGTTTATTCATTTGTTTTTACAGACTAACATGTTTTCTATGGATATCTTAAATTAAACATTTATCGGAACGGCTTATTATATTACATTATTATTGAGGAAGCGGTTAAATATGCTAGTAGTGGAAAAAATAGTATATAAACCACGGCAGAGAAGATTTTTCTCAGCCTCTTAGCCATTATTACCCTCGACGTTTCGCGTCTCGGGAAATAATGCTACTCGGCTGAGAAAAATGTCTTCTCTCCCTTGGTATATAATTACTATTAATTAATTGGCGTTTGGGAAAAATTACATTATTGTATTTACATACGCCAAGAAAAATAATACACTTCGGTGTCAAAAAAAAAACATATATACTTATACAGCAAATAATATAACGTAATATAATGTAGAAATATAGGATCCAGGTCCGTAAAGCTGATTTTCTATTAACTAGGTACCTTGAGAATACGATAAAAATAATCTTTGCAAATTTAGCTTTTCGTTTAATGACAGAAAAGTTTAACAGAAAATCACTTATTATGAAGTATCCAAACGTTGAACCTTCGCTAAAGAATCGAAAGATTAATGAATGTAGTATTAAAGCAGGAGTTAGTCTAGGAATACTAAGAAGCTTGTGGCGGAAAGATTACTGTCAAAGTCTACGTTAAGGGTATAAGTTACAATTAAATATTCAAACAAAAACGATACCAACGAAGAAGATGCTGAAGTAAATGCTTTGAAAATTTAAACGAATTTAATAGAACCGGTAGATAGGAGTTTACTGCTCTTATATAAGATTCAGTTCTTCAGAAGTGGATTAAATTCCAGATGCGCCTACAAGTACCTAGATACGCCATCAATTCAGTTAAGTGCATAAGTGCAAAAAGAGGTAGAATGGAAACAATGCCTAAGATCTGCTGCAAGTTATAGCTGCTCTAATGAAAAAGTCGTTCGCTGCCTGCTACAATACAAAGTAAAGTACGAGTAAACTGCACTTTTGTTTAATTGTTCTATACAATTGTGTACATATTGCAACATCTTCGTCATACATCTGGCAAGATAACAATGGATACAAGCTTCAACTTTATTAAAAGTTGCGCAAAATTACATTCTGCTCCCAATGAGAACATAAAACTACTTAATAGTTGTTATTTTGCGGTACAAATAAATGTATGGAAATTTATGTCTACGCTATTAGGACTGTCAATTACCGTTTTAAAATTATTGTGTTCTTAAACCAATTCATTCACTTTAATCTACATTTTTCGCTTGTAGGGGGTCGATAAAATAGTGTATGAATATGTTCTTGTAGTCGGTTTTGTGACACTTCGTGTTTATATACATATGTATGTATAGGTATATACATATGTTTAATATATTCTTTGCGGGTGTTTGTTTGGTATGTAGTGTGATATTAAAATATTAACTAATTGTTGGCAATTTATTTTTATTCTCTACTTGAATAACTATATTTGATTATCATTTAAGCATTCTTATAAAATCATAGACATTGTAACTCGATTTGTATGGCTTGACAGCATGAATATATCGAGTGGCTAGGAAAAACCGAATCCTATTTAAGTGAACTTTGAACTTCTGTTATTCCATTATTGTAGAACATATGTACACCTATGACATTTTCAGTTGTTTGTCTGCAAGGGAAAAAAATTACCTATGTTCTATGAATATTATAGATATGGAAACAGCTTTATAACTATTTTCCGCTTTGTTGGTTTTCATCAACATCTTAAGTCAACGAATTTAATGTACGGGGTGGTCAGATAAGAATGCAAGTGTTATATCTCTGAAACTGTTCGTCGTAGAGACTTGTGTGTTCATTAATATAATGCGCAGAAAGTCAAAAAATTACCACTACTTCCAAAGTTATCTGTAAAAAAGAACTTGAAATTTGGATTTTGTTTAAAATGTTTAAAAACGGCCATCAGTCACCGAGTCACCTTTTATTCACTATTTTTTAATACTAATATTAGCTTTCTATTCCTATACACCTTTCGTAAAGAAAAAGAAGAAGTGGAAATAAAAAACAAGTATTTCAAGGTCATCATATACTGTAATGTTATTCTGTCAAGCACCATTCATAACGCCATTTTCGCTTGACAGATGTGTATCCAGGTGTAGGTAACCAAAAAAAAAACACTAAGTTAATATTATATTTACGAAACCGTGGCTAGCTATCTGATCTGTGTCTTATTAATTAAAATAATTAGTTCAAAATTAAAACTCCGTAGCAGTAACACATGCGAATAATGTTTTAATTCGTTCAATTTTTCTTAATACAATACTCTCTCAATGCTAGAGTAGGATAAACTAAGTTGACATCATTCATGATTTCCACGCATATGTACGGTAGGTGTCATGTTTTGGCTCAGTAGCCGTGTAATATAGAAGGGGAATGGCTAGCAGAGATTTTATTAAGTCTAGCCAGCTACATTTAATTTGTGCAAAAAGACACACAAACATTGTAACAGAATTACACCATTAATTCAGCACACAAAACAAAGAAAACTAGCCAGTTAGGGGCATTTTACAGAATAAAAAGTAGGTGGTCATGAATCGGCAATTTTACAGTGACTCTGTATACCACGATTTTTGACCAGACCTGTAGGAAATTAACCCCGCATTGACGGTTATTGACAATTGCATATCGCTACGTGTTTCTAGCAGATTGGAAGACAATTGCAAATCAACGGCTATATAAGTATACCCGTGAGCTTGCAGCAAACGATCTCTTTCCCAATAGAACGTCGGCGTCGTCCAGAGCGTTTATTTCCACGTAAATTTTATTTAACAGCGTCTTCACTTAACGGTGCACCGTTGAGCAAAAATAACCGGTCATCGTCGAATGAAGGTTCATTAGAACACCTAGATTTCGACGAATTTCGAAAACCTCTACGGAAAAGACGTCCACAGCACCGGCCACCAGGTCCGAGCGCGCGAAAAGGTAAAAGCTTTCAAAAATCACACATACCTACACACTCAAACACAGTAAGTTAAGGTAAACTATATTAATTAATTTTAAGTTCTAAAATTTAAGTACCATAAATCTGTTTTTGCTAAATAAACTTTTTTACTAATTTTTTCTAAAGTACAAAATATTGTTGAAAGAAATTTAAAATAATTTTTTTTTAAGTAAATTTTTAAATTAAAAGTAAAAATTATTTATTTTAATCAAAATTAAAACTTTAAAGTTAAACTTGAAATAAAGAAATTTACTACAAGTCCAAATTTGAAGTTGGAAATTTTCTCAAAAATATTGAGAATTTTATAAAAGTAATAAATTAATTTGTGGTGACTTCCACGAAATTTAAATAATGTAATTGTTTTGGGAAAGGTTTATTTTATTCTGTAGTAAAACCATAAGAGCTTTTAATTTATCGATAATTTCACGAATGCTTGTTGCATAGCGACGAAGACGAGTGTCAATTTGACAAGCATTTAAATCACGACAGCCCGTGTCTATCCTTATTAACCGCATTTCCATAAGATCGCCTAATTATTCTACTATGAAAATTATCGATAAATTACCGCTGTAATTTCGAGTTGCTTCAGTAATACGCGAATCTGATTGGTTTATATTTGTATGTGTAAAATAATCGAATTAATGTTTTTTTTTTCATAAAACATCCTTTCTGTCTTGTTCGATTTCATGTAACTTGTAAAATCTTCACTTCGGTTTTTTTTTTTCGTAGGATAAGCTCTCGTATTCTGTTCACTACACGCGTTGTAATGTTAAGAATTTGCGAACCCTGAGATTAAATTTTTTTATTAAAACCCCAATTTTATTTGAAGAGTAAAACTCAATTTTCTTAATTATAATAATAATTTCCATTGCAATACATTGGATATATGTAAGTCTGGCATATAATGACGAACACATATGTAAAATAAACTACTTTCAACGTAGTTTTCTTTGATATTTTGAGTGAGGGCACAGCACTACTTTTTAAAGAGAAGCGATTACTTAAAGTTTTACTCTGGGTTCTAAATAATCATCAACAGAAAGATGTAAAGGACATACTTTTACCCTAGAAACATTTTTCAGTGGAGATAGTTTGCATATTTTCAATCATTTTCATCGTGTTGCTTCATTTTGAGGAAAACTAAAAAGATATAAAGTACTGTAGTTTATTATTCCTATTTTATAAAGTCCTGTTTTACATACCAATGCATAGAATTAAACTCCGTTTTTATCTCCGCAAGTGAAACAAATCCTACCTACATTTGAATAAAATATTTGGTTATTAGCTGATATTTTGTGTCCTATAAACATAAAAACATTTTTTCTGAGAATTAAGAATTTTATTAAAAAAAAATACATCCCAAGTCTTCATTACATATCTATTCAAAAACTGTCAAAAATTATGTCAAGAACCATTTTCGTATACAAGAAAGCTCCAGATTGGGTACTCTCTTAATCACAATAGTTTAACTATTTCCCTGTTACATTTTTTCTCGTAGCAATATGTCGTATCGAGTGTTCATAATCCTGGCAAATGAAACAAAGCTGAGGTGTGTGCTTTGAAGCCTTGGTACACTCCAAGATAGACGTATACAGCTGCATATAACGCTATCCCGTTTTGATTTCGGCTATTGTGAAGAGCATTTGTTTACCATCCATTTGCAAATTCTTACTTATATCAACAACAATAAAACTTGAAGATACAATTAATTATACTCATTTAAGCAACAGAATTCCGACATAAATCATATAGAAAAAGTTTTGCGTCACGCCATAGATCAAACTTTCACCTCGCTCGGGTGCAGCTCATATTCAGAGAAGGTATTCCATATTTACGCGCAACCGACAAATAAATTAAGCAAATTCCACTCTTGTTTCTACCGTTACTAATGAATAAATGAACGAATTGATATTCATTTTGCGTATAAATGAGTTATAGTCCAGGAGCAGTCCAAACCAAAATACCATTTTCTCTAATAAGTTACACACACGTAGCTAATGTTTGTTATTAAATTCAGTTCATGATAAATAGCGATTTTGTGAGCAGAATAAAATGCTTACGCCTCAAATATTATTTCACAACCACTGTACGTGACGCGCACAATACATATGTACATTCTTTAATTCTTACCCTGCACTGTTCCCTTATTGCACTCCCTCGTTTTATGTTGTTTACACGGAAGCGGTAACAGTTAAAAATACATTTCTTTTTAATTTTTTTACGTCAAGAGAGATCAAAAACCTGCAAAATATTACTAAAATTTGCAATTCTATTGAATTTATAGCGAATCATGGCTCTAAATCAATAAATATGTTTACCAAACCTCTTTTCAAGCCACATCCATTTAAAATCGAACAGGCATAATATCTTTCGGCACCAACATATATTACTTTCTCATTTGATATTCCACATGTAGCTGATCTGATACGCAATACGAACAGAAACATAAAAAAGATGCAAAAGTCCTTCTGAACGCGTTTCAGTTAGTCGTCACCCCCTATTTTCCTTGCCTGAATTCCTTTCGAATACTCAATGAATTTGTAAGCTATATTACTTTAGTATTCTACATCGTTTTAATAACAAATACAATCTATAAAAGGATCTGAAAACAGGTTAAAAAGAATAGAATCTTTTTTAGTTAGATCTGTGAAATTGTTTTTCTCTTTGTTCTTTCAAATAATCTGTATATTACTAGCAACTACCAGAGTTGAAATGTTATAGTTAGTTACTAATAAGCACGTTTGCAGACATTTCCATGTTTGCTATTAAGATAATATTTTACAAACTCTATCAAAATCGTTAATAACTCGAAAATTATTATTATATAGATTATTATTATTATAGATTGATGCAAAATTTAATTCTGCTTCAAAATATTAGAAACAAAACAGGACATTGTATTTGAGAAAATTGAGATTTCTTTTATCCATAACCTCAATTTCAGATTTTTCACTAAAAATAGTCACCATACATAATATTAACCATCATGATGTAAATTCAAAAAATTTCTAAAAAGCCGAAAAATTTCAAAAGCAAAAGTCCCTCTAAAATAACGCTTAGACTTCGAAAATGCAAAGAAAACTATATCGTTCTATTTAAAATATGACAATTGAAGTCAATTTCCGGTACTTCTCGCAGTGCTGCCATGTTGAAAATATTTTTACTAAATAGATTTAATTATTTTATGCGCATATGCTACTGTGCAGGAATTTATTATCATTAGGAGTGCCAATATTTCTAATGGCCAATCTTAATCAATTACCCTAATTGGGGTAATTGTAGAGGAACGAGGTCGGTGTCGAGGCACTCGAATAAATAAGAGAATCACGACGTTTTAATTACCCCATCCACGGTTTTTCGATTTTTATTACTTTTAATGGTCGTAAACGGCCAACCAAATGAATGTGATGAATGATTTGGTACGAGACCATCATGATAAAATATTGTCTGTGGTCGTTGTCGAGGCACTCGAATAAATAAGAAAATCACGACGTTTCAGTTATCCCATCCACGGTTTTTCGATTTTTCTTTATTTTGAAGGTTGTAAACGGCGAGCCAAATGAATTTGATGGTTGGTATGGTACGAGACCATCATGCTAAAATATTGTCCCTCGTCGTTGTCGAGACACTCGAACAAATAAGAGAATCACGACGTTTTAATTACCCCATCTACGGTTTTTCGATTTTTATTACTTTTGAAGGTCGTAAACGGCCAGCCAAATTAATTTTATGGTTGGTATGGTACGAGACCATCATGCCAAAATATGAGAATTACGATGTTTTAATTACCCCGCATCTGCGGTTTCTCCATTTTTCTTTATTCTGAAGGCCACAAACCGCAAGCCAATTAAATTTCGTTGTTAGATATATAAAATAGCTTCCACCAGAGAGAAATCCGTTAATATATTGTGGATTGCAGAACATTTATTGTAAATTTCATAAGAAAACCACGATCGTATATGTTATATTGGAATTGCAACTTCATTCGAGCTTTCGTTACTATAGAAGTGTGGCTGGAAAAGTGTGGATAACTTCACGCGACCATTGACCGACCCCTTGAGTGAGTGCACAATTCCTGCGGCTTTTTTAAAACAAATTTTATTGAACGAAAACAATAACAACATTTAACAAAAACATCTTTAAATGATTATTCCGGAGCATATTCACCATCTAGTTCAGTTACTGCTTTGCTTGGCAGCCGGCAGATTTTGAACACAAAACATGCTGTCCACGTGATTATTAACAATTTTATACAAAAATATAAAACCGGAAACTGAACATCTCTGGCTAAAAGAATTCAAATTGTAAATACGTAAACAATTCACATATGTATGTATAAGACATTCTTTGCGGATTGAATTTAAAATTTAAGTATTTTACGAATTTTTATTGAATTCTTTCTATACGGTTGATATGAAGTGGAATAGCAAGAATTCCAAACCACACAGCAGTACTCCAGATTGCAGCGCACTAAGGTGTGATATAGGCACAGCACTATTTTAATTTGTTTGAAGTCACGAGCAATGCGAAATAGAAATCCAAGTGCTATAAAGCTCTTCTGCATAATATAATCCACATGCTGATCAAATAACAATTTGCTATCAATATAGACACCCAAGTCCTTCACACAGTGTACCTTCTCCGATACATACGAACCAAACTGGTATGGATAATTCATAACACTGAAGTTACGTGTGAATGTAATTGCTTGGCACTTATTAACATTCAAAGAGAGACGATTACGTTGGCAATATCTATACAGATTATTCAGATCGCTCTGCAAGCGGACGGAATCCTCAAGTGATGTTACGCGTGTGTAAATCTTAGCATCATCAGCATAGAGTAAGCATTTGAAGAAGGAAGACTTCGCTAATTCGTTTATAAAAATGATAAACAGTAGGGGAGCCCAGTGACTATCCTGAGGCACACCGGACGACACCTCAACCGTGCTAGATTTATAATTATTTACAGCAACGCACTGGGTTCTAAAGCATAAGTAAGATTCGATCCATCGCAACAGTGAGCCGTTGCGTGAATTTGCTCATTTCGCTGTAGGAAATTGGGGAAAATTTGGCCACGTTCAGCTATGTAGTTGTAGGCGAGTTTGTGGAGGACCCATCCAGCCAATTTCCATACTTTTCCGAGCTTTTTAAGACGACAAACGATGGTCGAATGAACATTGAAGTCTCCGGCCAACATTCTCGTTGTCAAGCTTTCGTCCTCTTCCACGGCTGCCAAAAGTGCCTGGTCGTTGAAATTTGATGGTCGACCTCTTCCTTCTTCATCTGCGAGGTTTGTATCATCCGATTTGAAGTTCTTGAACCATCTTTCAACTTGGCTTTTGCTGATTATTTCCTCGCCAAAAAGGTCGTTGAGATCACGGAATGACTGTGTTGCACTCCAACTTTTCTCGAAGTGGTAAAGCATAATATAGCGAATATGGATACGATTTTCGATACGCATCCTCACTAACTGAAAATAGAGGAATATTTTAATGGAAAAAAATTTAAAACGCTCAAAAAGTCGCGAAAAAAAAAGCCACAATAATTATGCACCGGTCCCAGCAGTACATAATAGATATAGTGATAGTTGCGAGTCTGTGAAGTTTCGAAAAATAAAAGCACCGTTTCACAAAACACGTCAATCTTATTTATTAGATGTATACATTTCGCGACCTTCGTCGCATCATCGGTAATATTATACTCCAGTACTACAGTATAATATTACCGATGATGCGACGAAGGTCGCGAAATGTATACATCTAATAAATAAGATTGACGTTTTTCCTGTGAAACGGTGTTTTCTTTTATTATCATAATAGATATACATTATGTACCAATATATTATATGCTGCAATAAAGGCAGTCTTACGTCTGCTAATTTGAAGGAATTAGGTTGAGGTAACGATTAATCTCAATACAATTCTGTCGAAGCTTTGGGCCATCTGCTCATTCACATGTGTCACATGTGTTGATTTTTATTAACACGATTTAAGTGTTATGAGAGCCGTCCGTTGAAGCGATGAGACGACTTCTAGTTCGCTAGCATTAAAATAAAATTTCGTGATTTTCAAATGTTAATTTTACTATAACAACGATACCAGTGTGTTCTTATTCGCATATACATACAAATGTCTTCCTTTTTTTCTATCACCACGATTAAAATAAAAAAATGAATAACACGTTGTGTAAAATCAACTCAATGCGTGTAAAAGATCTCCAACAAGAACTGCAAAAATGAGGAGAGAATTATAAAGGTAAAAAGGAAGTTTTAGTGAATAGATTGAAACATACAATGCAAGCAATCTCAAGTGAAGTGTAGTGGTAGCATAAAAATCCCTAGTTCGCTTGATTTTTACATTCTACAGTTAGCTACACTGAACAAATATGTGCTTTCTGTCATTTGGTTGTTCGTTTGCTGTCATTTTGTAGACGTAGTATACATGTTAGGGAAACACTTACTACCACTGATTTAATGCTTTATTTAATATTACTAATACAATTATTGTTTGGAATAGAATGCACTATACGATCGCTATCGTGTCTCCTCCCACAATGGTGAGCCTTCCCCCTCGCTCGGCAGTGTGCACGCCACCCGAAGCTTCTCCCTGTGTCCGTTCTGGCACCTACCTAATTGTTAATGAAAAGAATGAATTATAATATTAGTATTAGTAGCAGTAATAATATCAACTGGAATTTTGAAGTGTGTAATATACTCAGCAACACGGAGTAACCAAAGTGAAATGCAGCAATAATTCACTCAGTGTGTAATATTTACTCAGCAATTCGGAGTAACCACTGATGAATTGCAATTGTAATGAAATATCGTTAAACTATTAATAATGTTCAGCAATTCGGAACATTTCCCAAATTTAAATTATGGCATCGGCTATACATGATTCCAACAGTGTGTATTCTACTCAGCAACTCGGAGTAACCACTGAGGAATCTAGTATATAAGGAAATACTTACAGTGCAATTTACTTCAGCATGTCGTAAGCCTTGATATTTTCAAGGGCGACCACAGCCTCATAAGAAATTCTGGATCGGGAAGAATGTACATTTTCTTTCACTCTGAATCGATCGTGAGGAAGAACTTCTATGATTCTGAATGGACCTTTAAACTTTGGCAGTAACTTCTTACTTTGGAAATCCGTAGCAGGAATACTGGAGATTTTGGTTAACGCCAAATCACCCACTTTGAAAGGAGTACCTACACGCCTTTTCTTATTAAAATACTGGTTCTGCCGTATCCTGTTTTCCTCTAGTCGCTGGTTAGCCTCTGCCCGGATTTTCGTGACATCCACTACCACGTCAGTGTCACAAATACCATCGCCATCCGTTTGGAGTTTAGATCCGAACATTAATTCGGCGGGAGTGACTTTTTTTTGTTTGTAGTGCTGTTTATTCCCTGATGAATTGCATCTAGATGTGTATCCCAATCGTCCGTTTTGGTCGTAGACCCCATTGTTGACAACGCATCAAGGAGCGTTCGGTTCATTCGTTCTACTTGCCCGTTCCCACGAGGCATACCACACAAAAATTCGCCAATTCGTGTGAAGTAAACGCCTTACCAGCATCAGTAATAATTCTCCTTGGATTACCGAATATTGCAAATATTTCCTTTAAAGCTTCGATCACACTGGACGATTTTGCGTCGGGTACAGCTTTCGGGAAAACGAATTTTGTAAACGCATCGGCAATAGCGAGTAAGTAAGTATGTATTTCCACTTTTAGATTTCACAAACGGTCCCGATATAAACAAGATAAGCAAGCGTTCAAATATTTTTTTACAAAGTGTCTCATTTTGGGAAACCAGAATTTCTCCTTAATCCTTTCTAAAGTTTTTTCCAATGCGAAATGTCCGACATCATCGTGGTTCATTTTAACAATTTGCCAACGACACATCTTCGGTACAACCCATCTTCTTCCAAAATCCGTTAGACGATACACTTTATCTGCTCGAAGGTCATAATCGTTAAAAATTGATTTGTGGTTGTCTATATCTCCTGACAAAAGAATATTTTTAATATTTGTAATTTCTTTGTCAAAGCTCGGAGCATGAAGCAACCAGTCACTTTCAGTTATAAGGTGAATATGAGCCGTTTCTATGTTGCCTGATGTCAAGGGCGGATTACGACTTAATGCATCTACATGTTTCATATTTGCACTTGGACGATGTTTAATGGTAAACTTAAAATCTTGTAATGCTAAAACCCACCTTGCAATTCTAGGCATGATACTCTGTTTGGATAGAGCTTGTTTCACAGAGTTGCAATCGGTTATAATAGTGAATGATATCCCAATTAAATAATGCCCAAAACGTTGTAAGGTGTATACAATTGCCATGCGTTCCAACTCGAAAGAATGGTAATTTTTCTGTTCTTTAGTAGTGCTTTTACTATAATAGGCAATAGGCTTTTCCCCTTTATCAGTTACTTGACTTAAGATTCCACCAAATCCTTCTCTGCTTGCATCCGTATATACATACATAGGTTTCTAATTTACTATTGTAAGTAGATAGAATCGGACTTGAAGTGATAGCTGCTTTGAGGAAATTAATTTTAGTGTTTTTCAGTCCAAACCCACTTTATATTTTTCTTAAACAGCCCTGTTAATTCGGATGTTTTTGTGCAAAGTTGGATATGAACTTCCTGAAATATCCTGTCAGCCCCATAAACTGGCGTAACTGGTGTTGGTTTTTTAGCAGACGAAATCGTTTGACTGCTTCTATTTTGAATTCATTTGGAGATATTCCTTCTTCCGATATCTTATGTCCTAAATAAGTTATTTCGGTTTCTAAAAAGAAACATTTTGGGAGATTTACCGTTAGACCATACTTCTGGAGAATTGTGAGTACGTAGCGCAATTTCAGCAGTCCCTCTTCAATTGTTCTCGATGGAATTAAAATGTCATCTAAGTATGATACGATATTTAAAAATCTCAGAGGTTCAAAAATTTCGGTCATCCTTCGTTGAAAAACAGAAGGAGCATTCGTTAAACCAAAAGGGGTTCTAAGAAATTCATAATGGCCTTCGGGAGTCACGATTGCTGATTTTTCAATAGAATCAGGATGCACTGGAACTTGGTGGTAACTTGAAGCAAGAGCAATAGAAGTAAAGTATTTGTACTCAGCGAGTCTGTCTATCACGTCGTCAATTAATGGCATCGGGAATTTATCCTTGATGGTAATTTTATTAAGGGCTGTGTAGTTTACCAGCATACGTTTGCTTCCGTCTTTTTTATCCAATAGCATCACCGGACTTGCATAGGGAGATGTACTTTTTCGAATAATGTTAGCGTTTAATGATTCTGTAATAATATTTCTAAGAACTTCCTTATCTTTTTCAGCAATTCTGTATGGTTTAAATGCAACTGGCATTTGAGAGGTGAGCATTATCTGTAGCGACACAGAAGAAACATTTCCTAATCTCGTAAGTTGTTCCGTCATGCATTCACGAAATTCAATTAGTAACTGGTATAATATTTCTTTATCTATTTCGCTTATTACTCCATGATTTAAGACAAAATCAAAGTCAGACAAATACTCTTTGTAACCAAATAACCAAATATGAAACTCGTCATGGTCTACTTTGTCGTGAAGGACGATATTCAATTCTCTGGAGGGACGGTGACATTGATTAATATCGATTTATCCTTCGAAAAGTTTCGCCCTATTAATATATCTGTGAAAGGAGACATCATCTTTTGTACGTAGAATTTTTATCAAAATTTCGCCCTAGCTCATCTAGCAAAATAGCTTTATCTATTTGAATGTAGGTTTCAATATACGCCTTAACAGTAGTACCTACTCCTAAGAAACCCAATAAATTTATTTCTGTATTACGTGAAAGGATAGGAATTTTTAATTTCTCGGCAAGGCGTTTCTGGATAAGCGAACATTCGCTTCCTAAATCTATTGTAGATGTACAGTTTTGATGATTAATTAAAACTTCTTTCAAAAATTTTGCATTTTTATCATGACTTATCAAGTTGACGTGCTTATTTTCTTTGTTACTACTAGTGTTTCTTGGGACATACGATTCAGTGATTTTATTTTGAGAACACACGGTTTGCAAATGTTTATGACATATGATATATCCTGCATATTTTTTCCCGATGCGGACAATCTCGTCGGATATGCGAAGTTTTCCCACATGAATGACAACTTTTTCCAGGATGTTTCTTATATTTCGTTGGGTTATACTTATTTAATGGGGATGGTGATGGATTCTTATAAACTAGATTTTCCTTAAGTCTTTGTATTTTATCTTTAAGAAAATTGCTAAGTATGTACGTTCAAATCTGTAATATTTGCGGCCTCAACTAATGACGAAATATTTTTATCCTCGATATTTCCGACTATAAGAGATATTTTATCTTCTTCTGAAAGATTTATTCTCAGCGCTTCTATTTTAGCAAGATGTTTAAAATGAAATTCGTATAAATTATCTCCATGTTTTGGTTTATGGTTTAGTAATTCCTTTAGTAATGAGTGAACATTACGTTTTGTTCGGAAAGTTGTATTTAACAAATGTTGCCAATGTTCCCAACTATACTGAGTCCATCCGAGTTCTCGGCGTATTATGCTTTCATACCATACTTGAGCTGTACCCCGCAATTTACCCAATGCGTGAAACTTAACAAGAGATTCATTCCACGCGTATGATTTCGCAAAATGATTAAAATATCAATCCATTCGGTAATGTAATGTTTTATCGGGTCGAATTCCGGAATTACTGTCGTTTGAACGGCATAATTTGATGGGTCACTTACCGCTGTACTTCGTATTTTATTTGTTAACGGTGGCGTATACGATCTTTTCTTAGCTTTTCGTTCATGGCGGCTCGGTGGCGTAGGTGAAGAACAAGGCGACGTACTACTCGAACTTGTGCTTGAATCTGAATGTTTCTTTTTATTTCTTTTTCTTGAGCGGGACATCCTGGGTTTTAAGAACCACTTCTGATGTTAGGGAAACACTTACTACCACTGATTTAATGCTTTATTTAATATTACTAATACAATTATTGTTTGGAATAGAATGCACTATACGATCGCTATCGTGTCTCTTCCCACAATGGTGACCCTTCCCCCTCGCTCGGCAGTGCGCACGCCACCCGAAGCTTCTCCCTGTGTGCGTTCTGGCACGGGTGATAAGATAATAACCTTTATAGAATCTGTCAAAACAATTTATATGCAAGATAGTTCGCGCTATGACTGCTACCAATTACTCAGTGTTCCCAACTGAAAATTTTAGATGATTCACCCTTCACTTGACTTTGTTCACCCTGTATATTAACTTCAAACGTGACTGCAGATAAAAGTAACAACAGTGAGGACAGTACAGCAGCTGTAAAACAAAAAATACGTAAAGCCAAGAAAAGAATATTTAATCAAACTACATGTGGAGTATGTGCGACGGAATAAAAAGTTGTAAAAAAACTGTGACAAGTTTAAAAAGAGAGCTAAAAGAAATTCGGCGTGAAATAAACAAGCTCCATCTAAAATGTGAGAAAATCAGTTCGTCGCAAAGTGAAAAAACTACAATAAGAAAACGGAATTAAAGAAATCCTATATAACGGGCGGTAGGCCTTCGTTACATATTGACAATACAAAACCTTCTATAAAAGGAGAAATTCCCAAAACATCCGACGGTCGAAAAACAGAAACAAGTGAGAGTGAAGTTAAACAAACGAAAAAATCTATTAAAGTCAACAATAATAATAGCAAAATATTAATACTAGCGGATAGTCATGGGAGGCAATTAAGCAAGGCGCTAAGGGAAAATATTTCAGATTTCAACGTTGAATGCATCTTTAAACCGAACGCTACATGGGAAAGTGTGATGCGGGATATCTCCGATCTTACTTCACAATACACAAAGCGTGATTATGTTTTGCTATGTGCTGGTACAAACTACTCTTTAAATGGACATAAACTAACGAAAGAGATAGTGGGTGACACATACAGGAAGCTGGGACATACTAATGTCATACAACTGACAGTGCCCTTTTGTATTGGGCGACCAACATATATTTATCAGCGAAACAAAATCGAACCTGCACTTTAAATTTCGTGGAAAGTTGAAAATAAGTCATAGTGTCGCTAAATATATTCAATCGAAGCAGTGCTCTGTGGTCCATAATGTCCGAGTGAATAACTATGTAAACTATGGAAATCTAATAGCGGTCCCCTTAACCGATGGAGGTGAAAGTGTGAGATGGAGTGTGCCAGGAGAAGAGTTTCAACAACCAGAAGAAATCGATGAATGTGAAATCACATACTCGTCAGGATCGGAACAATCTTTCGGATCTCTTGAATCAACGTTAGCGGACACGATAGGTGGTGACGAGGCACGGCAGGATCAGGATTTTTCCGAAAGCAACGACCGTGCGTACTGAGGGTACTCAGTCTCAATATTCGGAGCCTCCTAGGTAAGATAGATGTGCTTGAACTATTCTTGATTGACAACGATATTCATGTGGTATGTCTGAGCGAGCATTGGCTTAGCAAGGAAAGAGTCTTATGTATATAAGATATTATTATGTAGCGGCGTATTATGCAAGGGGCGTATCTCAACATGATGGTACTCTGATCTTAATAAAAAAAAAAGGTTTGGTCGCGTATGATGTGACGCTGCCAGATATGTCTTGCGAGATCGACTTTGAGTATAGCGGCATAAGGATTAATAAGCCATCATTAACAATCTGTCACTGTATAGATCACCAAGTAGTCATGATTTGAACGTGTTTTTTGAAAAACTAGATTACGTATTAAATTATCATAGTAAATGTCAGAACCTTTATGTGTATGGTGATTTTAATATAAATTTATTAGAAAACCATCCAACAACCAAAAGACTTAATCAACTTTTATCCTGTCATGATATTGTCTCACACCAATGTCTGCAACATGTATAGATAACATCCTAGTTAGGACGAAGTATGTCTATACTGTTGCAAATAGGGAAGTTGATTTTTCGGATCATAATTATTTGTTGGCATCAATTAATTATACGGCACCTGTAGAAACAAGGGATAAAATTGTCAGAATGTATTCTAAGGCAAATATGAATAAATTTAATTCTCTAATTTAAACAACCGATTGGAACCCTCTCATAGAGAAACCTGATTGTAATATAAACTTGAAAAATTTTATGATATAATGCAATATTATAATAACAATAACGGGTCGATGGCCGCAGTGGTTAGGCGGCTGACTATTGTTGTGAGAGGACGATAGCTGCCGGGGTTCAATTCTCTGGAGGGACGGTGACATTTTTTCAGAGAGTTTAATCCCGGATCGACTTGCCATTCGCTGTTGGGAGCAAAGTGATTAACAGCGCGGCATCATAAAAGGCGATATGATGCTGTCACAAAGCCATTGAACACAACATACACACACAAAAACTACACCGCGAGAGTTGCAGTGATAGCCAGACAAGCGATACAGTTTACGGAGTCACTGTAACTTAATGAGGTGAATATAATGATCAATCCTATCGAAAGTGTTGGTAAAAGCCTGTATAGACTATATCTACTTGTTTACCCTTGTTCATAGGCTGAATAACAAAATTAGTAAATGTAATCAAATACTTTTCGTTGAACAACCTTTATGTCTGTGCTTTATGCTTTTGTTCCAATATTAATGATTTTATAGAGAAAGCTACTACATCACAAATTTATGATTCGAATATCTGCGAACACTGAGAGAATACAAATTGGGTGATAGTTTCTCACCTCCAATTTACCACCACCCCTATACACAAGCAGTATATTGATTCTCTTCCACTCAAGGGGAAACGTACCGCAACGAAATAAATAATTATAAGTAATAATACGTTAAGGAGTAAATAACTTGTGCACTTTTTAACAAATATAGCCGGAAAAGCCTCTGGTTTTCAATTAGACATTTTTCAATTTACAACAATGATAGTTGATTGAAACTATCTACACTTTTACTACTATAATTACATGATTAACAAGGCATACCTACAAACCAAGCAAAAATATTCTGCAAATAAATCTGTAAACTCCGAAAGGGAGAGCTTTCTCTCTGGGGAATTTGATAGACGATGGAAAAGTTGATCTATTGGTTGTACTATTTATAAAATTCCAAAATTGCTTAGCATTCACTGTTACAATATTTTCTCCCGTTTGAAAATATTTTTTTGTAACCGGTTTGGGATAACGTTGTATCCCCTTATTTTTCAGTAAGTAATATATTACTTACTTGAAGGATGTCACAATTTATTCTTCAGAACTTGGCATACCATTTCGAAAATATGCCATCACAATATAAATACAACATATAATTAAGCAAAACCAAATATGAAGAGAAACTAAATACAGATACGGGAACGAATACAACGAAAGCAACAATTCACAACAAACTCAAAAGAAGAGTCAATATCACCAAAGATACAAAAAAAAACTAAAACATCTCCGGCAACTTGTAAATAATTAATTGTCAATATTAGATGCTTGCCCTTTCAACCCGCATAAATTTCAAGATGAGAAAGGCACTAGAAAAGGGTGACCAACTATTTCAGTCCCATTGGATCACGTTCTACATTGAAATATTTCTCGGTTAGATAGCTTTAAATAAAATCGATTGTCGAAATTTGTATTTTAGGTCTATTTAGCTATTACTTTGCGAACTAACGTTTTTATTTACAACAACCAATAATGTATTGAATATTACATATTGGTTTCTCTTGGTTGGGGCCTTCTTCCTTGATGGCATTGACAAACAACTAATTTCTATCTGCAGCACTTTTTTCGTCATTACATTAAAAGTCAAATATGTTATTACAAACAAAAAAAGCAATCTGTGTCCAAAACCTCACGGCTTTACATCAACCGTTTCGTTTTCAGTTTGATAATACTCAGTCAAAACACACTGTTGTAAATATTGTACATACATATATAATAGTACCATACTTTTATACGCACTGTACTAACGAAATCCAACATTGACTTGTAAACTAATTTGATAGCTAATACAAGAACAGATTAATTCTTATTTGACAGTTTAAGAATTTTGATACTTTTAAAATTAGTGCAAGAAAGTAGCTAGTGCAAATATAAAGTATAATAAGAAAAGTCGTTATATATTTCTCCCTGCTGATTATCCTTATTATTTTTAAGAGATTATAAAACATTAGCAATTTCGTTACATCAAATTTTCCCCCTTCAATCATAATGAAACTGGTTAACATTTTTCTTTACTTTTCCACTCTCTACATTTCTGCTTTATAAAGAGTATTTGCCTCTCACACATGAACAAATCTTTTCATACCCATGTTGCCAACCTAGCTTGATTCCTTCACTTGTGTTATCATAAGAAATCGGAAACACAATTTTGTCCTGAATGTCTTTGACAATTCCGCTCACATCAGTAACGAGTGTGACCTCATATCATCTTTACTACCTAAGACCTGGAAGTTCCCAGCCATCGATCAGTGCTCAGTCAAATAAAGCTAACACACTTGTAATCGTACTTTCAAAGAAGATAGTGCTAGTTTCTTGAAATTGAGTTCGGAATATGCTGTATTATCTTTTGCAAATTAAATGCGAAGTTTTCATTGGCAAACTTCCATTTCGTAGTAAAGGTTTTGTTTTAAAGCGAATTTCATTTTAAAGAAAGCGTTTATTAATAAATACATTAAACTGCTTCAAAGTCTACAAGGACTAGTGAAGAGTGTTCCTTAGTAAATATAGACAACATTTTGAAATTTATCTTGAATTTGCAAATAAAACTACACTTCATTTCAAAACGAAAACCTATGCAGTTTAGATGAAATGTGTATTTCGTACAAACGCAAATAACAAATTAGTGTTCTTCCTTGTACTTAGTTGGTCATAACCTAGCTTTTGTTGACTAACCTCCAAAATCTTTTATAAAACCACTATGTTGATCTCCAGTGGAATCATATCAAATAGCACTGTGTATAATCGAATCCAGAATCTATCAAACGATGTTGAAAACTGTAAGCTATTGCCATTTACCTCAAGATAATGAAATTTTATCACTCCTCCATGCCTTCTTCATTGAACATTCTATTCCGTAAGACATTATATGGCATGACGCAGAGTCCATGACAAGTTTGGGTAAATCATATTGCTGACGTTGTTGTCGAAGTTTTATGAAACTGCACAAGTAATTACTAGTTAAACACTATAGCAGCACTCTCATACAAAGAAAAAAGGGACACGTGTTAGGGTAAGATCTAGGAATGGCAACACAATATTCGACGCTAATTACATAATTTGAAAGTTTTTAAAATAACAATCTGAAATGTTTCTCATTGTCTGTCATAATAAGAGAATACCTTTACGATTTGCTTCAAAATTCATACTTTCCAAAGGAAACTGTTGAATCAATTCGAAAGAATTCTCAATGGATTGTACCTAGCTCCGTTTTCGGTAACATTAAAAGTAATGTGTAGACTAAAGTTTGTTAATTACACTGCCGACGCAACTAACTGTACTAATCTGGTGTATATACAGTGAAGGGCCTATAACATTTTTTTTAATCTTGGTTCATGTCTAGAGTAATATGAAAGGTTTCTATACATTTTTTTCTTCGGACACTTTTGTGATATTCATAAACTAGGGCGTCTACAAAGAGAACGTGGTATTTTTACTGTATTAGACAAAGCTCCTTTGAACGATGAATAAGACGTTTATGTAAACTGCGTAAAAGCAACGTAAAAAAAGTATCCGAAGCAAAAATGCACACAAACTTTTTCTGTTACACTAATTATAACGTTACCTTCCATGTAAATGTTTTTAAAATCGAAGGTATTTATGTATGTATGTACGTAACCGCGATATGTATTTTAACATACATAGCTACAACATTTAGTGATGTAATAACTTTTCCGGCAAGATATAGACAGCGGTTACATGAAATGGGTCCACATTATACTGCTATTAAAGCATACAATGCTCTTCCTATCCATACTAAATAATTAATAATAATATGTACAATTGACAGATTCAAAGCAGGACTGAAGCAATACTTGCGTCATAACTTTGCACACTCATATCTTAGTTAATAATTTATATTTTTAAATAACTAGTAGTTAATTAATTAATTAATTTTTATACAATGGATAATAGTATTGTTGCCGTCAAAAGATGCTACTAACCTAAACTCTACATTATAACATTAACGAAAAATGATAGAGTTGCCGTTGTAAAAAAATGTCATGTCCATTGTTTGTTCTTAAAAATATCCGATAAATTTCAGCTTCACAACAATTGTGCACGAAGCACCATCTTGCTGGAAAAATATCTTCTGTCGGTTTCCTACATATAAAACAATAATTCTAGTGTATGTCTAAATTAATAAAAATGTGGCATACCATCCTTCTGTTAGAGTTCCTTAATAAAAAAATGACCTTACAATTTTCGAACCAATCATTTCACGGCACACGTTTGCCGGCACACTCAATCGACGAGGAAGGAAACCTTCCGGTACTCTAAAAATAATATAAAATAACGATTAGCGATGCTTCTTTACTAGTTCTTGTCAAAACTATGTGTACAACAAAGCATCAGTCTGAAGCCCACAGCATCGAGGAAACAATACAATGAGAAGTTCTTCACTGGATCTCTTGGTGCAGAAGTAGAACGCTAAACACTTCAACTGACACAACTTCAATGAATAAAAAATCTTAAATTTGCAATATTAAATAATCATTGTTTTTTTAGAAAATCCAAAATGCTGCTTTATTATTCCACAATAACTCCATGGTAGCAACTCAAGAGATATCCGCTGGGAATTACCTTAAAAGTAGTTTCATTCAGACAACACACTTGTTTATTTAACTGCAATCACTCAACAGGAATTGCCAACATTGAAGTTTGTAATCTTCGTGCATCGTTCACATTCTACTGACATAACTCTCTCGATCTTACATGGGTATTGATTTCACGTAGAATTCTTCTAAACATAGTAAGATAATCGTTGTAAGACGTGCGCTTGATGTAAATAAAATAAAATATAAATAAGTTCATACATAATTTAGCCTTTTTCTTGGTAATAGAAGCAATCCGATATACGGTATAAACTACAGGAAAGTATACAAATTGCAAAAATGTTATTTCCTTACGGGAAAAGGTTTTTTTTTTACTTACTGTATTGATTAGATATAGAGAAAGAAATCAATACGAATTACAGATTTAATTCTTTTAAATAAATATTTAATTAGCCTTAATTTATACAACCTTGACCAAATGTGTTAGACACCCTCATAAAACCCCATTATTATAAGTATTATTACACTTCCAAGAAAATAAGCATGGAATTTATACTTAATTTACTTATTTAGTGCTTACTTTGGGACAATAGGTAAGCAGGCAGCAATGTTTCGATTTTAAATATTAGTGTATTGTCGACGCGATTGGAGAGAGGTATGTGTTAGGAGTTTATAACCAGGAAATTTTGTGTTGGATACTTTCATTTTTATGGATTAAACTTAATTTAGTGAAACAATGCCAAAAGTTTGTGAATTAACCAAAGTAGAACGTGGGCAAACACTCCTACTTAAGACACAAAGTAAGACTTTAATCGCTATAGCGAGCATAATGAAGTATTCGCGATGTGCGGTTCGTACCACCCTGCAACGATATGAATAGTGGATCGTCAACAAATCGACCAAAAAGCGGCCGGAATCGCCTTTCGAACCTATGAAAGTTAAGGGTGTCTAACACAATTGGCCAAGACTGTATATGGAGAATAATAATAATAATAATAATATATTGAAGAAGCACAACAAAATTTTCATTGATACAGTTGAAGTGCCACCCAATCTTATTCTAGTGTCTCTGGTAATTTCCATGTACACCAATATTCCCATTGAATTGGTTATAAATATAATTAAAAAACATTGACATAAAACAGAAGAAATTAACCACCATCCTAGAAGAATTTATGAAAGCATTAAAGCTAAACTTATTAACAACATATTTTCAATTTCATAAGGATTTCTACAAACAAATTAATGGATTAGCAATAGGTGCACCAATATCAGCAACAAATACTTAATGAGATGAATTTTAAACCAGTTTTTTAAAGATTGGTAGACTGTTCAGTATGTATTCCTATAATATCAATTATTATTCATTAATTATTATTAATTAATATAGTAGACAAATTTCTGAGTATTCTGCATTTTACTCATTTGTATTTTAATAAATCTCAATTATCATTTTCTGCAACGTGTTTTTTTCTTATCCTATATCAGAATTGCCCGCAATCAGTTGCAATATAGGACAGAAAATTTCATAACGTCTATTTATATCTATAGTACTATCTATGCACTCTTTGTTTGCATCACCATGGAAACTGATACAGAATTGATCTCAATACTCAAGAGACACAAACCAACTGATTATAATATACGACGTTTACTACTATTAACGGTATCCAATAGAATACACTAATTTAGCATATAATCCACTCTCAAACTTCAGGATAATGCTTTAAGTAAACATAATCAGGCCGCGTTTCTAATTAAGTGCGTCTTGGGGAAACCAAAAACAGATCTCACAATAAGTCTTAATGTAAATACGTGTAATTATCAACGTAAAAGTTATTCAGTAGCTAGAAATAAAATCAAGCTTAATAAACACATCGAATCTCCCACGCACATCTTTCCCCCATAAATTCGTAAAAGCTATAATTTATGTGAGCGTAGAAAAGTTTGAATGGTTTTATTACGCTCGCATTCCACGGTTTTATATCTCTCGTATCTTGAAAGCCCTATCATCAAGGAAAATAACTGGAGAATTATCGTATTTTATCAATTGCACCGAAGTATTCATTTCGGTGATGTGTTTTTTATATACTGCATATATGTACACGAAGCCCCAAAAGTCCTTGGACGCGGTAGGTAGGCGACCGTTGCCGAAGCTATTTCTATATCTCTCACACCCTCTCACCCTCCAAATATTTCCGTAGTGCGCCTAATAAATTCGCTTCGATATCGGTAAGATTATTTTATTTTGAATGAATGGGAGACACAGAGTAGGGCATCGAGACGGCTCGAGGCAGATTGTGCGTTCCAAATAAGTCTGCAATTTCTATTGTAACACTGTATTTTTGGTATTGAAGATATTTGATTCGTAATGCAGATTCGGGCGATGCATAAGAAAAAGACGACGTTTCAATATTTTATTTTACATCATGTTGTAGGGTTTCTTTTTATTATCAACTATTTTTTTAATTGTAGATTAAATTGTAATACCTACTTTGATTTTAATGTGTAATATTGTTATTGATTGAAAGTAAATTAAATTTCTGAAAGAGAAAAATTATTAAAGTTAAAATTTACGACTTACATTTTATTTGATATATGAATGACGAATGCAAATATTATGCAAAATCAAATAAGTATGTATATTGAACACAATTAAGTAGCCACAAAAATATTATATAATTACCTTCGGTATTTTCATGCAGTAAGTTTAGTAGGTATGAGTAAGAGCTAATTGAGATAACGTGTGTTAAGTTATACATACATTTAAGTCTTATCTTGAAATTTGGTACCCTGTTATTTATTGTTATTTAAAGAAAAAGCGTGGGATTTACGTTACTAATTCTTCGTGGAACATGTTGTTATCCTTCAGTTTTGTAAATAATCTACTGAATATAGGTTTAGCAATATTTAGGACGAAATAGAAAAGCGAATACTTGTTGACGAAACTGGCTGAGAAGGATCGATCCTTTTCCTTAAACTTGCAAATGTGTGTTGATTAGATAATTACTTTTGATCGTTTATAAACAATAAAGCGATACCAATTACAAATGATGGAAACACATTCAATATTTTCCAATAAGTAGTCCTAATGAGTAGTGACCAGGTAAGAAATGTTTCTTATTGTTAGTACTAGATGAATTAAATTTGGATTCCTATGATCATTATTAAATTGAATTAGACTAATATGTCCAGAAATCCAGAAATTCAATTTAGGTTTATTATGTATATATTATAGAAGTGGATAGTAAGAATCTAGTACAAATAATAACTTATTTATTGCAATCGTATCTATAATTAACCAAATGCCAGGAATAATTATCTGCAAAAGTATAAAAATTAATTATAATTATAATATAATTAATTAATTATTAATATTAAATCCTGAGAAAGGTTGCCATTTATGCTCAGCGTTTACGTGTTGTAAATAATCAATGAAGACGAAAATGGGATTAAAGAAGATTAGATGGAAATTACAAGAATTGTACACTCCGCGACACTTGATTGGACGTAATATGTATAACTTTGCAAATAGAACACTTATTTAATTTTTGTTACTTATATGGACTAGCTAGTGTTATCGTCAGCAAGTATTCGTAATATGAAGGGAAAAAAATAAAATTAACGATAAGCAAAAATTTTTCTTTGAAAACGACCGCGACAGTAAATTGAACGCACTTCAGTTGTCTCTTTGTAATCGAACCAAGTAGACCTTTTTGCAGTATTTTAGTTAAACTATTTTAGAAGTTATCGTATACGGATAATTAGTCGTATTTGTTTCATTATGGGAGGCGGCAAAACGCTCACGGAATCGGAGCGAATGCAGATCGACGTTTTACAAAACGAACAGTACTCCATTCGGGAAATAGCTGGGTGCTTAAGGCGCAGTGGTCGTGTGATCCGTAATTATCTTCCTGATAAAGAAAATTACGGCAGAAAACATACAGGGCAAACAGCAACAGTCACTACTGAAAGGAAAAGGACGAACATTCTTCGGTTAGCATCGAATTCAGCGGGTACTGCACGTGCAATTAGGGAAGCTGCTGGGACTTCTACGTCGGTTAAGACAGTCAAAGAATATTACAACGATCAACACACACTCAACGGTTAAGACTGAAGAAAAAACCACTTTTAACTGCCCGGCACAGAGCAAAAAGATTAGATTTCGCGAGGCAGTACGTTAGGTGGAACGAAACTTGGAGAAATGTGGTTTTTACAGACGAGAAACGATTTAGCATGGATGGCCCGGATGTTTTTCACTATTGCTGGCATGATCTAAGGAAGGAATCTACGATTATATCACGGAGACCTCAAGGTGGAGGAGGCGCAATTTCGTATTCTGGGGCTGTCGATTTAATTTTTATTGAAGGGTCTCTGAATGCGTAAAAGTACCTAGAGATCATGCAACAAGCGAGAGAGGTTATACAAATTAAATTACACACCGACAGCTACATTTTTCAACAGGATTATGCACCAACGCATACCGCCCGGGCTGTGTAACAATGGTTTAAAGGCACCGAAACAACACTATTGCTGGCGTTATCCTCAGATTTAAACATTACAGAAAATGTGTGGGGATGGCTGTCTCTCAAAATTTACAGTGGTGGCAAGCAGTTTACCAATAAGAAACAGTTGAAAGAAAGAATAAGGGAAGCTTGGGATGAAATTCCATTAGAATATGTATATTAAAAAATTGTATGAATCTTTACCAAAAAGAATGTTAGAAGCATGGTAGCCATGCACATTATTCAATAATTTTTTTCAGCACGATTTTATTTTATTTGTTTTTCATTTGGTGCGTTCAATCAAACATCGCACCAATTTTCATTTCAATAAAAATTTTTAGTACTGCTACAATTTATATTTTTCGTTCACATTAAGAATACGTGCTTATAATAACATTTGCTAGTCCATACAAGTACAAAGTTATACATATTGCGTTCGATCAAGTGTCGCGGAATCAGAAACGTTTCCCTGATAAGGAATCACCATATCACAAGAAATTTGCACGACTGGAAACCAATTTGAGGATGTACGGATCTTTTAAAAAGCCAAAAAAAGAAGTACGAACTACAGATGAAAATTTAGATTTAAACGTTTTATTGATGGTTGCGGAAAATCCTAAGACGTCTGTTAGAGGGATTGCTAACAACATTGGATCTTCCAGTACAACAGTACATTCTATTTTGAAAAAAAAACATAAATTAAAACCGTAGAAACCTCAACGGATCCGTCATTTGCTGGGAGACGATTATCCACGAAGAATGCTATTTTGTAATTTATTTTAATTAAATTACGAGAAGATCCACTATTTTATTGTAAAATTCTCTGGTCGGGTGAGTGTACCTTCACGAATAATGCCATATTTAATAGAAACAATCATAGGTATTGGAGCAATGACAATCCTAGATTCCTTATTGAAAATAATATCCAGAGAAGGTTCTTTTTAAATGTTTGGTGTGGAATTTTAGATTCTAGAATAATTGGACCAAATTTTATTAACGGTAACCTAAATCAAGAAAGATATTATACATTACTCGAAGAAATAGTGGATAATCTAGAAGAATTGTCGATTGCTCAACACGCACAAATTTACTTCTAACAAGATGGAGCTGCTGGAGCATTATTTATAGGATAGTGTTTTGGATTTTTTCATTTGATTATTTTGTCTGATCTAAACAACAAAAGTGTTTATTTTATTGTCTGTATTTTTCATAATTATGAATAAAAAAGACGTGATTGTTTAATTGCGTACTCCAATTCATGACCTACTGTTAGTTTTGCCATATAAAAATTTGCAAAAACTTACTTTTCTTGCATTATTCCTTATTTAAGTGTATGTTTTCATGACATTATTCGAATCGCTAGAAAATATTCTTTTATAAAAATCAAAAAAATATATATAGTGCAATTTGAAAAAAAGTTGAATAACGTTTCTCGAGAATTATGTCTGACAAACAGATAATTTGCATTGCGGTTTGTAGTCTTTACGAAACCCTACAGGTTCATATATAGATCATTAAAATCAGATGATAAATAAAGATATTACAGCCTTTGGAAATTTTCGTGGAACACCCGGTATATGTATATTAAGTAATTATATTTCTGAAAATATCCTCTTTCTGTATTTTGATATACATTTTATAAATCTTGTATTCCTATAAATTTATATCTTTATATGCGCTATTTATTCGTACAGAAAAATACGGATGATATGTATATAAAAGAATTATACATAAGAGTATTTAAGACCGGCAACGTAACGTCTTCTGTTGTCACCGAATCAAAACATACTACAACGAAACGAAGTGCCGTATTGCATTTCAGGGATGTAAACGACGCGAACATTGGCGAGGAGGTTGGAGAGGAACAGCAATACGTTCGGCAATGCTCGCCTATCTGCCGCGTCCACGGACTTTTTGGGCTTCGTGTACATCTTAACTTAACTTCATAGCAACCTCTCATGCAAATCATATTTATCATTTTTTTTCTTTAATAAAGACATTTTATTGTTATTATTAAATCCTTTATACCTGCCAAAGCACCAAGATGTGATTCTGTTTCTAATACCCTGTTGAAAAGACTTTCACCAATGTTCATCAACGACGCCGTACACATCGTGGTATCTATGTCGCCAGGAAACTCCTCCAGGACGAGTAGTTTTGGCAAGATCTCTTCAGAAAATACCAACTGTTTCCCCGAAATTCCAGCCTGGTCCTAAAAATGGCCCCAAAAAAATCAATAATTCGAAATATGTAGAGATTCGTTTTATGAACCACCGACACTTCTTAAAGTTTTTTGTATTTGGCAGTCCAAATATCATAATTGAATTTAAAAAAACACATACAAGCCCTTAAATAACGTTTATTTGAAGCAACCAACACAATATAAAAAGTACGCCGAAGTAAAATCTTTAAGAAGAGCAAAAACATAAATCCTATTGTTTGCAAATTTAACTTAATTCAGGATGTTCTACCGCCTTGATAATGGTTTGAACAGATTAAAACAAAAGAATAAAAATGGTACACACATAATTATTGAATAAAATTACGATAAATGAGTAATGTTAAATAAATATAAAAACTTGACAAATATCAAGTAAATATGCTAGATAAAATATTTAAAAAATAACAATAAAGGAAACTATCTACCTCTACCTTACAATAAAGATGCCTACGCTCCGCCAGAAACCTCTAGACAAATTGTAATCACCAGAGAGCAAAATATATCAGGCTTAAAATTAAATTCACATAAATTACTGAAATCTTCCATTATAGTAACCAACCGACAGCGGATATAAATAACAATTCTTGATTATTGATTTACTTGTTTCTTTAATACAATTATTTCATTCTTCAACCATACATTTTCATGAAAAACAGGATCATTTATGCTCACTGCATTAGATTAAAACCCTTATCACATCTACGCACACCTCTACCTCGGACTGTACCCAAGCATGCAGAAACACGAATCTAACGACATGACTACCAACAGTTTTTGCATAATTTTTTTCCGAAAGTGGGGTATTTAGAGAAAACAAAACCAATAGAAACATTGGAGCGCAAATAAATGGTGGATTAAGCTTGGAGTTAAATTTACAAATTAATAACGTTCAAGTTAAAATGATGTTAACTCGAATACTAGACTACTCGACTAAAAAAAAAACGACGAAAAAACAGAAAACTGACGAAAAACCGCAGATCTGTACATTGTACGTGCTCACAGTTTTTATTAAAATCTCATTAAGTATTAAGTATTTCTTACTTATATTATTTCGTGTTATAAATATCCTATACAGGTTATTACTAATTGTACTATTTATCGACGTTTTAACGATTGAATAAAAATATATTCCCCAGAATTTGTTCAAAAATTATACAGGGTCCGCCATCCGTCTGGGATAGTCATATTACGGCTTTAATATTGCAAAATTCGAAAAGTTATGCAATGTAGGTGGTTGCGGACTAGTAGGAGCACAAAATAAAATCATTGGTAATTATACAGGGTGTTCGGGAAAGGAGTGTGATGTCAAAGTTTTATCTTTTTAAATGGAACACCCAGTATATTATGTGATTTTTGAATTGCACAATTAAAAATATCTGAATTTGATATGGGATTGTATTGACCTAAAGCTTACGGTTTGGGAGTTATGGACGCATGAATTGTAAAAAATGCTATAATCTAGCAGGATGTGGATTGGTTAGTATAGTACAATAATGCAATATTGCAATTTTTGTATTTACATACGCCAAGAAAATAATACACTTCGGTGTCAAAAATGTTGCCTATCCTAGGTCATTATAACATCTCGTTCGCATATATTTGTGAAGTTTACTTGTGTAGTCGAAGCCCCCGATGGTCGCAACGGTTTGCGGTAGAGCCGCGATAGCCCTACAAGGTGGTTCGACTCCACTTCGGGACGGCATATTTTTATATAAAAATATGTTTAAATAATTGGCGTTTGGGAAAAATTGCATTTTGTATTTACATACGCCAAGAAAATAATATACACTTCGGTGTCAAAAATGGTTAGTATAGTGTTTAGAAATATCATGCTTATCATGAAGTTTTCCACGTTAGTATAGTTTTATTCCATTCGCAAATACTAATTTTTCTAGATTTTTTCAAATGGAACACCCTGTATATTATTACCAATTTTTAATAAGGGCACCTCTAGCTTTCATTTGATATAAGGGTATGGCTGTCTAACTCCAATAGTTTTCAAGAACCATCGAATTAAGATTTGAAATTTAACATTTTTGCATTTTGTAGAAATTATTTTACATCTACTCCTACATTGATATTGCACTACGAAAATGAGCACAAAGTAGTATCAAAAATGGAAATTTACAACAAATGTTCAAAATCTCGGCCATCATTGGCTATGCAAATGTCAAGCCTTCGAATAAACGACATCCTAACATGTTTCAAAATTTCAGGAGAAATATTTCTAAATGCTTGAAAAATCCTAATTTGCATATTTTCGGCTGTTGTTGGTGCTACTGGGTAAACCTGTTGTTTTACGTGTCCCCACAGAAAAAAAGTCTACCGGAGTTAGATCAGGAGACCTAGCAGGTCAGGGGATAGGACCTCCTCGCCCTATCCATCTTTCAGGAAGCCACTCTTGCAAATAATACCTGACTGCTTGATGATGGTGTGCTGGGGCACCGTCCTCCTGTAGGTACATCTATTGCCTAGTTGCTAAATCAACATCGTCCAAAAGCAGCGAAAGTTCATTTCTTAAAAATTCCAAGTATCTTTCACCAGTCAATTTACCATTGAAAAAATACGGTCCTATAACATGTGATCCTAGTATGTCTCCCCAAACATTTAACATTATTTGACGGAATCTTAAATGCGAAAGAATGGATAAATAAATTAAAAAGCATGTGCAGGATACATATCTAGCTGAACGCATTAGTGGTGATGCACTAAAGGAAAAAGGATAAAAACATTTGATGAATTTAAAGATGAAGGTGTGCCTATTAAATGGAAACGTCTGTATATACGAGAAAGTTCATATAAAAATGATACGTTAGCTGATTATTATCATACACAAATTAGATTATGCGAGAAATTAAAATTGAACTAATGAGACAAAAGAGCAGTTGTTAATACGCCTGTTTGATATGTTATTATATGATAAGTTCGACGATCTTGGGAATGACACAAATAAATTGTATAATGGTCTTTTAAATTTGAACGAGTTTATACAGCCAAATGTTATCTGAACGAGTAAACTCCCAAAAATGATCAGGCACGCGTACAGAATCTTCTTTTAGCCAGAGATACCAGAACAGGGATATATTGCCAAAGGCTGATGCTAGTATAAGAGACAAGAAATGTTTTAAATGTTTGGAAGAAGGCCATTTGACTCGTGATTGTCCAAATGATTTCAAATGCTATAGTTGGTGTTATAGAACATGCCAACGTTGCAACGTTAGTATATTCCTGCAATAATTTAATTTATAGTCATGCAATACATATTTAAACAATATTGTTTATAGTAATTCTAATTAGTGTAGTAAATTTTTTTTATTAATTTACAAATCGAATTATTGTTTCATTCTCAAACAATATTAAAGCACTTATTAATGTAAATTTTATATAAGTATAATAATAAAAATGATATGAATTATTCGTATATCAATGCATTTTTTATGAAGCTCTAACAATTCTGTCCAAGGACTCGGGAAAAACATGGCAAAAAACCTAGTCAATAGTATAGTTGTATGTATAATTTATTGTTGTTTGACGTAAAAGTGGAAATATATCATTAAATAAATACTGAGGGCATAGATCTTAATATATTTATATTAAAGTACCTAATACCCTATATCGGAAGCAAAGTGTCCGTTCTTATGTAACACCTGGATAGACTTAATATTGTTCACAATAATTTATTGTTATGGTTTTCCTGATAAAGCCCTCCTTAAAACCGACCATCTCAAATTACAGTTAGAGGCCTAAGATCAAGGTGAGCCATTTATCACGCGTAACCAGAAGGGCTTTCGGGTATCAAGTATACACGGAGGGAGTTCTTTGTTTGTATATCAATTCTTAGATAGAGCGAAGGAAATGACGGAAAAATAAATCCGGAAAAACCAACGTCACCTTACCTCTTCATTAAAAAAAAACTGATGTATGACGCAAATCTGAGAAACGAAAGAAAAATTAAATAACCTAGTTTTAGCGATAATATACGTGAAGCTACAAGATGTATTACAGCCACAAAACTCACATTTTTCAGATTTTGAGGATCACAACTCGTTTATCATGATAAATCTGATGTCATTTGAAACAGTTTTTTTACACTTTCGAACTTGTTAACCTGAATTTTGCATATACTATTATCTTGGGGGAAGGAGGGAGGTAGGACCTGTTGCCCATTGGATCTGCTGAGCAAACGCCACAGTAAAAGAAATTTTCGTTCTGCTTGACTTTATAATTTTTAACATATATTTCGATATTATCCACTTACTCTCTCAGTCTTTGTTAGCATTGCTGAGTATTCTAGTATAACGCACACCACTTCAATTTGGTTTTAACCAAAGCCTTTAGGCATGTTGCTTGTACAACTAATCCAAAAATACGAAGAGAAATTGATTTTTATTTTGGCTGAAGGTGTTGACACAAAATATCTTAAGTCGGCGTTGCTGAGGTTCTTTATTGATTTTTATGTAATCAGATAAGCAAATAATGTCCTTATTGGGTCTTATCAAGGCAAATTTTTCTGTATAAACTTACATAGTTTTTAGATTTTTAGCATTGGTGACTAGCAAAGGGAGATTCTTTACATATGCAAAAGAAAAAATTACTCCCTCAGTAAGCCATTTTGCCCGTTTTAAATTAAGCTCTGAAAATGTATAATTCATCTTTCTCAGTACATTCCATATTGGTCTTTGTAACATCGACTAGAAATTTTATGCAAACATTACAGATATCTTTCGAGTAGTAGCTAAAAGTAAAATTGTCAGTCAGTCGTCGTTGAAAACTCTGCTAGAACCCCTTTCGTGAACAGTATGCCGTGAATTAACAGGAACACTTTCTGATAAAAAAATATAGTCGGCTTTGTCGTTCTAGTTCATATAAATAAACCACTTCGTCGGATTCTCCTTATTCTCACGAAATCTAGAACATTCTTTGGTTTCAATAAAACCCTGCAAATATATAGTTTATTGATACTAAAGAGCGTTTCTTGAAGGTGTTGTTTGTTCAAAAACGGATAGTTTAATAATACACTAACACCAACAATTTGGGATATCTTTTTCAACAAAAAATGTTTTGGTTATGGGGCCTTCCGGGTTTTGACCGCCTCATAGTAAAGTACAAATATACAATACAAAATAAAATATAACAAAAATGAAAATTAAAAACAAAAAGGTTGAATGACGAGTTGCGATGAAATTAGATCGCGTATTTGGAGGATCATGTGATTTGGTTTTAATGCTTGATTTATTTTCATTGCACTCGCTTGCAGGGTGATTTTCTGACAATATATCATGAGCACCTATCACAGGCATGTTTGTGTGTTCTTGTATAATTACTTCTAAGCAGTGGTATCAGAAATATTGGTAATGGTAACCTTGATTCTCCTAACTCACCATTATGTGTATTCCTTTGCCATTGAAAATAATAGCATATAAAAATAATATTGCATATAGAAATTTTAAAAGTAACGATTTATTTTTAATGTACCCAAAAGTAAAGGAAGTAAAGAGAGAAGTAAAATTTAGTGTTTCTGTGATATTTAAAGATAACTAGATATTATCTCAGTTTTAAATATACTTGACTAACTAAGTTCGACAAAATGATATCATAGAGATAGAGAACGTCCAAGTGAATGATATTGGGTGCGTTTATCTATTCAGGCCTTTCTTGTAATACCTTATTTCATTTCAGAGAGCTTAATAACCGGGCGTCATTAATTGCTAAAAATAGAGCTTCCAATGCACACGGGTTAAAAAGACAGGCAGACTCTATAGGTTCCTTCCAACAATACCATTAGAACTATGTAATTCCAGAATCCGTTCATAACTGCAAAGTGCGTAAGCGCGATTTCTCTACCGATTCAGAACTAATTCTAAATAGGCGTTCGTTGGAACACAAAAATGAGAACGTACACTCAGCTGTTACAATTGTTATTGACAGACAGCTTAACCTAAAAAATAAGGTATCAGCATGGCAGGTAAATATTGTTTTGAGACTTCTCAACATATAACTAATTCGTATTTCCTATTAATAATTCTAATGCGTCCTCTTCGCCTGTATCTGAGTCAAAGTAAATGTTATACTCCTGAAAATCGCTCATTTTAGTATTTATTTAAAAAACAAAACTTCAAATCTGACAGTACAAATACCTACATTATGCGTTGTACGCATGTCGATTCTAGTAGTTTCACCGTCTAGTGCATAGATAATATAATACTAACGTACTATAGATACGGCAGAAGGTCCCGTGTACTGTCGTCAAAGTTTTGGTACTCACACATTTCACCAGGTGTCGATGGCATTGCTTTTTGAAATTTGAAAGATGAAAAGCGCGAAATTGAGTGTCATTATGACATTATATTGTCATTCTGATTTTGTATGTTGTGTCGCAAGCGTCTTTAAAAACAGTATTAGTAGAATATGGTCATTTTTGTGATATTCTTGGAGAAGATAAATATAAGTTGAAGGATTATGCACTCTACAAAATCTTTTTGAATAAAAAAGAGATAACAACAAGAACAAAAATGACGGTGTATCAAGCAGTATACTTACAAGTCTTAACCTATGGAAAAGAAAATTGGATACTTGACGAAAGACAAACAAAACGACTACAATTCAGTGACATTAGACAGATGCTGACAACAAAATCATTAAGAACTGAAGTAGAAGAAAAGAAACTGAAATGGTGGGGACACTTGATCAGAATGAATGAAAGTAGACAGGTGAAGCGGGTATGGGAGATAAGGAAAATCGGGAAAAATCGGAGAGGACGACCCACAAAAACGTGGAACAGCAGTACGGATGAACTTCTGAAAAAAAAGAGGAAAAACATGGAACGAGGCGAAGGCCCTAACCAGAAACAGGAAAGAGTGGCGTGAATTTGTTGAATCTGTGGAACTAAATTAAGAGAACTTTACACCTCGACACCTTCGGGTATAATGGTCTTTGATTATGTATGTATAGTATGTATGAAGGATTATGTTGGATGTGGTTTAGTTTAAACCTTAAATAGTAGTGTTAAATACCGCTTAAGGATGAAGCTATCGTTTCTATTAAATTGACAAGAGCTGACATACTAGTTTTGACATAAACCAGTGACACTTTATTTTCATATCGCATTATCCCATACAAATTGAAGCAGTACAAGAAATGTTTAATGTCTTCAAGGCGATAACACCAGATACAATATACTTCGCCAAGGAGAGTGCAGTATACAACATCCAATTAATAGGTAAATACAAGATGTGTTATTAAATTCTGTTATGGTTTAGACCTACATTCTAATAGTACTCTCTTAGTGGCTTTCCGAGATTGTTAAAACTTGAATATCTTTCGAGATCATTTTTATAAATTACCTAACCTTCGGTTTCGATATTACAGGTATACGTGACATATATCATCCGAATTGAAACTTCACGAGAAGCGTTAGGGAATGAAATTTTATTTCGTCCTGTTCCACGAAGATAACATTTTTGTAAAAATATTTTTAATGAAAATATAGGACAATATTCAGAAACTATATAAAGGCGCTTTGTTTTTTAGTTTAAAAGTTAGAAATTCAATTTTCAATAATAAACAGGCTTTTTGTACTCGCTTATCAAAACCTGTCATTTCACGATTCGATTTGCGTGCGTAAAAAGTCACTTTAAGCACGAGTGCGTAAAAGTAAAGTTGGTACTTCCTGGAACTTGATTAATTTAGTGACATTTTAAAATCATAAATCCCTAACCTCAATAATATGGTCATAAACGATAACGTATTTAACAATATGTATTATTATTATTGTTCTCGTACAAAAAATATTGTACAAACTTCGTGCGTGAAACATTTCGCGAATTCGTGTCCATGCCTGGTCACTCATTCGCGAAATATGATTTCACGCACTTGGTTCGTAAATAACTATTTCGTGTTCCAGTATGGTCTGTTTTAAATTTAACACATTTCACGAGATGGCGCAGAAACACGCCAACAAAATTTTATTAGAAATGTCCAAGCTATAGAGAATGAAATGTATATATTGTCTATGGTCTAGTGGTTTCACCGTCCTTGAATTCGTTCTGGTACTAGTTCGTAATCTGTAGGAATAGTGATTTTTCTATCCCGATTTCAGTTCTTTACTTGTTGGAATATGCATTTCATTTTGCGCATGCGGTGGCTAATTCTGAACTGGTTCTAAGCGTTGTTGGAGAGTAAGCTACAGCGCAGAGCAATTTCCTCCGGTTGCTGCTGGACAGAATGTAATTGTGAAAATTCCTGACGAAGACAGAGGACGCGCGGCATCTAAGAACGTAATGGCTATAGTTATTTCTGAAGAAGTTAGTTTTTGATTAATATTCTGATGTATGAACTACATTTTTTCTTACAGTTGTCCCAATGTGAATTTATAAATATGGAAGATATTCCATCAACGACATATTCAATGAGAGAGATTGCTGCTAAACAAACTGGCTCTAAGCAAGGGCTTATAAAATGTAATTTCAAATAGCAATGTCAAAATAAGAAATGCAAATGTATTTCAAGCAACATCAAATGTAACATCAAATATAACAATGCCATTGGTAGTTCCTCCTGTTGTAATAAATAGGTTATATCTAATATTTTTGCTATTTTCTGTTTCTGAAAAATAAGTATTTCTATTTTCTGACAAATTGCACTTTTGTAACTGTACCAGATGTTTAAACATTTTTTTTATTCATACTTTTTACTGTCTCGGTTCTCGCATGCAATGACATGTTGTCATACAATATAGGTTTAATTATCCATGATCTTACTGTTTCGTTCATGTCTGTTAAATGTATGTATTGTTTTGTTCATGAAATGATAAGCTGAAACTTTAAAAAACAGCAAACAAAAATAACGCGATATATCGGAAACTGCACCTTATTCATCTTCGGCATTTGAGCAACTATACTGATTGCTCAGTTTGCGACATGTATAAATTAACTTACGCAAATGCCGAAATAGAGCATATTTTCGGCAACTGAACATTTCACTTTGCTCATATCGCGAAATGAGTATTTATTTCGGCAAATGAGCGAATTCGGCGTCTGAGTCTAACATATGTAATACATACATGTCTGTATGTATATTATTATACGTATATTCTTCTAGTAACTCTATTAC
This sequence comes from Holotrichia oblita, assembly GCA_023690525.1. Lineage (NCBI taxonomy): Eukaryota > Metazoa > Arthropoda > Insecta > Coleoptera > Scarabaeidae > Holotrichia > Holotrichia oblita. Next base: position 131,049,790 of record CM043017.1, on the reverse strand, counting down.
ATTTGCCATAATCTACTAATAATTTGAAAAAATAAATTAACTAATATATTAACAGTATATTAAATGACGAGTACTGTTTTTAAATTAGACATAGCTAACTTAATATAGTATCCGGTATTCACAATTTTTCTCAGAAACTCAAATTTTAGGTATAATACAATGAACATAAATCAAAAGAATAACTCCGAGGATATATAAGCAGTGTAATTAAATTGTACCTATGTATCATCCACTATACTGCAGCGTTACATGGATAACTGCAATATCCTAAATTATATCTTTAATAATAACACCGTACAACAGTACCATACTGTGACCATACGAACAATTTCAGAAAAGTTAATAGAAAATAGCGTGTACAACATTGTGCTCAATTTGTTTAGAAGAAGTATAAAAGAGCCAACAAAACAAAAAAGACCGCCAAAAATATTTTGTATATCAGGGCGTATGTAACGCGCAACAATATCCCAAATAGGAGATAGTATCAGATGCTTTCATCACATGTTCTTTGATATACACAGCAACGCTCCTTTCTTTTCTTTGTTTAAAGTATAAGAAAGGGATGAAAATGATAATATTATATTTGACGTAATCAGTATCTATGTGAGGTATAAACATACCTGCGCGTTTGATAAAATCTTCATATTATTTTAAACAAAATAAATTTAAACTTATATTTTATCCGGATATCTTTGCAAATTGAGAGAAAAGCGATTAAAGTTGAAAAAACGTTCTAATGTCGTTCATTTTTTATATGAACCGGAAACGAATACTAAAAAACTAAGTGCATCGCTAAATGTGCTATCTTGTGGAGTAAAATAATAGCCTATACTCAACTTGAAGTTATTCGCCATTATACAGGATGATCGAGTTTTGTAAATCCATTTCGGACTTAGCTTTTTCAAATGGAACACCCTATATATTATTTTCGTATGTTAAAGAGAACTTCATCAGCTTTCTAAAAATGCTATACACGTTACCCTTTTGACTGGCGGTTTTAAGCAAATTTATCGCAAGTGCAATTTAAATGACAAGGAAAAATATTGGTAATCCAAAATTGTTAAGTATTACTACAATAGATGATCAAATAATGCTCCATGTAAAGACACCTTTAGACCCAATCGGTAAATTATAATTAAACTTTTTGTGAAGTAGGTACGTGCCACATTATTGTCAAAACTGCGCTTTTTTGAACAAATATTTCGTAAATGCAATTTTCGCTACGAATAGTTAAACTCAATCAGTTAGGGTATTTTAAAAAAGATGCTGTAAAATCTCCAAATTCCGAAAAAGGTCTTTCGAAATTCCTCACCGCTTAATTATAGCCGTCCACCCCATGTTAGTTGCACCACGCTGTATACTCTAATGTCCCCATACTAATTATTTTTCTCAAAATTTACATTAATATTTATATTGAAGAATTAATAGAAATTCCATATACAGGGTCCGGCAACGAAGCGGGGACGGAAGATTACACGCTTATTTGAAAGTTTGTCAAATATTTAGTCATCGGATATTCTTCCGCATCATCAAGTGCACGTTTTAAAAATATTTTGTTTTATACAGGGTGTTCCAGATGGAAATGCCAGACTAAAGTTGCATTTTTTTTAATGGAACACCCTGTATATTAATAGAGAAAATGATCCGCGCTTGAAAGCTGGTTACAACGATATAATGTTGTATATGTCTAAAGTTGATAGTTTCTATGTAAACAATGATTTTACTTGATAAATTGATACATTTCAGTAGGCTGTTCTGCATAGGGAAAACCAAAAGATTCGAAACTAACAGAGTAGAATATTTTTTACTGGTATGGACTGTGGTTACTATGTGAAATAAATTCTGCAACTGCTCGCTTTATACAGGCTGTTCACAATTTTGCAAAATCGAAGAAATCTCGAAATTTTTAAATGGAACACCCTGTATATTTTTTGCTCATTGGAAAGCCCTTTTACTACCCTTTCTATTGATACCTCATTTGATACATCTAGGATAGATCATTTTCTAATTATTTCTTTTTAAAGTTGAATTAATGAGGAATGCTTGTATTTTTAGAAGCTAATTTGCATTTCAAACCTACTGTAAGATCGGATATTCGACAAATAATCCATAAATGGTCTATAACAAGAAGAAACTCCATTTAGTATGAGAAACAATTGATTTTCACTCAGCGGTGAAAGGTAACATTAATCTAATATAAAGTACAGGTGGCAGTTTTAAGCTTGTATACTAATAACCAAGTTGTACAAAATTTCGTTTTGCGTTATACAATATTTCGTTCAATCTTTAAAATAAATTATTATAATGACTAATTTTAGTAGATACTCAACAAACACGAGCTCCTACCTTCAATAGCTGTTACCTTTGAAATACCATCTATACCTACATCTCTCCACATACAGAACATTTAGAGCGACTAAGGCCAGCTAGAAAAGAGATAGATCTAGAGTGGAGCGGTTGTAAAACATATACGGAATAGCACGCTCGCCAATGCGTTAATTCCGTATATGTTTTACAACCGCCCCACTCTAGATCTATCTCTGTTCTAGCTGGCCCTACTCGCTTTAAATGTTCTGTATGTGGATTTTCCTGTATTGTTAATAATACGGCCAGTTCGCTTTGTTTATTGATTACCAGTTTATATGTTTCTCCCTTCTTGTAGGTTACACCATCAGTTTCTATAAATTTCTCTAATAATCTTTCAAATGCTTCCGGTCTTCTTTCAAGGTTTGGAAATCTCTCTGCATATACTCTACTTGCTAGGAGACAATTTCTTGTACACTCCTCAAGAATAAATATCATATTTACCATTTCTTGAGTAGGTACCTACCAAATTAGTCAATATAACAATTGCTTTTAAAGATTGAACGAAATACTGTATAACACACAACGAAATTTTTTGGTTATACAAGCTTAAAACACCAGATAACTTGATCAGCAGGTAATCTATTGAAAATGCTATATTACTTTATATTAATTTAATGTTTGCTTTCACCGCTGAGTGAAAATCAATTGTTTCTCATACTAAATGGAGTTTCTTCTTGTCATAGACCATTTATGGATTATTTGTTGAATATCCGATCTTACAGTAGGTTTGAAGTGCAAATTAGCTACTAAAAATACAAGCATTTCTCATTAATTCAACTTTAAAAAGAAATAATTAGAAAATGATCTATCCTAGGTGCATCAAATGCGGTATCAATAGAAAGCGTAGTAAAAGGGCTTTTCAATGAGCTAAAAATATACAGGGTGTTCCATTTAAAAATTTCGAGATTTCTACGATTTTGCAAAATTGTGAACACCCTGTATAAAGCGAGCAGTTGCAGAATTTATTTCACATAGTAACGACAGTCCATACTAGTAAAAAATATTCTACTCTGTTGGTTTCGAATCTTTTGTTTTCCCTATGCAGAATAGCCTACTGAAATGTATCAATTTATCAAGTAGAATCATTGTTTACACAGAAACTATCAACTTTAGACCTATACAACATTATATCGTTGTAACCAGCTTTCAAGCGCGGATCATTTTCTCTGTTAATATACAGGGTGTTCCATTTAAAAAAAATCAACTTTAGTCTGGCATTTCCATCTGGAACACCCTGTATAAAACAAAATATTTTTAAAACGTGCACTTGATGATGCGGAAGAACATCCGATGACTAAATATTTGACAAACTTTCAAATAAGCGTGTAATCTTCCGTCCCCGCTTCATTGCCGGACCCTGTATTTCTTCAACAAATAGTAGGAATACTTTAAAAGTGTTTGTAGCATACTTTGATCTGTATATTATTGGTTTTTTATCTTAGCTCTCTGAAATACCTACTTTCCTATTTTATGTTTGGTTTAAAAATTAATAATTAATAATTGTTTAAATTTTACCAATCTCATTTATCTTGTTAACAAAATGTTATACCACATGAAAAGTAAAATAATTTCTACTACTTGTGTTTTCTTATTTTACGAAACAAAACAAATCAAACTATTATTTACTTTATCGAAGCTTAGGATATATGCTTTTAATAACTATGTTATATTACTTTCAGCATTTATTATAAGAGTATATTTTTTTATGAACGAAATACATATTTTGAATACACATCAATTGATTACTTGCATCTAATATTTTTATTTGGTCTTTCGAATTATCATTACGTTGAATATAATTATCCTTAAATAAAATCGAGATTTCACAATTTTAACGGCCGGGAACTTAAGCGTAAAGCAAATTTAAATTGAAAGATATAATGGGAAATCGGGCAAATTAAACTTCTTTTAGCCTTAAATACCCTATTAAAATTATTATAATATCGACCGGAATAGAAGTAACAAGTTTTTACATTGGTAACATAACGAAAAATAAAGCAGTATTTATTATGTTATATGCCAGCTAATATATCCGTATTTTAAAATCATGTCTGAAAGTAAAATGAATGGAACTTAAATTTAAATTTCACAAATATGTTGGTGTTAATACCTACAACAGTTTTTATAACAGCAAAAACAGGATTTTGGCTTATGTGAATACATAATACAATATGCAAAGGAAGTATGCGATTATGAATTGAAAATACAGTTTTGATACACAGCGCTACTTGAGAGGAGACATTACTTCTGTCAGTGACTGTACATCTACTAGGTTTGACTATTACTTGATAAGATTTGAGTTTAATTTTTCAGCCAGTTTCATGGTTTTGAGTTTACTCACTTTTGCTTTCTTTGTGATGTTGAGATAGTAACTTTTGCAGAAGGTGAGCAGTTGTACCTAGTTATGTTTCATTTGTAATAAGAAGTATGTGTGTAGATAATCAATAATGCAAACAATTCACGTTTTTGAGTATGCTGTTGTAATAGCGTATATAAAAATGTTATTAGAACATTTCGTGTATGCGTCAACGTGCGTGCGTGGTTTTATCATACTTCACGATTTCCTTCTAAAAATGAAATATTATATGCGAGAAAAGATAGACCAAATGAACTTAAATTTACATATTGACGAAAATAGTCAGACAAGTATGTCTTGTATTGCAGTCATAGTATGTAATCATGTGATACATGTCTCTGCAGGAACCTGTATCAGAATGCATACAATACAGATTTTGAATCGGAAAGTGAAAATAGTGATCAGCATTTCATCGAGAACATCATTCCCAACAGCAGTATTTATTCTGATAACAAAACAAACACATTATTTAATACTAAACTAGCTGACTTGATGATAAAGTACAATGTTCCAAATGTTCCAACAAATGACTTAATAAAATGTTCACAAGTCAGAATACCTTTACTATCTAGAGGAAAAGATATTCTGACTTGTGAACACTAAACACTGAATTAGTAGCGATTGCTCAACCCAAGGACATCGCTTTGGTCTAAAACAAGCTATATACTTTTTAATAAATAGGTAGTTAAGTGAAATGAGTGATAATCGAAATCAAAAAACGTTGAGCTACGACAATATGTAAATATAGATGGATTACCATTGGCAAAGTATTTAACTAGCCGAGTATACCCCGTACTGATATCTAATGTTGAAGAAAATATTGCGAGAATAGCAGGTATGTATCATGATTATCAAAAACCTAAGGATCCTTATAAATTTTTCATGATTTTGAACAAGATGCAATGCACTTGCTGTGACTTGATGTTATGAAGAAAATATTAAACCTTTGATGTCTGGGGAAGCTTAGTATCAAATTGTTGTTGTAAAATTCCAGCATTTCTAATGACTGATGTCATTAGCAGGAAGATATACACCTGGGATTTAACCAAAAACTAAGAACTGTTAGAATTGCTATATTATTATTGCATACAATTTGTTCTAAGAAAACAAAGCGATCAAGATAGATATTTGTTATCGTTCCACATATCAATATTGATAAATGAATCTAAGGGATGTCTTTGTGCTGTGTGGCTACTGCTGAGTTTTCCAGACATAAAAAATAAGAACAAAATTTGACATATTGGGACTATTGTACGTTTAAATTCGAAATTTTACATTTTTGCATTAGTAGGGTTATCTAAAACTTCAAATGCTTGTAGGTCAGTTACGATAGAGTTTTGGTCACATGTTCATCAGACATTTTTGACTTGAAATTGCCTGAATAACACATCCTTAGGTTTTAGCAGTCATGTCATGGGACATCCTATATATTCATCTCTGTAATATTCCATAATACTCCATAAGAATTTCATCATAATTCATAAACCATCCAAGCAGATTAAAATACGTTTTATTAGACTATACGGATTTAATATAAACATTATAATCTACTTAAATAAGCTTTTGTTATATTGTTACATACTCCTTCGTCAATCTTCAAAATATGTATGCGGGCGCCCTTGTAATAGAAATAAAATATGCTAAATTAATTCAGGGAACACGGAGAAAGCCCTTAACATAGGTATAATTACATTATAATTAAATGTTATGTTTCATATTCTGTTACCCGTGCAATTCTATTAAATTTAGTTTAATAGCCCACATACCGTTCATTTAATAGGTTAGGCTTTATATTTTATGAAATACTCAAAATTTAATGTAATAGACTAAAATATCAGAAATAATAATAGCGATTATAAGAGCTTAGCCAAATTAAATTTTAGAGTTTAATGTACATACAATATGAAATGATTTACTATTTGTAATAAAATTCTCATCCTCCATAACCAGCGAGTACTAAAATAAGTATTAACAAACTGTTTATGACGTTTGAAAGTCTCATTAAGTAGTCAAACCCATTTAAATGATTTTCTGTTCTCATCAATCTCGTCGCGGTTTTAACAGATCTTAAAATGCTAAAACATCAACGACACTTGTTGAACCAAGCTAATCTATTGATATCATAACAGCAGGTTTTGTGGTTGTATTGCTTTTCGACATTAATGCAATCAAGTCGAGGTATAGAATAACTGTAATTTTGATTTTTTCTAATACAATTGAAACTGCTATTACTACCACCCTAGTTAGAAATGCCAATAATGTTTGTAATGGCATTAATGCTTTGGCAATCAATTTGCTACAGGTTCTAATACACCTGCATCTTTTGCTATTATACAAGTCCACATCATGAAAAGTTTTACAACTCCGTAGTGACACTGAAAGCCTACCTATTAGTCACAACACTAGTACTATGGTATCGTATGTCAAGAGATCAATTACAAAGTAACGCTACCTATTTATACTTAACCGATTCCAGTGCTGAGGATTGACATGCATGGTTATCTCGATGGGTATTAATACTCGATGCCGAAAATATTAGTATCGCCCAAACCGTTATTTTGCTTGTAGTCGGACATATCTTCAAAACAGATACTACTATTGAAGAAACACGTGGAATAAAAGTTGTAGAGAATAAAATTTCACGTTACATAGATACCTTAGTTTTCAAATACATTCATTTATGTATTCCTTCAATCAACGATTCATTTAAAATTCGAAATTTGACATCAATTCGAAATCGTTTTTTTTTGACGTTTTGTGTAATTTCATGTCATTTAAGGTAAAAAATATCAACATTTTGCACCAAAACAGCACTTCTTATTGCTTTGCAATGTTAAAGGAATATACATAACCTGAGTAGAAATTCGAGTAGTACAATTAAAAATCAATATTAAGTTTATCAAAGTTATGTATTACCATTAAATCGTTAATAAGTATTATTATTATTATTAATTTCCTAATAACTAAATTAATCATAGCTAGTTTAGGTGCAATGAAGTAACAAAAACAATTAAAGTTTATTGATTGATAAAAATTTGAATATTCAAAAATGATATACTTAAATCTCTTTATCGGGATTATCTTCAACGGGACTATCCTCAGCAATTTCTGCTTCTACTGCAATATCAGTCACATCCTCATCCTCGAAGAATGCTGAATTCGAGCATGACTGGCCGTTGCAGTTGAGGCATATTCTTGAACATTTCATGCCTACTTTTCGGCAGCTGCACTTCCCTGTACACTCCTTTGTACATTTGCAGGAAACAGTGTTGAGAATTTCAATTGGAGCTGGATGGGGAGAAGGCCAAGGTCAGTCCTTCTCCATCCCCAGGTCAGAGGATCCTTTGGTCTATCATACCAGCCCTGGATTTTAAGGTACACCCGCAGAATATGTTGGGCGGCGGCTGCATTTTTTGGAGGTAGAGAAGCCAGCTCGAAAGTTGGCTTTGTTAGTGATCTTGAAAATGTCTCGTAGCGCCAAGAACCGTTGACCTGTTGAAATGAGAACCTCAGGATCGGCATCTTCATGATGGAAAACCTTGACAGTCTCTTGTAATGTCGTGTTCTTTTGAAGAAGCTTGACAAACTTCAACTTCCCTTGCCGATAGAATGCAGAGGTTGTATCACATCCACTGATTGTATGTAGGAACAGAATATTCTGTTTGACAACGGACGAGAAGTTAAAGTACTTGGGAGAGTAGAAGGTGTTCTGAGAGGTTCCCTTTCCAGGTTTCATGACGTAAATGGTGGATGAATTTGGTGCTTTGGCGGTTAATAGAATCAAGTCGGTGTCCTCCCCGATTATGATGACCGTCGCAAAGTTATCTGTCAACTGAATGGCAGTGTTGACAATAAGGGTATCAGCATCCTCAACACTTTGCCTTACTTTATACCCATTCTGTACCAATTTCTCACGCAGCATGGAAATCAGCCGTTCTTTGTTATTGTCGTTGGAGGTTGCACCAAAATACGATTTTTTTTTCGTTTTTAACATTCGATTTTGGCTATACCACTAAACCGAATTCGATTTTTTAAATGTTAGTCGACGCAGAATTTAGTCCTCTCTATTTTTAAATAGAATGACATTTTCCGTCCGTCGCACCGTTTTCCAGCTACAAGCAAAAAAATAAAAAAGGTGCAAAAGTTTGGCGGTTTTTCGGCTACTAAAAGTTAAGCTCACCACCTGGGATGGTGCAAACTCAGATTACACGCATTTAGGATCAAATAGAGGATTTAAAACGATTTCCAGCTTGCTGGAAATTAATTCCTCAAAATATATTAATTTGATAGATACTGATTTAATATAGTGAATCTTTGACAGTTTGCAAATTCTGACTTTTACGCGGCGTTGTAATATAATCTTTTTTAACAATCAATTTGGAGAATGCTGTCTGAGGTAGTTGTAACTTTTTAAATAACACTCAAAACTTTCTTTAGATCTTCAAGTGATTCTACAATAAACCAATCAAAAGAAAAGATTTCTTTTTTCAAAGGTAAAAAATAAAAGTATGCATTATACATTTTAAGATTCTCTTTTATTAGCATTATGCATAACATGGAAAGTTTGATATTAAACAGTTTTAATAAGAATATTTGGCAAGTGTCCACCGTTGCTGTCAATGCATTGTTGTAGCCGATTTCTGAAGTGCAAGTGGAGTCTCTCCAGCATAGCAACCGGTATGTTGGCTATTTCATCACGAATATTGTTTTTTAATACTTTCAGAGTTGCAGGACGGTTGTTATAGACTTTTGATTTGAGGTAGCCTCATAAAAAGTCACATGTGGCTAAATCTGGCGAACGTGCGGACCGGGAGATGTCACCTTTGTTGGAGATAAGTCGCCCTGGAAAATTCTCACTCAAAACACGCATTGAATTTCGTGATGTGTGGGCAGTCGCTCTATCTTGCTGAAACCATACTTCGCCAACAGCAATATTTTCACACGCAGAGAAATATTATCTTGAGTTAAAACAGACTGTTTCAGTTCAAAACAATCCCGTATTTGTATATCCGCAAAACTATATAGTGTTATCACAAGAATATTATTTTCTAAGGAAATTGTGTTGACGCAAAACAACATTGTTTTAATGTAAGAATATAATAGATTTGTAAGACTTCCGTATGTCGACCACTGAATTGACAATTTATAGGCAATTTAACGGAAAGTACAGGTTTTACTGAGTTCAAAACGGCCCCCATTTTCTTGCGGAAATCGGTCTAAGATACCTACAAATCGTTCTAAAAAGTGTTATTTCTAGGTTATGTTTCGCTAATGTGAAAATCCTCGCAGAAATGTCAAAACACTAGCAAAACATAACCTAGAAATAACACTTTTTAGAGCGATTTTTAGGTACCTTAGACTGATCTCCGCAAGAAGCGGGGGTCCGTTTTGGACTCAGTAAAACCTGTACTTTCCGTTAAATTGCTTATAAATTGCCAATTCAGTGGTCGACATTCGAAAGTTTAGCCAATGGATTTTTTACTTCAAGTACAACGTTTGGTTGAAATTATTCCTCCAATTCCCATGAAGCTAAAATAGACTTCACATAATGCATTAAATATGTACTTTTATTACTGCAAATGTCCACGCCAACTATAAAAAAACGTATACGTATCTAATTCTTGCAAAATGGTGCACGCAGATAAAAATGCACATATAAACGCTTCATACACACATATAATCTCGAACGCAGCTGCTCGAAATTTGCAATTCAGCTATTTCACAAATAGGGAAGTTATTCAGATCAAATACGTATTTTACAACAAATATAGTCTAGATTGTATTAAACGCATTTACTTATTCCAAGAAAATGTATTTGAATCAAAAAAGAAATATTCTAGCATTAAAAATATTTGGGTAAAACAATATATTTTCTTAATTCAAGAAAATTTTCCTCTGTGTGCAAGAACTGGCAGAAAGAAATTTCCAAATCGGCCACATAACGCTCCATTTAATTAGTAATTTACCATTACTGTGCGATTGTCCCCGAAAAAATGTAGCCCAATAATTCCTACACTTGATACCGCAGCCCAAACTGTGATCCGATCCGAATGAAGAGACCTCTCATGAACTTCCCTGGGATTGATACCGCTTCAATAACGCATATGTATTTTTGTTTGTTTACATACCCTGAGATGTGAAAATGTGCCTCATCTTTGAACCACACAATTGCGTCATGAGGCAAATTCTGAAGGAGCATCTCGCATGCTGTTTGTCGTCAAACCAAATCACCTTCGGAAAGTTGTTGTGCAACTACCATTTTATATAGATGAAAGTAAAGGCTATCATGAAGAATTCGACGAGTGGAACAATTTGACAACCCCAAGGCAGCCGCATGTTTTGAAGCAGAGCGCATAGGAGATCGCAAACCTGAATCTCGTACTGCCTCGATGTTTGCAAGTGTTCTAACGGTCAGTGCTGCGCCTGGTCTCTTGCGAAATACATTTCCAACTGCCCTAAAAGCTTCCACCCACGATAAGATAGATCCTCGGGCAGGAACAGTACCTAACTCGCAAACGGAACACCCGCTGCACCGCAATGATCGACCGGGCTCCTGAAAAGTTGGTTTTTACTGCAAACGTGTGTTGCTCTCTCATCCAAAGCATTTTGATCACTGATGACGTTTGACAAACAAATTCCCACATCAACGTTCTCGGCCAAAAACACTACCGAGCCACATCTAGTTCCAGTCGTGCAACTACGTCCAATTGAAAAAAAAAGTTTCAATGTCGGACCCTGTATTAGTTGAAAGTTGAAGAATATTGTTACATGTTTCTTTTTTATGTAAGCTGTTGTTTATCTTTATTTATGGATAACATTTCTAAAATAATTTTCTAGTAATTACTTTTTGTATGTAATAGATTGGTGTCTTGAGAATTAAAATGATTATCTTGTGTAAGAAAATGCTCAAGCAAAGTGCATGAATTTTTTACTGTCCTACAATCGATCCTGTGTCGAGTTAAACTGTCTCGAATCTATTGCGATGTCTAGCTCATCTAATGTATAACATTAGAGTGAAATATTGACATTCTTGAGATTGGAGAATGATAATCTATTTTGAAATGACTCTATCACTATATCAGCAACTGTGGGGCCCAGAAAGGGTCCTATTGGGCTATTGGTTCAAAATTTCCAAAACTATACAAGATATAAGTAAAACTGAAATATAAGAAATTATTTTTCTGTATAATTAAATAGGCCTTGAACCCAGCCAAGATTTTTTGTTAGATTATTATTATTCACACCAAAATTTAATTTAAAGCTACAGTATACCTATTATATCTTTGATAATAAGCGAGATACTTACTCATAGCGCTCCATAAATTTGAAACAAACCGTACATATTTAATGTTATCTATATGTATGTATATGAACAAATGTTTTATTCCAGTACTTCATACAACATATCTTTCTAAAATCGTTTTTTTTTTCAATTTACAGCAAACGTCCTCGACGAATGGTGAAAGTAAGTCATTGCAGAACTTCCTGCCGAACCCGAATTCCAGCCAAAACGTGCTGAAAGCGCGTCGAGGTGTTATCAGGATGTTAATTATTGTGGTGCTAACGTTCGCTCTCTGCAATTTACCTCTGCACGCACGTAAAATGTGGCAGTACTGGTCGCCACACTACAGAGGAGACACACGATTCAGCGCACTGTTTACACCGTTGACCTTTCTGGTAACATACTTCAATTCCGGGATCAATCCGTTGCTGTATGCGTTCCTATCAAGGAATTTCCGCAGGTCAGTATTCGATGTCCGATACGTTGGATTAAATGCTCGTTACAAATAACTTCCGGGAACATCCGAAACGACTGTTTTGAACATAGACCGCATGCAGTAATATTGATTTACTGTTATTGTAATTAGATGTTTTTGTTGATAATATATTCAGATATCTGTAATGTAAATTTGGGAGTGCTTCACAAATCTGTATTAGTTTCTTTACTCTTTTCTTTGTTTCTTTATAGTTTTTCCAAATTTAGTTTTGATTACGTAGTACCTTATGCAGATGATACCGCCATTATAATTAGAAGGGAGATCATAAAAGATCTTGTGAATAATACATTTACGAGATAAATTATACGATATATAAACGTTAAGATATCGTTATTGAACTATAATAATCAAACAGAAATTTCAATGTATTGAATCGGATTTATTTTTCTTTGATTCAACCCGAGTATACATTGCCTGTGTTGCTAGTACCCGGTTGAGATTCAAACGCGATTGATTGAAGCTCTGATGTATTGACAGATTCTACAGCTTATAAGTTCGCTGGAACGAAAAAACAATGTGGGACTTTAAATCAGATATAGCGTTCCCGATAATAGCATTGTTTACCCAAGCTTTACCAACAAGTTTTCAACCGGATATCAGTCTTTATTATTATGTAACACCCAAGAATTAGCTTCTTTAGAATAAAAAGTCTTACATGGTCGTGGAACAAACTTCTGTAAAAGAGGTGCTGTATGACTTGATAAATATAAACATATTTTGTTCTGCTAAATCTAGCAATTGAATGTTGGCAAACCATTTGAAATATATACATATACCTATCTATGTATATTGTGGTATAATCTTTTATTCATGTAGACTTTAGGCCCTTTTTTATGTGTGGTGGGTGCTTAGTTGCACTGTGTGTGAATTGTGTTCAAATGGCTCTGTGACAGCATCATACCGCATTTTATAATACCGCACTGTTAATCACTTTGCTCCCAACAGCGAATGGTAAGTCGATCCGGATTTCAACTCTCTGCAAAAATTTCACCGTCTCTCCAGAGAATTGAAACCTGGCTCCTATCGTCTCACCACAGCGATAGTTAGCCGCCTAATCACTGCGGCTATCGATCCGTTAAAAATTAATACTGGGGATAGAAATGTACCTTCAACATTGCAATAGGCTACTAACAAAATTATTTTATCAACATTCTTTGCTCCTTCAGATGCCAAAACTTTACTAGACTTATTATAGTCTATTTTTAAAGTAGAGAGACGAATTTCTGAACAGACCACTTTGACAGTGAATTTTCATTGGTTAAAAGCAAGGCCAATTTACACTGTATCGATCTTGCTCAGATTCCGTCACCTGACACTCTTTATATGGTTAAGTCTTGTTGTTGTTTCTATTATTTCTCCGTTATTTCATTATATACATAGTATTTGCTAATGGAACAAATGAACTTTAAGTAAGAATTATTTATTATATAGACATACATGGATCTATATAATTGTGCTGCATCCTCTAGATACTTAAAAAGGAGCAGAAACAGTATTTTGACCGAAACAAATGACGTAAGATGGAGGCGACAATATCTCAGAGATATTTCACAATATAGAGCTCAGGGCAGGTTAGTTTTCTATTTGGATAAAACTTGGGTGAATGAGAGTCATATAGCATAGAAAGTGTGGACTGATACAAGTATTCACAGTCGTAGACAAGCCTTTAACGAAGGACTTAAGGATTAAAAAATCCAGCTGGAAAAGAACGTCGTCTTATTTTGTTACATATTGGAAATTGTGATGACTTTGTCAAAGATGGTTTATTATTGTTTGAAGGAAAGACAACCACTGATTATCATGATGAAATGAATGCTACTGTTTTTGAAGAATGGTGCTCTCGAATATTAAACTATTTACCTGACAATATTGTTACAGTTACAGATAATGCATCATATCATAGTCAAGAAATTGAAAAGCCACCATCATCGTCATGGAGAAAGGTGGATATTCAAAATTGGTTAACAAGCATGGAAATACAGTAAGATGAGGATATGGTCAGAGCTGAACTGTTAAGCTTGGCTAAAATTCATAAGAATAATTATAATTCCTATGTAATTGATGAACTGGCAAAATCACAAAATAAAACTGTGTTACGATTACCTCCTTACCACTGCGAACTGAATGCCATCGAGCTTGTTTGGGCCCAAATAAAAAATGAAATGGCTGCGAAAACCAGAACATTTAAATTATGTGAAGTAAGACAATTATTACTTGACGCATTGGGAAATGTAACTGCTACTACTTGGCAAAAATGCATAAACCATGTTATAAAAGAAGAATCTCGTATGACAGATCTTGATACAATCATTGATGATGTAATAGAACCATTCATCATTAGAGTTGGAGAGGATAGTGATGGTGAAGATTTTCATAGTAGTTCGATATCATTATCATAATGTAGTTTATGATAAATATTTTTATTACATTAACATTTCTGTAAATAAATATTTGAATGTAATTTTTGCAGAACCTGTAAGTTTACAATAAATGTATTATGATTGTATATTTTGTAATAGATAAATGTTATGTATCTTATCTATCCTCCGTTTACACTTGCTAATATTTAAATTCTTTCCTCTGCAGAATTTTGACGGTGACTATAAATTTAATATCAGAAAATAAACTTCGGTCTAAGCAGAGGTCTATACTTAATATACATAAATATATGAATCTACGTATCACAAATACTATTTAAATTTTGCCGCGTACAATTTGTTTACAAGATTTTCGTGTATGTTATTTGGGCCTGGGGTATGTTCAGAAATCCGTCTCTCTACTTTAAAAATAGACTATAATTAGTTGAATTCTACACAGTGTATTCAAAAAGTTCCAGAACTTGTCAGCGTTCACTGGAGTAAAGTGTGTCTGAGTAATCGTGTCATTGTTCAAAAATGAAGCAAAGAACGAACATCAAATTTTGTTTTAAATTGGTGGTGACGAGGTTATGAGTCATCGCGTGTCTTTGAGTGGTTTGCAAGGTTTAGAGATGGAAGAGAATCGATAGAAGATGATGAGAGGTCAGGCCGTCCACGTTCGAGTCGGACTGATGAAAATGTCGAGCGAGTGCAAGCGTTGGTGAGGTCAGATTGTCGAATGACGATAGAAATGATTGCAGAATCTTTAAACATGAGTGTAGGGTCTATTCTTACGATAATGACGGCAGATTTAAAGAAAATGAAGCTCTGTGCGCGCTACGGAGCAAAAAGAACACCAAATTACTTCTTCCGAAAATTTGATTGCCACGGCCGATCAATACCCTAACTTTTTGAAAAACATCGTCACCGGAGACGAGTCTTGGTGTCTCCAATACGATCCGAAAACTAAACGCCAACGTGCGGAGTGGACAAGTCCGGAAAAGGGTCGACCGATGACAGTTCGTGCATCAAAATCAGAAACAAAGATGATGCTGATCGTGTTTTTCGGCAGTCGAGGAATTATTCACCAAGAATTCCTTCGGCAAGGGTCCACTGTCACTGGTGCCTTTTACAAAGATGTGCTACACCGGCTACTGAAAAGAATGCGGCATGTGAGACCCGAAATGTTGGACAGCGGAAACTGATGTCTCTTGGATGACAATGCGCCGTCACACAAGTCCATCATTATTCAGCGATTCTTGCCGCGAAGGCTGGTTGTAACCATCGACCACCCTCATATTCACGTGACTTGTCCCCTCCGGACTATTTTCTATTTCCAAAGTTAAAATTTAAGATGAAGGGACAGCGGTACGAGTCGATAGGGGCGATCGAAGCGGCGTTGACACAGGCGTTCGAGAAGTCGTTCACCGATCTTTATACTCGATCTAAACGTTGTATTAGGTATATTAAATATACCTAAATTTTCTGTGATATATTGTCTGTGTGCATTCAGTCCTGGAACTTTTTGAATACACTGTGTATAATACTTTCGTCAGTAAAATTATGAGCAACAATCAGCTTTTTCAAAAAGACAAAAAATTATTGAACATCCCTTCGATTCATCCCTGAAGCTATTGCCAATGATAAACTTTCACTTTGTCTCATTGAAATTTCAGGATTTCTCACTCTCTTAATTGAAAGACTAGTTTACGCACATATTCTCTAGATTGCACAAAACTAAGTGCAGCAAGGCGTTTTATATCATTCACCAGCCGGTTCTAATTCTCAATTCCGAGCGAAGCTAATCCACCTAATGTATTTAATAAATAAATATAACTTTGTAATTATATTTCTACCAGAAGGATCTTAGACGGCCAATTTTACTAAAAGTATTCGTCTTGTTAATGTAGTCTTGTAGTGTAGAGCTGGAACATTATAGCGCCGTTCTGCTTCTTGTTTTAATTTCATCTTTTATAATCTTACCTACTGTCACTGCCAAGCTTTCAGTCTATTCAGTTTTTTTGATTGCTCCTTTCCTTACATATTTACGTAGCATTGTAACAATAATACAATATATCTCCATTCTAAAAAAATGTAACATCTCTCCTTGAAGTGTGGGACAGATGCCACATCCTTATAAGAAAAAATATTTTTGGAAACCAATTATTTTATATTACAACATAACATAACAACATATTAACCTACAGCATTATTGATAATATTTAGAATTTTTTTAAATTTATTTGTAAGAAATCCAAGCAACTTAGCACTAATAATATGATTTTTGCAATTAGAATTTAACTAGCAAAACACTATCTACAATACTCCTCAGATACCACCGTTTTCAATATACCATCATAGAAAAACTGAAGCTGGAATTGATCAGAAAATCTTGGATGCTAGTGAGCTCTGGATCGATTTCGCAAATCCAAAGATCCATCTGGTACCAAGATTGTTTTAATATAGTCAGAAACAAATTCTCTAAACATTCCGACACTGCTTTTAAAATTTCAACGTACCTTTCGTAAATTAAATTCTAATCATAGATTCCGAAGAAATATCACTTATTCAAAAGTTGACAAATTGCATTACAGCTGAATTCATTTTGAAAATGGGCATCCCGCTTTAATTAATAATTTTCCGTGTACCAATCGTGAAAATGAGGTCTATTAATTATCCACTATCTACTTCATTTTATCTCTTCCGTTTTTTTCGCAGGATGAATGGTTCTTCTTCATCTTAATTAGAATCTGCTTGCAAAATTCCAATCTCTCTCTCTAACATCGTCGTTCGGGTGGGGTTCTTTTTATCATGTAAATCCAAAAATTTTCGAAGAAGTCAAAAATCTAACGACTGTATTTACATGTACAGGAAGTACTACTGCGCATTGTTCCACAATACAAAAAAAAACTCATTCCGTTCATTGAAATAAAAAAATCCGTGATAATTTATTACTTTATGCGCATATGAAACTTTGAAGAAATTAATTACTATTAAGAGACCTAATATTTCTAATCGCCAGTGTCAATCAATCACCCTGTACAAGCAGATAATTTATATATTTTACAACTAGAAGGAAAGTAAATACCAAATAAGCAATATTAAACTATAATTAAAAACAAAATTTGTACATGAGTGAACAATAACTGCAAGAAGTTGTGAATGAGTCGCTCGACTACTTCTTTTTCCTACCAAATTATACAACAATAACGGCAGGAAAGACCTATCAATAAGCAATATAGTAAGCATTTTAAATATACAAATATCTATGTTCCAAAATAATAACTTTACTATACTAATAATATGTATGTATGAATGCAATAAATTTTCTATGCCTTTCCACAATTCACACGAATAAAAGAAATATTCCACTTTTAAAAGCAGATTGTATTGTGCTATAAATACGGAGCTATTTAAGCGAAAATCAATCCTGCAACCACTGGATAAAAAATTCATTTTACCTTCGAGAACAGCGAGAGTTGTGTGATTGACGATGTCGAATACGGTTTCTGGAGTCACCTAATTCCTGATAAGGGTTTGGGCTTAGTTAAAGGTCATACCCATATATATTCGTTTCAGATGTTCGCAATAAAAGAAAAGAGATTATTAAGACTTCGTTGTAGAAGAAAAGATCACAGAAGAGGGTTAAGATTATAGAGTAATACAAAAATAGAATAACGGAGCGTTAGGTCATCGTTATAAATGTATTATTTTTGCTCAATTTTTATCCACAAAAACCTATTGTACTTTTTACTCAACTATACTATTATATTAAATTACGTCATTTGTATAGCAATCGGGTTATCTAGACATATCTTTGGTGCACCCACATGAGCAAATTAGTATCCCTGGTGACATCCGTTTATATTGCTCTCAATATGGTACAGCCTGTGCATTCAAATTTTCTTCTTTTTTCCCTTTCAACAATTAAATCTAAAAATCTGAAAATTTTTCAATTTTCGAAGAAGCGGAGGACGTTTCACCCCGTTAAAGTGAATTTCAAATCAAACAAACAAAAATCAGATTTTCAAGTCTCAACATGCTGAGTTTTATTAAAATCTGAATTTGACATCTGGAAACCGGAATTGAATTGTTTATCTCTATGTTTACGGAAATACCTTACTACTCGATTAAGATTACTGAAATTATAAACATAAATTGACGTCACTATTCGATTATTTCATTATTACGACACATAAGGTTTCAAGCGAGTAATATTTCTGTTCTCTTTGTTTTCAGAGGTATGGGCGAGATCTTGTTGTGTTCGCTGCCAGGAAACCGTAGACAAACAGGAGCACGCAATCAATTTACAATGGGATTGCAGGGCATTCATCGGCAAGCGTCTACTAGATCAACGGTAAAAAACGCCACCACAATCACGATCTTCCAAAATGAACCGAGTTCAGAATGCTCACACGAAGTATGAGGTTGTGGTCCGTGCCTATACTGTTCTCGATATAACTAGAGAACTACTACTACTAGGCACTACCAACATATAAACTACGTGAAATAAATAACGTGACAAGTGCGGACGTGTTCAAGACGCTTGTAAGTGGCTTGTTGTTCCGTACTAATCTATTGAGTTCTGAATTGAATTTTCAAGAAATTTCCTATTATATCGTCGCATGCGGCGTATATACATAGACGACCTAAAAATGCGACTTCTCTCTCGGAATTTATGCAAATATGAAATATGTATTCTTCTATTTGTACACTAAAAAGTATAAATAAAAATATGTAATATGGAAATAATTCTCAAGTCGTACCATGTACTATCTGTGGCATTTTTTTGGCCTAAATGTCGAATTGTCAAACTTCTTGTTATACGTACATATGTTGTATATCATATATATTTATGTTTTTAATAAAGTTCTTTACAGGGTACATTGCGAATTTCATTAGATACCTTTACTGAAATATGTTTAACTTAACACGTAATATTTCAAAAACTCTTCGAATAGTTTTAAATAAGACAACCTCGCATATTTCTGCAACATTTAGCAAGCAGTTACTTGAAACTGTGCGTTGTCGAACTTACGATAATTTTTCGAAACAGTATAGCAATTTATAGCAGACCAAATGGTGTTTAAGTTAGAGTAGCATTGCACAATGTGAGTTCTGAGTTTGAAACTTAAGATTTTTAGCAGCGATCAAACATCTTATCAATTACATTGGAAGAATAAAATTATGATTCTACTGATTCGAGCACAGCAAGCAAAAAAATTTAAAGGTTACCATGTAAATATGATAAATATGGAATATGGTAGGAGAAGCGACCTACGAGGGAGCGTTTTTATATTCGCGGAATGGGGGATAAGGGGTGGAAATAAAAAAACCAAATTATTTTTCTTTTTCAATATATTCACCTACAGGACGGATACATTTTTCACATCTTTCAATTAATTTATTTATACCCTCATAAAAAAATGATTTCTCTTTATCTGCAAAATACGCCGAAACTGCCTCCTTGACTTCATCATCGGCAGTAAATTTTTTACCCCGTAGCTCTTTTTTCATTTTCGGAAACAGGTAATAATCACTCGGGGCCAGGTCTGGGCTGTAGGGTGGGTGATTCACAATTTTGAAGCCCACCTTATGCAGGGCAGCTAACGCAACGCGGCTCTTGTGGACGGGTGCGTTGTCGAGCAAAAGCAGCACACCTTTCGTCAATTTTCGTCTTTTCTCTTTAATGGTTTCTTTTAGTCGCTCTAATATTGAAGCGTAATATTCTCCGGTTATAGAAACACCTCTATCTTTATAATCAATCAACAATATTCCTTCCGAGTCCCCAAATACCGTTTCCATGAGTTTCCCAGCTGATTGTGACACTTTAAATTTCTTGGGAGGTGCTGTGCCCTTTTTATGCCACTGCATGGAGTCTTGTTTGGGCTCAGGTTCATAATGATGAACCCAAGTTTCGTCTCCAGTAACAATTCGACTCAATACACCATCCTTGTCTTCATTACAGAGGTCCAAAAATGCACGCAAACACTCTACGCGCTGTTGTTTTTGCGGCGGCGTGAGCATTCTCGGCACCCATCTTGCGCTAACCTTAGACATGCCGAGATGATCGTGTAGGATTTTAAAAATTGTTGTATCGGATACTCCAACAATATCTGCGAGTTGTTTCTTCTTTAGTCGAGCATCTTCGAGTACAATTTTTTCAACTTTTTGGATAAGTGCTGGCGTGGTCACCTCAATGCTCCTGCCCGGCCTCGGGTCGTCTTCAAGGGATTCCCTTTCTTGTTTAAATAAACTATGCCACTTGCACACCATGGTTTTTCCTGGACAAGAGTCGCCGTAAACCAATGACATCTCATTCATTATGGTCGCGACTGATTTTCTTTGCCTGGTAAGGAACTTATTACCGGCACGATATTCGATTTTTTCCATATTTCACTTTTCACACCTGATTATGTTACTTGGTTGACGATAGCTCAAAGACTAACTGTCTAATAACAATGAAACTTCGTATTTATACTAATTATTTATTTTTCATCTTTGAAAATACGTCAATTTTATCTCGTTTGTGTAGAACGTCCATTTCTGTTATAGCTCCTTTAAAATTGCATAACTGTAAATCTAAACATCCCCACATTAGAGCGATATTATAAATTTAGTACTTGGTGACGATTCTGATTGATAATGGAGATATAATAATAGTTATGTATGTTAAAACGAAGGCAATGATATTGTTTCAATATACACACATGTGCTTGACACTAATTTAAATTTAATTAATCTCATACAGCCAGAATTTCAATTTGATTACAAGATTACTTAGGTAAAGTTGGTTTGCATAAGAAAAAGTAATAGTCACACATGTAGAACGAGTGTGTTTTTATGTCAATAGCTTGTGAGATGTAGAAGGAGGATGTATGTACATACATCGTATGTAATCTTAAACTAACTCCAGCCAACGGCAAGCAAAAAGGAATCCAGAAAACACCAAATGTATGCATTTGAACTATTTAATTGATTTCATGTAACACAATCAATTAAATTCATATCTAAACTCTTTGAAAATTTTACATAATAATATAAATCTCAGTTACGAAGAAAAGAGTATAGTTACGAGAGTTTAAAGACGACAAACATAGGTATTAATATGAACGTTAACTTTAGAGCATCTCTGCATGTAGAGAATTTTTGTCACAAGAAGATCTATGATCATAACATCATAACATCAAAATTCATATTTTTTGACAAACCGCGTATACGACCTAAGAAAATTTTAATATCTAGTGACTGTATTTTATATTTTAGAACATGCAGAACTTTTTATAAAGAATAACTTTCTTCCCTAAAATTAATAATAAAAAAGTTTTCCATATGATTCCAACTTAGTGAGACATACTGTATAAAGAAGTAAAAAAAAATGAAACATTTAGTAGTACAAGCAAAAAAAGAGTCATGGAAAGAATTTGGGGAAAAGATGGAAAAAAATGTAAAGAAAAAAAACTATTTTAAAGTCTTGAAATCAGAACTGAAGAAAGGTCAAAAACTATTTTTCAGGATTTGATTATAGAAAGGTGGAAAAAATGCTTTCAGGATTTGTTAAGCGGAGGAGTGGAAAACGAGTATGCTAGTGAACAACAAATAATAGGAAAAGAAGAGACAGAAGAAATAATTACCATGGACGAACTGGAAGAAGCAATACAAAAACAGAAAAATTGAAAAGCGCCGGGCTACGACAAAATTACAGCAGGAATGATAAAATATATAGGACAAAAAGGAAGAGAATTAATGTTGAAAATATATAACAGAATATGAAGAGAAGAGGAAATACCAAACGATTGGAAGAAGTCATTGATAGTACCAATATACAAGAATAAAGGAAATAAGAAAGAATGGAATAATTACATAGGAATATCCCTTCTAAGGACTGCAATGAAGTTTCTCGAGCAAATAATAGATAAAAGTTTAAGAACAAAACTCGAAAATACGTTACATGAGTCGCAAAGTGGGTTTAGAAAAGGATGGAGCACACAAGACCAAATATTCTCTGTGAAACAAATAATGCAAAAAGCCTCTAGAGAACAGAAGAAAGTAAGTACCAAGAGAAAGATTATGGAATACATTAAGAGAAAGAGGCGTCAATGGCAAAATAAGACGATTAATGCAGAAAATATACAACAACAATACTAATGCTGTAATAGCTAACATTTTAGAATCGGAGATATTTGAAACAAGCGAGGGACTGCGCCAAGGAGGAAGTCTGAGCCCAATGCTGTTCATTATTTATATGGATGACATTATCAAACAATGTACCATCTATCCCAAAATAAATGTCATACGGATACAGCTTATAAAGGCAGACCATCTATCCCAAAGTAAATGTCATTATCAAACAATGTAGCATTTATCCCAAAATAAATGTCATACGGATACAGCCTGGGACCATCTATCCCAAAATAAATGTCATACGGATACAGTGTATAAAGGCAGCTCAGGCTGCCTGTATCCGCATGACATTTACTTTGGGATAGATGGTCTGCCTTTATAAGCTGTATCCGTATGACATTTATTTTGGGATAAATGCTACATTGTTTGATAATGTCATCCATATAAATAATGAACAGCATTGGGCTCAGATGGTACAAGGAAAAGTAAAGTTCAGAGAGAAAGTTAACTTGAATGCAGTCGAAATTTCGGAAGGGGCATTCGCAGACGATATAGTAGTTATAGCCGACACTGAGGTCTGAAGGTCTGAGTATGACTCTAAAAAACAGTGGAATGACGATGAATAAGAGCAAAACTAAAGTAATGGTAGTGGGAGATGAACAAGTAGGTACGAAAATCGTAATAGAAGGAACTCAAATAGAACAAGTGAGAACATTTCAGTACTTTGGAGTAAGAATTGATGAAAAAGGTACCCAGGACGCTGAGATTAATCAAAGAATAGAAAAAAACAACAAAGCTGTACCACAGCATGAGGAATAATTTTATTAACAAAAAAAAGATATCTCGAGAAACAAAACTAAAAGTATACAAGGCAATTTACCGACCGATATTAACATATGGCTGTGAATCCTGGATATTAAATAGAAGACAAAAGAATAAATTACAGGCGGTAGAAATGAAGTATTTAAGAAGAGTTAGAGGAGTTACAAGGATGGAAAGAATAAGAAACTCG
Organism: Holotrichia oblita; assembly: GCA_023690525.1. Classification (NCBI taxonomy): domain Eukaryota; kingdom Metazoa; phylum Arthropoda; class Insecta; order Coleoptera; family Scarabaeidae; genus Holotrichia; species Holotrichia oblita. Next base: position 131,025,796 of record CM043017.1, on the reverse strand, counting down.
GAAATACGAAAAGATTTAAAAATGCAGTCAATGCTAGAATACATTGAACAAAGACAGCTAGGATGGTGGGGACACTTATATAGAATGGGAAATACAAGACAAACGAGAAGGATATGGGAAGCAAGAATAATGAAAAATAAAAGAAGAGGAAGGCCAAGGACAACATGGAATGATGTCATAGCAGAAATACTGGGAAGGAAAGGCAAAACATGGGCAGAAGCGAAGAACATGACAAGGAATAGAAATGAATGGAAAACGTTTATAAAAAGCTAGAAGAAGATAAACGCTCTACACCATTGTTATGGTAGAAGGCATTATTGGATTATATACAGGGTGTTTCTGAATTGATACGAAAAATTTCAAAAGGTGATTCTTTAGCAAAAGTTAAGGGTAGTCTTTCATATAACTTTTTGTTCAATACCCTTTTCCCTCCAAGTTACAGCCCTTTAAAATTAGGTAAAAAATTTGTTTTTATTTAATATATCCACTTTGGAAAAATTTAGAAGAATGAAATTTGGCAGATAAGTGATGCTAATAAAATGGCAATTTTTTAGTGTTTTTGTTACCCTAAAATGTAATCACAAGGGGCTGAAAAAAACAACCCCTATAATATTTTGCATCAGAACTTTTTAATGCGCCTATATTTTCCTATTTAAAAAGTTTATTCAAAAAGACAGACTCAATCTGCAACTTTTTTATGTCTTGACTTTTTATCATAAAATTGTTAATTTGATCACAAAAAATAAAATACTGACTCTTTTCCCATAAATTCACAAAGAGGTTATTATTTATTAAAAAAAATCAAGTAAGCTGCTGTCAAATGAAGTCATATGACAAATAGTTTTACTGTCCTGATTTTCTCTATGTTATACTTTAATCTCTGAAGAAGTAAAACTAATTAAGTAAATAAAATGGCAAATACACAAATGCCGAAATGGCATTACATTTCAGGGTAACAAAAACACTCAAAAACTGCCATTTTATTCGCATAAAATCTGTCAAATTTCATTCTTCTAAATTTTTCTAAAGTGGATATATTAAATAAAAACTTTTTTTTACGTAATTTTAAAGGGCTGTAACTTGGAGGAACTACGATATTGAACAAAAAGTTATATGAAAGACCACCCTTAATTTTTGCTAAATAATCAGCATTTGAAATCTTTCGTATCAATTCAGAAACACCCTGTATATGTACTGCGCAATTTTTTTCTGCGGAAAAATACTCTGAATCAAATGGATTTTTGAAAATTGGATTTTATATTTACCTGACGTTTATAAAATTTATAACCTTTGTATGACAGCTGTCAAAATTTGAACCAAATACATGTGTGGTGTAAATTTTACAGTTACAAACAATAAACGAGTTTGATTGTTTTGGGAATATAGCTAAAAACGAATTTATTAAACACTTTCATATCGAATGTGCGTGTGAAAGCCAACACTATAAACAGCGCCGTTCCTAACCCTTTTGGCGCCCTGTACAAATAAAATTTGACGATTTTATCAGTACGCATATTGTCAGTGATTTTTTAAAAAAAATTTTTTTCTCCTCCGTGCTCCCCTCCTCTTCCTGATTGTGCTGCCGCGTGCAAGTGCATGTTCTGTCCCTCGCACGGAACGGCGCAGACATGTCAAAACAACGTGTTTGTTATGTCTTGGATAAATACTTACATACTCAAAAATTATCCTTGGAATAGGTACCGCGTTTGCTCACTAAGGATCAGAATCCAAATCAAATTAAATTCGTGTAAATTCTGAGTACTACTTGAATCTTGTTAAACGTAATAGCAACTGAATTTTTGCGTCAATTACGATATCAACGAAAATTGAATTACATCACTACACACCCAAAACAAATATTCAATCAAATCAATGAGTAGAAGCAAGTTGGAATGCACCGTAGAAAGCAAAAATGGTTCCAACAGCTGGCAATCTTGTATCCGTGGTGTTTTCGAATGGTCGTAGTGTTATCTTTATACATTATCTCCAAAAGGGGTAAACATCAAATCACCGGTGAACATTACGCGAATGCATCTATGTATTTTAAATATTAAATTGTACGAGACCACAATTTAATTGAAAAACAAAAAGAGAAGAAAATTAAAGGTAATATACAACAACCAGGCGACAATACTTCTTTATGTCATAAAAACATTAATGGGAGAGTTTTTATACATATATGATCCCGGCATGAGAAAAATTAAAATATTCCAGAAGGCAAAAGAAGATAATTGGGGAATCACATTTTATTGTCAAGTAATATACAACGTCGGCGTCGTTGGAAAAAATGCTAGTATTATGATTTAAACCAGACAGTCAGAAGCAATTCAGAGTAGTGTTAATGTAATCTATATTCTAAATCTATTTAGATGCAGATTGCAATACTCGCAATATTACACATTCACAGCTACATTCCCGGACTTTACGCTCCTGAATTTTCTTTTATGAAATGAGCCTTCCACAGCATCATTATTTAGGAAACATCTTCAGGAATATCTACACTAAAATATCCCAAGATTTATCAGATAAGGCAGAAAGTTTGCAACCAGACAATAATATGTATGGAAAAAGAATGGCGACATACAGAAATATCTTATTTCATTCTAAAAATATTTTCTGCAAGCTCGATTTAGTAGTAGTATTTTATATTCAAGTATAAACAAAAACATAAATATAATAATATATTTCTAGAAAATAAATATAAGAAGTAACATTGCAGCTATTTATTTACTGTTCTGCCACGGTTTCAGACGTTGCCTTTTTTTTGAGGCAAGTGTACACACAGTAGAATTAATTCTATAAAACTTGCATATTAATGCTAATATAATACACATGTATGTACATACATATTTTGTTTTTATAGACAGTAGTAAATTAGAAATCTAATACGCTGGTAATATGCGCATAATACATCCTGTCTGCATTGCATGTTTAACCAATACAGTTCAGTAAGCTTATGCGAAACATGCTGACATTGCCTGATATAAATAAATTTAATACTACAGTTCTACAGCCTTTGAATCCTATTACCGCAAAAGTAAAATGTAATAACATCAAAGAGTCAGTTAATACTTTTCTGCATTTGACTGATAAAGCATCTTTATGAAAATATAATCATTTTAAACTACAATAAGCTCTATTGCAGCAAGTTATTAGATGCTGCCTGAAGCGTAAATTAATAGCGTACTGCCAACTCTAATACGTAGAACGCTCCTGACTAACTATACGTACACTCTTTTCACCAAAAACCATTAGTACAGTTTTAAGAGTATTAAAGTTTTAAACAAAAGTTGGTAAAAAGTACCAACTCTCCTTAATTTGTTAAGGAATCAGGGTGGCGATACCAGGGATAGCAGCCGAATAACAAGATTACAACATAACTCCTTTAAATGTTTTAATAAAAGAGCTATCCCCGGTATCACCCGCCCTGATACCCTTTAAAAAATGTTTTGCGACGAACTGAATTAGATTATTATCATACATTTATATAAGAATTCGGCTTGGGTAAATTTCGAACATAAATACAATAATAAATTTGCGTATCATCGGCGTAAAAATGGTGCGCGAAATGCTACAGGCGGTATATGTATAAGTAACTGGAATAGATAGTGGTAAACTGACTGGCTGACACCATCAATTGCTTAAACTCTGCAGCGCTGGCTTAAAAATTTCATATTTCTTCATTAATTCATAATAAAACACAGCAAGGTAGTTTGCAGTGCCCAAAAATTTATATCTCTAAGCTATATAAGGACCAGCGTCAATATCATTCATCTGCGAATTGACAAAATAAAAATTTATGAAATGCAGATTAGATTTTTTCAAAAGGACTTGGGCGTGTGTATAACCAACAATCTAAGTAGGCTTTTTTCCCATTTAATAGCTTTATTTCTGCAGTTCTAGGTGACTTATACTAATTAAAGTTATTGGGTTCCATACTTCTCTTAAATTTATAGAGAGCTTCATTTCTCACTCTCTCTCTATCTCTACGTGCTCAATTTAGATGGTACCAGTAATCCATGGCTTCTTCAGGTGAGATAGTTTGCCTATTTTCTATAGTTCATGATGATTAATTAACAGAGTTATTGAATTATTCGAAACGCCCACTTTTGCCTCAATTTCAGTAGTATCAAAAAATCTTAAAAAAATAAACAAGTTAAGAATTTTTTTTTTTATCTTTCAAGTATGGTTTGTAGTGACCTCTCAAAAGTCGTGGAGTAGAAACTACTATCTGTGAGTGGATGGAAGCCATGCTCCACGGTAAGCAGGTAGAAGCGGCATTGGTGGGAGATAAGATGCAGGTGTCAGTTTCAGGGGATGCCCACAGGGAGGCATCCTGTCCCCTCTACTGTGGGACATGGTAATTGACGAACTGCTCGCTCTGCTAAACAATGCAGGCTTCTATACACAGGGATATGCTGATGATATAGTGATTCTCACCATTGGTGGGAGTACCAGCATAATCTCAGAACTTATGCAAAGGGCATTAAAGATGGTAGAAGGGTGGTGCAAGAGGGAGAACCTTGGAGTAAACCCGGAGAAAATTGCACTTGTACCCTTCACCAAAAGAAGGAGACTGGAAGGCCTAAGAGCACCGACTCTATACAATAAGGTTATACAGATTAGTCAGGAGGCCAAGTTTCTGGGGGTGATCTTGGACTCTAAACTAAACTGGAATTCACATTTGGAGAAAATGACTGACAAATGTAAAAGGGTGTTAATAACAACCCGTAGAACAGTTGGAAAAACATGGGGACTCAAACTGCATATGACGTATTGGTTGTATAGTATGGTAGTAAGACCCATGATAACTTATGGCTGCTTGGTCTGGTAGCCAAAAGTTAAGCAGAAGCATGTGATAACTAAACTCTCGAGAATTCAGAGATTAGCGTGCCTATGTATAACTGGGGCTATTCCGACGGCTGCTATGGAAACCATGCTAAACTTGCCTCCCCTCGATATCTTTATCATGGGAGAGGCTAGAATGGGAGCATACAGACTAAGGAATACTAGCAACTGGAGACCCCACTATGGGTTGGGGCACACCAGAATAGAAGCAATAGTACAAAACCCAATCTTTGATATGGGAAGCGACATATCAATCACCAGGATTTCCTATGACAAACCCTTCAAGATTTTCTTGAATTGGGATGAATGGAAAAATGGTGAGGGGAGAAAACCGCACGCCCAAAACTGGTATACAGATGGGTCAAGGGCGGGCACTAATTCTGGCGTTGATGTATACGAGGAAAACCAGGGTTACAAGGTATGTGAACCACTCGGGCGATACACAACGGTATTTCAAACAGAAATATATGCTATACAAACCTGTGCGTTGGAGAGTCTACGCCGCCAACCGCGAGGGCAGGCGATCTGTATTCTCTCTGACAGTCAGGCAGCCTTAAAGGCTCTAGCATCTTATTACATAGCCTCCAAACTAGTATGGGAGTGTCTACAAAACCTAACTGTCCTGGCCAGAGACAACAAGATCACCTGCCAAACAAACTGCCAACATCTTCGTTTTAATGAAAGGTTAGACAAGGTGCTCCTTAACTCTGCTTCTAGGAATTGTAGCTACACGAGGACCATGGAGTTCTTGACCGAATAAACCTTTCGAAGGCACTGTCTAACCAGCGAAAGTCGACGTCTCTGTGACTGTGAACATTACTTACGAATCAGGATTCTGAAACAAACACGCATAGCACCCTGTTTTGCAAAATGTGTAACAACTTAATTTGCGACGCTAGATCAGATGAAGGCACCATATGTCAGAACCGATGGAAGAAACACCATGTAAATCATCGTCTTGATTCTGAGGCTGAGCGAGCTTTTAGAACACACAGCACAGACGAGTCCAAGGTAAACGCTTCCATAAAAATTTAGACGCGACCATCAAAAAATGGTGACAAAAGTGAATCTCGTGTCGAGTACAGTCGACTGAAGGAGGTGTTACACTGAAAAAAGTGTTTTCTAAGGCCAAGAAAGTTGACTTTCTTACATTCATTTTCTTCAGAGTTCTTTCTTGGAACAAGAATACTTATTTGACACAAGACGATGACTTTTCTTCGCAACAGTAAATGTTTTTCTTAAAAATCTCTAAGGTCAAGTAAAAAATTTCTTGATTTTAAACTTTTAGTTATCATGCACCGCATAGTGCATAAGTAGTACCTATATTGACGCGGTGCGATTGGATGGAGGGTTATTTGGTTCAAGAAAATATATCTTTGGATTTCCAAGAAAGTGAAATATTTCACAGAAAACAATACTTTCTTGCTTATATAGGAGAATGAGAATTACTTAAATTAACTAAGTCTTACTTGCACTTAGTGAACACTTTTCTGTGTGTACACCAATGTAGATAATTATATGTTCCCACACCGCCACTTCTACCATCCCTGTCCAGATTATTAATATAAATTCCCTGGTTCAAAATATAGGAATTTAGGAATGTTTCAGAGACTTCAACCACGTCAAATTTGACTTAAATAACAACTAAATGTGTGAAGTAATCGATGTACTAGTAGATTATTTACTAAATTAAATACCAATCATAGTCATCCAGGAAGATAAAGATAAATAAAATTTCAGAAACAAAATAAAACTACTTCCCTAAACAATATAAGAACACAAGCTGCGTGTATGTAAATATCTATAAAAATACTACAACAACAATGCGGTAAGTACAACGAAACATATCACAAATTAATTAATTCAAATTAGAAGAGACTCAATATTTTTCATCCTGCTCCAATGAGGAGTAAATAAAATCCACACATCCAACATCATTTCAACTGTTAATAGTTCAATGTGAATATTCTACGATTCGAATATTCTTATAATACACAAAAGAGCCAGCTTCAAAAATGATAAAATTATTTTCTAATTTGCATCTGTCGATAGTCATTAATCTATTATAAAATTAATTTGCGTTTTTTCGCGAACCAGCTTTCGCTTTCATAGAAAACACTACCCTCATTTATCTTCCAGTCTTGACATCTAATTCCTTTATTATAATACTTTCGCCGTTGTTTTTAAGTGATTCTTTTGTTCTCCATTTACACATTTTCACACTGACACTCAGTTAACAACAAAGGCCTGTTTCATTAACAACTATTTTTCTTCCTTGGATTATTTTCTGTGAAATGGATTTAATAAAAAAATATTCAAGAAGAAGCAGTCAAGAGGAACTGTACGAAATGACACAAAAAATATATTCCTTCTGGTAAACAAAAGCAGAGCTATTTCCACCATTAACGTTTGTACTTAATTAAATTAGAAGCTGTTTATAAGCAATAGTGAACTACCAACGAACGTACTAGATTCTCATGAATTTAAATGAGCAAATATTCCGCACAAGATAGCAATTAACTAAAGATTGGTATCTATATTGTTCACCCACTGTTGTCTAATAATTAGCACATAAATATCCAAGATGCTTGCGCTGTATCTAGCCACGCTTTTATTTAAATATATTTAGATAGGAAATGACAACGGAAAGACGAAAGGAAAATCTATTTGACAATGCTATCAAGCAGTAATATACACTTTGGAAATACCAACAAAGGGACGTCAGAATCAAATCAAAGAAATATGATATTACTTTTTTCGTAGAATTATCACTTCACATCGTGTCAGTTGCCATCGCGATTCAGGAAGTCAAATATGTATGTATGTATATTATATAATCCCATCTATCAGGAGCATATTTTCTGATACGTCAGATATTTTAAAATGTTGAATTCATCTTTACTTAGATGAAAATGTTATTGATGATTTTCTTTTTGAGTCCTACAAAACTCGAGTGAGGTCAGTGACTCTGCTCTACACGGTAAAAAAAAAAATAAAATGTAACCACTCACAGAAAAAAATGTTTCAGGAATTGTAACTATTGTAGGCGTTTTTCTTACAAATTTGTTACAACTAATGTTTATATACTTCTCAAAAGAATTCGCGATTATTTCGTACAAACGACAAAAAAAGGCACTTCATGTAATATCGACAAATATGTTGCAATTGTGCCCAAAATATCTTTAAATTAGTAGCCGCTCTTGGCTATAAAAGCGAGCTCATCGTCTAAGTAACATGCGGAGAATAGTGAACTTTCGTATTTATTTGCGCTGGTACCAAAACACGATTTGGTTATATCCCACGCTTGGAGAGCGTCAGTTAGAATGTAAACGTACACAACAAGATGTCGCTCAAATGTTCGGAATGAGCCAAAGTGTAATTTCCCCACTCTGGATTTTTTTTAGAAATGAGAACTGTTAGGAAAAGATAGTGGCCAAGGTCGATCGGTATCGATAACACCAGAAGATTATCAGTACTTATTACAATTTGCATTTACACATAGAAATCAAACTTTAAATACAACCCAATTTCAAAATTAGTTTACTGTTGCTACTGGAAGATTGATCTCACCACAAACAATAAGAACTGGTCTTTATAACATAGCTCTCTATACTCAAAGGCCTATCGTATGCATTCCACTTACCGCAAAATATAAAAGGCGCTATAAAATATGGGCAAAGATAATAACGACTGGGGCAGAATTCTCTTTAATGACGAGTCGAAGTTCAGCATACAGCCGGATAACAGACGTCTTGCAATTTGGCGTGAACACGAAATAACCCTCCATGCTTCCGAGAAAGGGCTCACTATAACCGTAGCATCAGAGGTCATATCTAACTGTATTACATTCCAAATAGAGCACTTAACACATAACACATACATGAATCATAAATATACCAATACGAGTATGCAAAAAATCAAATAATTAAACATAATAGATAAAAATCCACATCCTCGTAAGGCCTCTGTATTCACCTTCGTACTTCCACGTCCACGCTGCATATTTGCCGTTGCCCCATTTATCTTGTCATCTTCCACCACTTCAACGTATCTTTCTTTCCTTTCCTCAATTAGTAGCGCGATTGGAGGGATATTCACGATTACACCATTTTTTTTCTGCTAATATTAATAAGTCACTGCACACTTGTTAACTTTATTGTTAATTTTTTACTCTCCGTGATCCCACTCCAACTCGTGTAGTTTATCGCGCTACCTAGCAGTCATATTTTGGTTGTTCCGGCATTTTGAGCATTAGGCGAGGTAGCTCCTCTATTGCTTTTTCCACTTTTAAACGAACATGTCCGATGTTGGCAGTAAGTATACATTTTGAATCCAGCCACATCCCAAAGTATGTGGTTTCCTGTCGCATAAGTATTGTATGACCCCAGATTTCAAATTCAACCTATCTAATCATCCTGTTAACCGTAAAGACAACCGCTTTGTTTTGTTTCCTCTCACAACTCTACAATTTTGACCCCATCTGGCAGTTCTATTTTAATGAACCCATCACATAATATGTTGCAAAGGGTTGAACCTAGAACAGAGCCTTGCAGAACTTCGCTATTTATTTTCGCGATCTCCTCCTTTCCATATGCTTCCAATATTGTCCCTTCCCAAGACTTATTAGTCGCTCTTCTATGTGTGTAGCTCTTAAAAAATTAGTTTCCACGAAGCACTATTTAACGCAATATTATGTGTATTTAAATGCACATAATCTTCTGTGTTGACATGTAAAGGCTGCTGTCTCTTTTGTAAATCTACACACTTCTCTTATGACATCTACGGATTGCCTATCTTCACGAAATCGATGATTTTCGCGAGAGATCTTCCATTCTTCACAGCTACTCCGTTAATCTGGATAATAGTAATTGTTTATCTAACCTGGACCTGGTCTGAGCGGGTTTAAGCTTGTGTAGTCAATGTTAAAGCTGATGTTGAAGTAAACTAGCATCAACACTCAGTATTAAATCTTATACAAGCTAAGCTGAATCAAAACATCTCAGGCCTGGTTTGCTGAACCTGATCAGACTATCTTCAGCACTACTACACACAGTTATAGTGATTGTCAAGTATTTGTTAAAAATTTTGCCTGAATTCTTGTTTAATTAAGGATTTTTATTGATAAGTTTAGTTCATTATAATTAAAACAAGTAACGATATCTATGATATTGTGTTCACTAGTAGATATATAATCCACACAACGGTATTGGAAAGGTAAATAAAAAGTGTCCCAACAAGAGCGCCGGATTTAAATTTGCCGCCATTTTGTTAATACGAGTTGTACGGTGATTTGTTTTTGACAGCTGTCACGTACAGACCGCGCGATTTAAGAAGATGGAGCAGTATTCAAACGAATAGAGTTTAATTATTGTAAAAATACATTAGAAAGTGGTAAAAGTTTTGCCAACAAACAGTTCACCAATTACGTCAAGTTGCCGGTGGCAATGGTGCCCCAAATGAATCGACAGTGAGCGGTTTAACTACAAAAGTTGAGATCAAATTTACGCTGATGGATCAGAAGATCTTTGTTCGTTGTCGTCCTTGTCGGTCACTCGAAAATATAGCCACAGTAAGAAAATCTGTAGCCGAGAATCCAGGAACTTTCGTTCGGCATCGTGGTCAAGAATTAAACATTTCCAGAACCACTATGCAACGAATTTGGTAAAAGATCTGCATTTTCACGCATACAAGGTTCAATTGATGCAAGAAATAAAGCCATGGGATCATGCCCAGCGCCGTGGATTTATTGATTGAGTGTTGGAACATCATCAAGTTAATACGGATTTTTCGAAGAAAATAACTTTGAGGCACATTTTCAACTCGACGTATACGTAAATAAGCAAAACTGTGGGATTTGTGGTGCTGAAAATCCTCGAACAACCAGTGGATCCATCGTGAGTAACTGTTTGGTGTGCCTTTTGGGCTGGCGGAGTGATTGGGCCGTATTTCTTTGAAAATGAGGCTCGAATTACGCTAACTGTTAATAGTGTACGGTATCGTAAAATGTTAACGGAGTTTTTGTGGCCTGAATTGGATGTAATTGATGCGGAGGACATGTTTTTCCAACAAGACGGTGCGATCTACCACACAGCACGTGAAACAATGGTGTTACTGCAGACCAAGTTTCCAGGTCTATCATTTCTGGATTTGGCGATCAACATTGGCCGGCAAGATCGTGGGATCTAACACCGATGAATATTTTTCTTTGGGGCTATGTGAAGGAAAAGGTATATGCGAATAAACCTGAAACAGTTGAATATCTTAAAGAGGAAAGACGACGCGTTATTCAAAATTTCAACAAAAGAATAACCTTGTGCTCGAAGTTTAGGGTAAAAATTAAATCCGGCGCTCTTGTTGGAATACCAAGCTGTTAAAATATTTACTTTATAAATATGAGGGTGTCTTGCTATTAAATAACTACGACCACTAATTACTATTGAAGAGTTTTGGTATTGAATCTTATTTTTACGCTATGAAAGCGTACCTATATAAAATGTTGGCGGCACTTTTATGGGAATATGGTGTAATTTGAAAGGTATGCTTTATTCTCTAGATATTCAAAGAACCGTGCGTAATATATTTCATCCCACTTTAAATAATTTATAGTATAGGTGTTGAAAGGGCTCCTTAGATATCACTTTTCTCTCCTTAATTTTCCCTTCACGGTGATTTCATCTAACGACTAAAGTTGCGAGATATCTGTGCACACAGTAATTTAAATCACAAACGAGACCTACAATAAATAAACCGCTAAACTTTTCTAATATAAATTGAAATTTCGTAGGAAGCCGAATGTGCGAAACTAATATAAAATATGAATCCGGACCAACGATGACAAACTTTTCATGTATATACATACATTTTGATATCTACCATCTGGATGATACTTTCAAAATATATATAAGTACCTACGTGTTAACGAGTTTGCGGTTATATGTGTACGGAAAAAAAGGAAATGGAAAATTTATGTAGGTACTAGAAACACTCGTAATAGAACAGCTGCATATAACTTTAACAAAATACAGTTCAAAATACAAACTTTTTACGGTAATCAGAATAACCGTAGCAAATTTTAACAGTAAATAAATTGTTGCAGCATAGTAATTTAAACCCTTGAAAATATTTAAGGTTTTAACATTTAAACATAACTACTTTCATGAAAATTAAACCGCAATGAATTTAATATTTTATTCTACTATTGAAATTTATTCAGCTAACCCACATAGGAAAACATTTTGAAAAACCTATTACTTTTTTTCTTTGCATACGCAGATTAAATATTAATATTTATAGAAAAATGCTACCAATGTCGTATTTCCTGACTAAACTGTCAATCCCATACTACTTCAGACGAAATATGATAACCAAGTCGTTATTGCAAATTCATATTTGCATGTTTGTTGCTATTTTTATCTCTGACTAGCAATCGTTTTGGAATTGCAAATTATGATTGATTCAATGTATAATAAAAGCGTTTTAGAATATCTCTTCAAGTATAAAACCGATTGACGCTGGCTGTCTTCCTTCATATCTAATCGTCTTATAGAGGGGTAAGTGAAATGGTAAAACGAGAAAAGATAAAGATGAAGTATTGTGTCTTTTTTTTCGACGACGACAGTAATAGCTCCATTTATTCAGGATATGTATGAGTGTTTTCATCTCCATCTAAGACTTAAAAAAACAGAACGCAAGAACTTAATCTCTTTCATATTTGTTTTGGACTAAACGCAAACAGCGGTCAATTATAGAGACTAAATCTTAAATGGGTGGTTTACTACTTAATTTGAATAAAATGTATTCAAACATTGTAAACATTTCCATTTCCATAGTAATAGTATTTTCTTCTTTCCTAAAATATCATTTATAGCAACTCGAATGAACAAATTTCTTAAAACAAAATTTAAAACTAATAAAAAAATATAGATAATAAAGAAACATAGTAAAAGAAATTAACAATGTTTATTACAAAATAATAAAAACAACAAACAATTTCAAGTGATATTTAAAGAATTTTTTTAAATGGTGTAAATACTTTCGAAGCACTAATTATGAAATTGAATAAACCTTAAAGAACCTTAGTTCTTGCAAGGATGTGGCCTCACAACTCGAATCTCCTCCTGCGCAACAGTTCTAACGTTCATAACGTTTCTACAAATATATATTATGGTATTAGATCTTCTCGCCTCCAGTCGAAGATGTCCCAATCCTGGGTTTTCCGAATTGTTACAAAAATTTTTATCTGATAATATTCGACTGGATTGACAATAACATACTTTTTCTTTTTTTTTCTTGCCATTTCAAATTTATAATATTTTGACAAATAGTGCATCTCACGATGTCCAAATTGAAAAAAAGGATATATAGGAGCACCGAAATACAAAAATGGCTATGCACAAGCAATAATAAATTGAAAACATCGAGCAAACTAAGCTGCTTGAACAGTTTTTTCTAGTTATCTATTATGGAACTCCGTCGTTATGTCCTAGTGAGCGCAAAGTGTTCCAAATAAAGTATGTAAGTAAGTAAAAATATTGAGTCATTTAGAAAGTGTTGATATAGATTGGTTGCAAATTTAAATAACACAATGATTTTAGTAGCAATAAGAGCTGTATTTAAGTAGCTATCTAACACACATTCCTTTTTCATCTACTAAGCTTTAATGAGGTGAGATATGAAATAAATCCAAAGTGCGCCAGATATAATCTAGATATTCTTATGTTATCAGCTGTATATTAAGGTACTTCAAATGTCTGTCCAGTTGAGGATATCCAAATCAATCACTCGGTGACACGAAGATGTGGAAAGATTATTAAATGTACTATAAAATTTTTATTATAAAAGCAGCTCAGATATTTGACTGAGTTTTGCGAAGATTAATTTCTGAACCAAATCATTATTTGCGATGAAAAACATGTTTTAAAGAACTCTTAGTGTCAGAGACAATGGTTTACGTTTTAAAATAAAAGTAATGCTCAGTATTTGATTGAATATCTAACCAAGTAATCTTCCATCAAGATAATGCAAAACCACATATGTATTACAACTAGGAATCAACGAGAAGCTTTGAATGGAATATTCTTTCGCACCCAGAGTAAAGTCCTAATATCGCTCCTTCGGACAACCATATGCTTCATTCAATACAACAGAAACTCTATAAACTTCTTCCGGAAATCCAAATAGCACGCCAAGAATTTTTCGTTTCCAAAGAACTAGTATTGTCTCCGCCCGAAAGATACCATCTAACATTCAACCTTACCGGCTTTCACAAGATTCGGTGGCGAGTTTTGCGCTTATACGATTCTAACCTTACTTACAAATTCTATTCAAATAAATATGCAAGGGTCAATGCTCTGAATAAAATGCGAACGCTCAAAATGTATGTGCCTAAAAGAAAGATTCTTCGGCAATCTTTTCTTGCTTGGGTGCTAAAGATACTTTAAATGATAAAGATAACAACATAAACGTATGTCATTCGTCCGTAACATATCTGTAGGACAGACGTTTCATTGACCTGGTCACAGAATAACCAGAAAGGACAACAGCTGATTTTTCTATTGTTATCGAGGGTGCGTCGTTTGAGGACCTTGAATTCATTGTATTCGAATCCGCCATATTGTAAACTCACAATGTTTATGTTTTGATAGTTGACAGTTACCATAAAAATGGTGTATTCAATTTTTTTATAGGCAAATATACGAAACAATTTTTAGTTTTTTTAACGTCCAATGTCCAACGCATTGCATTTAACTGCTTTGTATTTCAAATTAAGAATAAGGGAAAGAAAAAGGAATATGAATTAGTAAATTCATATGTATTCACGTATGTACGTGGATATTATAACTATCGTAACTTGTAAGAACGGATAGATGAAAACTACTTGAACATAATGCACACTTGAGAATTCTTAGTTCTTTATAATAAAACAAAGGCTATTTACGTAACATATTTATTACAACAATCTGAAAACATTATAAGTGCTCTAATACGTACAGTCTCATCCATCTCTACAATACACTTTGTCGGTGATGCATCGACTCTAATATTTTACAATAAATTGGTATACTTTCATCGCTCAGTAACATTAAGCATAAATTGCTCAACAGTTATTATTTATAATTCACACCTAATTTTATAGCTGTTAATGGTTTCACTGGATCACAAATAAATGTTGGTTTAGCATGCGGTTTCAAACGATTTTTCGTGAAATTTAAAAACATTGTATCTTCAAAATGTTTTCCACATAGATAGGTATTATATAGCTCTCCAATTAATACCTCTTTCTAACAAATCTTCACGCTTACATATTTTTAGCCATTCCAAAGCACTGCAAAAGACCAAAAATTGAAATAGTTGTCCAACGTAACAAAACACAGTTTATCATTTTTAGGGTACAGGAAGAAGCTATATCCCTCTGTTAATGTCGTATTGTTTTTGCAGGAGCGAACACTACACCACCGGCGATAAGATTTTATAGAAATTTAGAATAAATTAAAAATAACTGTAGCCTTAGTAAACACACGATACGTAAACATAAACATTGTGAGTTTTCAACATGGCGATTTACGGTCATGCGCATAAATTCCATGATCGGGTCGTGTCCCTTCTGGTTATTCTGTGACCTGGTGTCCCCAACAATGTACAAGACAAAGATAGAAATGTAACCAAAATGAGATGTCTATACCAAATACAGATAGCCGCACTTCGAGACGTAACTTGATTAACGTTGTTTTACTGATTGTCGACTTAAAGTTTGACACTTCGTTATGTTCGCGCCATTGCAATTATGAAATACTACCGGAAGTACAATATCTAATATGACGCTGAAGTATCGATTTGATTCGTTCATTTTATTTATAATTTATTGATGACTCAGGGCTCTTCCTTCGTGATTCCGATAGTACAGTCACTGTCCACATTATTAGGCCCAGCTCCCATTATAAACGTTTTATTGCAATTCAAAATAAATGAATAGGTTTCCTTGAATAGCTATTTTCACTGGCTTTTCGGCATTAAATCGATGCAAACCTTATTCGTTTCTTTAAGTTTCGGATTACTTTTCCACGATATTCTTCAATATTAGCTTTTAATTGATTGTTTTTGTTGTATAAAAATTATATTTCAAAACACTCCAGACGTTTCCTATAGCGTTCAAGTCGGGATAATTTCCTGAACATGTTAATATAGCTCCGATAGCAAAAATAGTTTGAATTAAGCTGGAATAAAAGTTGCCATGACAACGGTGACAGCTTACTTCCAGCTGTCATCGAAAGCTGCAAGCTTGTATCCAACTTGAATTAAGCATCCTACTTTACACGTGACAAACTTAAAGTATACTTGCTTTGCAAGCTCATGGTAAACTTGCGCCGAACGTTTTACGCATTATCGACTCGAACCTTAAGCTTATACATATTATTCTTGACTCATCTTTGCTGCGTAAGCGATTGCAGTATGCAGGAATTTCAAGCGTAGAGTAAGCTTGATTTAAACTAACCACGTTAAGCTGGATAAACAAGTGAAAATCGAATCAAAATGCAGCTTGCTGTAAGCGTACGTGCTATCTGGGAGGTGACTCAAAAAGAGGATTTTATAGATTTTGCCCTATGGCAAAGTGCATTATCATGTAAAAATGTATAATAACCTTGATTAGAGTCTAGATTCTTTAGGTATGGCATAAAAACCTCTTTCAACACATGTTTCTATTGATTTTAATCCATTGTTCCTTCGTAGAAGTAAAACGGTGCGAGACCTTCTGACGAAATACATGACCAAATCACCAAACCGCGTAAGCTTTACTAAAACGTTCGCACCTTAGTCTTCTTACAAATTGAGCCCTTTCATTTACTGCTACTAATTTTGATTCATCACTGAAGACGATCTACAAAATTCAGAATAAAGGGAACCAATTTGTTTAAAAAATTATTTGCGTTAATTCTCGTGATGTTTTGCCCACTGATAACGCATTTTCTTCATTAAAGTTGTCAATTTAGGTTTTTTAACGGGACACTTGCAATTGAATCCAGTCTCGTATCGACGAACTGTACGCTCACTTATTTCGCGACCTTCTTCAGTCAGAATTTTCGTAATGCCTCTACTGGATAAAGTAATAATAATCGCGGGATAATCGCTAGTTACTCACTTTTTGCCACAAAATGTCTTTTCTTTCATTCATTAATTGAGCTACACGTTTCGGACCTTTTCTCTGAAAACTCCTTCTTTTCTCGCTAGTTCACGATGGTCCTGACCAGACGAACTCTTTTGGAGGCCTCTCAGTCGGAGAACTCGTTGATCCAGCACTTGGAAAAGCTAAATCACGACAGACTCCCTCCTCGTGTGAAGACTAGGCTAATCTTATCGATGGCAGACTAGCATCGGGCAGCGACTTGATCGTTCAATTTGAGATCCATAAAATTCCAATAAATGACATATTTGTGGTGCGCCTAATAAAGTTGCCAGAGACTGTAATGCCAGTAAGTCTTTACAATTATATAGAACTACACCGCAAGAGTTGCAGTGATAGCCAGACAAGTAATACAGCTTACGGAGTCACTGCAACTAAGCACCCACCACACATTAAAAAAAATTATAGCTGCATGCAGCTAGAAAATTCATAAATTTTCTCCAAACTTCAATTTGATCTAGGTACCTGCTGAGTAACAATTATGTCAAAAGTATAATTTTGATGTTACTGGGGCATCGTAACATCGTCGTTATTTCCCCACTTTGAATAATAATAATTTAACAGTATGAATCCTCATGCACGTGCAAAACTAATCCGGTGGCTCCACTATTTCTTCTCAACAACTACCTTTTAGACCACAGGCTGCGATTTTAGCAAAATTTTATATTTCTCTAAAACAATATTTTTTAATTTTAATTAATGAGCACGTTATAGTAGCTGATATGTAGATAAATAATCTATTATACCAAAAACTCTATCTGGAGACATGCACGAGTGGCCTACTAAAGGAGAAATGAATTCTACAATTTCGATCACTTTTGATGCATCTTAAAGCAGCCAAGACAAAAGCATAGCCATCATAGTAACATTTTTGTTTTAGCCTCCACAGCTATCTGCAAATAAACGTACAATTTTAGTAGTTTTACTACAATGAAAATTCTTTACGAAATGATATGCTGAGGTGACTATCGCATTCGAATCTTTTGATATGAAAAGACACGATATATTCCTTTAGAATTGCCATCAACAATTGCAAAATGATAATAATTTAGCTGCTGGCTAAAATAGGATGCTTGGTCTGGTGTCTGGTAGTATAGGTAAGGCCAATTTTTCTTGATAATCGAATGAAAAATGTTCTGTGTGCGATTCTTCAGTCTATAAAAAACACTTTTAGATTTCTTTTTATGTATTTTGTATTCAAACTCAACTTAATGTTGTTCGTCCTCCTGTAAATTTAGTAAATTCCTGTAAATTCCTGTAATTAGTTAATAATTCTTCAGTTCTCAAGCACGTACAGCAAACATCAGTTTTTAGAGTGCCGAAATCTATGTTATAATTTCTATTCACGAAAATAACTGAGTGTACGTTTTCATACGCCTTTAAGCAATACATAGTATACAATTTTTTAAAATTCAGTTCGCATGGTACCGCGCAGTTGTTTTGGTTCTACAAACTTTTCTATCTCACTTTTACATCAAATGTATTTATCACCCACGCGATCACCTCCTCATCTTTCTTTGGGAAGGTGCTTATACGTATAAATTGTTTTATTACGTTTTCTATCCTAAATCTACGTACTGCGAAATTGTCTACAAATGCTTTTTTTACAAACATGTATAAAACCTCCATTACCACCTGGAATTTTATAACAAATAGAAATCTTACGATTCACCATATTAGGTCGTTTGGCAAGCGTGCCATTACAACAAATAAGAATAAACGTGTCCTGTTTGATCTTATTCGGTGACGAGTAAAGATATTTGTGAAAACACTTTATTTGGTTCATTCTCAAAGTAGAACAGAAGTAGGATAATCCTGCCCTGCCATTATGAACACAGGTGGGAAACGTTCAAAATCCTACTGACTTAAATACACTACGTAAATACACTCTCACAAACTCAAACAAACTAAACAATATTAATACTGCATCTATTAAAATCATAGTAGGTGACATGACTGGCAATGCATCACATAATTAGATGTCTCTAATTTTATCAGTGGAAGAGCAGATAGTTACTTTTACATCTGATCTTACCGACAGATGAAACTGTCTTCACCTTATTTGAACTCGATTCCCCCTCCTTTCAGTCCATTGTTTTGACTGTTCCTTGGACTCAGAGGTGTGAAGTGATGGACCCATGTTTCATTCATGGTTATAAATCGATGGAAAAACCTCTGCTTTATTGCCGTGAAACTTCGCCAAACACTAGATTGAAACATTTTCACGACGCTCACGGAGTTTTTAAATTAAGTTTTCAAAATGTGAACGATTTCAAAAACATCTAAATGTTCCGGCAGATTTGAATAACTTTGTATATTTTTTTAACGCCATTGATCTTCTGCCAGTACTTATTCCGCTTCTTATTACACCTACTTCAACATAACGATGGCAATGTCCTTTGTTACGAAATTAATAGTATACCGAAAGAGGATACTTCTTTGTCATGAATTTATTAAATACTTACCCGGACCGTAAACTAGCTATAAAAAAGAAAAATGGTTCCTTTTATGTCAGCTAAAGCCGTACTGCCCTAAATCGTTTTAAACCAAGTGATTAGTTCATTTTACCGGCAGATTCCGTAGTATGCACGTATATGTATATGTATAGTGGATGCGTAACAAATTTAATCCACGTTCTACGGTTGCTATTACTAAAATCACATTGTAATATGTATTTTGAGCTCGTAAAATTGTTTTATGCGGCAACTGTCCTCGTTTACTATCAATTTTGAATGTAAAATATACATATGGCAACAGCTATTTTCGCCATCAAGATACAATTTAGACCGCCACTTAAAAATATTGATTTTCGATTAACGAAATGAATACTTCTGGCTGATTTATGTATTTAGTACTAACGGTCATCCATTTTGCGTAATATGAGGCAGACGTACAGGTTTAGAAGTAATGACAATACAATTCAACCTAATTTCTTATTTTAAGGATTTTTAATTTCCTTACCAAAATTTCCGAGTGGTTACAGGAGTTGATGATCTGACCTAAAGCATAATATTCCAGATCTAATTTCTGATTTTATCAAAACTCTAGACATCATAATAAACATATGTTTTGACAGAGCTTTACGTCTACATCTTTCCACTGACTGAGTACTTCAAATGGTCACAAATCTAAACAACTAATCGGTCATGTAATTATAGTAATGCTGACCCAGAACAAGCTGGTAGAAGATTACAAGAAAGTTGTGAACAACAAAAAGTAAGTAGGTTGTCTTGCCATTGTATCAAGATGAATATCAACAAAGCTATGCTAATAATTCTCAGTATTCTTAAAAGATGGCACAGTAATAACTCGTTTTCGTTATCAACGATTCTGAATTAAATGACAACAACAAATAATTTCGATGTTATAAAAACATCAGTTTGATTTTGTGAGTCGATTCTCATAAAAACCTGTCTCCTTAGATTATCATTGTAAGAAGTTGAATGATCTACTAGTATTTAATTTAAGCGAATAAACGACATCAGTAGCTTCCAAATGAGTGACACCTCGCACATTACCGCCAGAAAAAAGTTGGCAATGTTCCAATCTTGTTTTACGTGTGTCAGATTTCTTCAGTATAACTATAGTTAAATTGATGCTAGTTTAATACATCTCAATATATAAATTATGGTGACTGTATTCGCAGTTCAAGTCAACCACATTTTGTTTCCGCGTTTTTTCTGCGAGCTGATGGGGAGATGTTAATCTTTGGGTTACTATATATTCGAACGTAAACGTCGTAAACTTGATTGATAAATAGCTTGTAAAATAGACGCGTTTAGCGCAATCGACAGTTTAGTAAATAGAGCAACAAAAGCGCGATATACGTGAACGTTGGAAATGAACGGGGTAGAAATATATGTAGTAGGTACGTTAATTAATGTTTACTGCCGTGCAATAACTTGCTTCGTTGTCATACACAGAGAAATTTATGTTTGAAGGCAACAGGTAGCTGCCCGTATGCAACCACTGCGTCTTTGTTACTAAATTGACAGATTTCTTATTTTGTAAAGGCAAGTAGCAGCGGACGCACCACTAATACCCTGTGACACTTTGAATCAATCAATTAGCCTACATTTGGCCTATTTTACATAATATATGCCGACAGCCATTCGTAGGGAAAAATCCATAACTACATATAAAGATTTTTACGAATTTGCGTACTTATAGTAGGTACAGACCCAAATGCAATTCCGTACAGAACTTTTACCTTTTATACATTTTCTAAGAATCTTTAATTTTTCTAGCAGCATGTGAAATTATATTCGAAATACGGTTTTATCACTTTTTCCATCGCGAACACTAAATTATTCGCGATGTCACTGTTAATTGAACTAAAAATTTAGAGAATTTTAGAATTGCAATAGTCTTGGCACATCAAAATTAATTAAACATTAAACGTACTCTCCTTGAACAAGCCTTTTATATTTTCCACATAGATAGCGTTGACAATAGTAGACGGTGCTACTTCTGACCTTGCCCAGTAGAAAGCATGAGGTTAGAATTAGTCCATGGTTGCAAGTATTATACGATTAAGGTTGAGTGATCAGTTGCGATGAAATTAAGTCTTGCATTTGGAGAATCGCTGACGAGATCGGATAGATAGAATAATAATAATATTTTTTTTTAATGTGGTGGGTGCTTAGTTGCAGTGACTCCGTAAACTGTATCGCTTGTCTGGCTATCACTGCAACTCTCGCGGTGTAGTTTTTGTGTGTGTATGTTGTGTTCAATTGGCTTTGTGACAGCATCATATCGCCTTTTATGATGCCGCGCTGTTAATCACCTTGCTCCCAACAGCGAATGGCAAGTCGATCCGGGATTAAACTCTCTGAAAAAATGTCACCGTCCCTCCAGAGAATTAAACCCCGGCGCCTATCGTCCTCTCACAACAATAGTCAGCCGCCTAACCACTGCGGCCATCGACCCGTTAATAATAATAATAATATCTTAATAATAATAATAATATCTTTATTATCTGTTTGAGCATATATGCTGTTAGATTTGTCAGAGAAAAGATTACAAATCATGTGTCAGAACAATTAAACCTAACATAGTACCAAGAATTATATAGCAGTAATAATAACTACAGTACTCGACAAATATAATATCCAGTTCCAATCAGTAATACACTAAGAAAATAAAAGAAAATAAAGGCCATTCAAGTACATACAGACATATATATGCTTATACATAAATCAACTGTTAAAATATTCTTCTACACTATAAAATCTATTTAGTAATAAATATTCACTTAATCTCATTTTAAACATTTTGATGGTATCAGTATTTTTAATTGCCTCTGGTAGTTTGTTATACAGCTTCGTTCTAATGTATCTTGGTGCACTTTCATATCTTGACAATGCATGCGCTGGAATTGACACATCCCGCCCATAACGAGTGTCATATTCGTGGTAGTCAGAGTTCTTCATAAAACTATCAAGATTTTTCCTCACAAACATCAAGCTTTCAGCAATATATATACAAGGCAGAGGTAGAATGTAAAATTGCAAAAATAAATCACGGCATGTTGCATTCCGTCCAATTCCATAATAATTTTGATTGTTCTTTTCTGAATTAAAAATATTTTATTTGCACGTTTGGTTCGTCCCCAAAATATAATGCCATACAGAATACGGGAATAGAAGTTTGTATAGTATTACGAAAGCAGAGTCTGTATGTTTACTTGCGGTTTGAGCCTGTATATCGAATAAGTAACACTCGACAACTTGCTTCCTAAACCACAAATGTGTTCCTCCCAACTAATAGAAGCATCAATCATCAAGCCAAGAAATCTAATTGACTGACATTGAGCAATTGACCTATGACCAATTCTCAATAACAAACTCTCATTCAGCATACAATGCCTGGCTGTAAAATGTATAGAAGTAGGAACAACTTTAGCTATCTTTAAAACATCAGGAAATACACCATCCAATAATGAACGGTTTATTAGGACTGTGACAGGTTCTACTATAAACTCTATTATACTTTTGATAGTATTTGCACTTAGGTCGTATCTGCTGAATTCGAGCTCTTCATGCCGTTTATAATGTTGTAAACTGTTGTTTCCGTAACTGGTTCGATGAACATTGACTTCCCCAACGACCCTATACTGGGGCTGGCGATCCAATCAGTTCCAACTAGCTTTTCTTTACATAATATTGGTATATTAACGAAAAAATTATTGAAAAAATCAGCTACATCATAAGAATCTTCAAGCATATTCCTACCGTCAAACAATGCAACAGCCTCTCTTTCAGCTTTATTAGAGCAACTATTAATTATGTCCCAAACTGCTTTTGTCTTATTATTTGCCGAGTTATATATACAGTCATTATACATTTGTTTCGCTTTTACAATTACTTCTTTATATACCCTTTTATACCATTTGTAGTACTCAAAGTCAGCAACAGATTTAGACTTGACTGCTGTAACATACAATTGTTTATAACTGTTCTTGATTACCTATAAATTCCAGTAGTCATCCATGGATTTTTTTAAAGTTGCGTACCAGTACATCTTTTTAACGGAAATGCCATGTCATGATAGTAACCAAGTATGTCACTGAAAGTCCTGAAGCCATTATCCACAGAATAGATCTCATAAACTTCCTTCCAGCTCTCTGCACTTATGAGATCTAAACATGTTGTAATTTGCTGTACTGTACTAGTTACGTTTATATGTAACAGGTTTGGTATTATTGATATTAACTTCAACCTGACAGCGTAGTATCTGCCCGGAATGATCTGATAAACCATTATGATCAACAAAATGGGTATAATTTTTCAGTTTCAGAAACCACGTGGTACCTTTCTAATGCTTGATTATTCTTTTAATTTATTAATATTTTAACTGCACTCATTTGCAAAGTGATGTCCAACAAAAGCTATTACTCCTTAACGGCAAACAAATGAAACTTCTCTCCATACCGAATAAACTAAATAATGTTGATGTCATGTATAGTTCATTGTCATCGCAGCAAAGTTATTATAACAACAAAACGAGTAAGTTCTATTTCGTTTAGGTCTAAGTTTTTCTTGCTATAAAGATTTTTAACATCATCGTCATCGTTTATTCCGCAAAACTGTTATGGATGTAGGGTTAACTGGATCTTCGAGTTGATTTTCTGGAGGTTGTCATTATCTACAATAATGATGTGGATGGGGTAAATATAACATTTATTAATTTTACAAGTAGATTGATATCACTGAAATTACTAGAAAATTAACGTTGTAACTACTAAGGAAAATAATCTACTATGGCCTGTAGTAGTTCCAATCTAGTATAGAAGCTTCTCAAAAACTCTGAAGCCGTTGGTTAATTTAAAGAAATACAAGCTATATTTAAGAGCTTGCAAAATTTAAAGTGCAAGTGCAGTGCAGAATATTGTACTTACTGTTGAATTAACAAGGTTAAAAAAGCATCCAAGCATAAGTAAGTACATGTTTGCTATCAAAACTAAAAAAGAGCAAAATAGGAAAGTATACTTAATTTACATATAAACTGTTTTAGCTTTTGACTAGAGTAAGGAGTGAGATGTTCAATGGATTACATATACCATTTACGCAATCATAATCAAATCTTCGATAAAGGCGTATACTCTTACATATTTTATCCGTTCAACACATACAGCAAACTCCAATAATTTCTTTAAATATATGGTACTAAAACAAGTACAACTGTTTTTTTTATTTAAATATTATAATTATCAATAACAACAATTATCCAAAGAATACTGGAAAAAATTACCAGCTTATCATGGTACAGGATTGAAGAGTTAATGTTCTTTGGACTCTAATTCAGTTCTATCGAGTTGAATTTACAGTGCAATGAAAATAAATAAACACTATAATCATACACCGTATCTAACTCTTATAGTTCTGGAGAAACATTGCACATTTACCGAAATTTGGAGTTCATAAACAGATTTTTCGCTAAAATGCAATGGATAAACCGTTTACCACATTGTATTCAGAAAAAAATCTCCTTTTTCTTCAATCTCAACCAAATGAAGTATGACAAGTAAAATTTGAAAATGGATTCTTAGTGAGCTTTTGAATCTATACCTTTTTGCTCATTTAACCGTCTCTCTATGTCTTCAAATAAAAAAGTTACCCATGCTGTCCCTACGAAATCCGGTCACCCTGTATACAGATACATTTTAGAAAGAGAATTAAAAGATAAACTAGAGTAACTACAATGAGAAATATCTATAAACACTACGCCACATTTATTAGTATGTGAGTCTTTTATTAGTGGAGGTAGGAAGCATCCGCAGAGAACTCGGCAATTTATTATATAATCTGATCCCAAGAAGGGAGTTATAGAAAAATGGATAAGTACAAGAATCTTGACATAAGAAATACTAGAATGTTTAATTAGTGTCAAGAATACAAAAACACTTAACTATACACAAAGAAAAATTGTTGACATGTCAAAGTTTTGCATAAATAATGTTATTTCTTTCTTTTATGTTGGCTGTTGCCTTCCCTAATGAGAAACCATAAATAATCTCACATCATGACAGGATACTACCTACCCTGATATCATTTTTCGAATTCTGCAATACCTTGATGGAAACTTTTTCCCTCTTATCACTCATCTTTCTTGAATTAGCAGAAAAGAAATCCAAGTGTGTGAGTATAGAAAATGAACTTCACTGTCAGAAAATGACATTCGGCACCTCAAAGTTTTATAGTTTACTAGCAAATTAGTTGCGGTAGTTTTCACTCTTTTGATTTTCCAGAAAATGTTTGCAAACGTTTTTAAAAAAAGGTCATGCTGCCAGTTCAATAAAAGTTTTTGCAACATCTTTATTAAAAAACAGAAACAAGAAACTTATGATCACTATAAACCATATTACAACTAAACGGTAATTGAATCCTGAAACCGGAAAATGTGCACTGCAGCGTATTACTATTTCTTTGTTTGTTGCAATTATTTCAAGATTTACAATTTAAATAGTAAAATTTACCGATTTTCTAAATTAATAACTCAACTTGAATAGTGAATTGAAACGCAACTGTTTATTTACACAAGATGAAACAGCGACTGTTACACCAATATTAATCATAGTACTATCTGTCTCCCTCTCTCTTGGTTTGTAATAACCACCAGTAATTTCCATGATGTTGAAAAAGAGGATACGTTACTTTTTTATGACTGTACCAATTATTTGAATAGAATTTTCCTATTTTATATCTAATTATTTCAATTTATTTAAGTTAACTAAATCAACATGACACTATGCATGTATCTGCTCCCATATGGTAGCTTAGAGTATACAATTTTTGAATTAAATGTGTTGTTTGTAGCTACATTTAACACTTTACACAGATTTATTGATCAGTTTAAAACGCGGTTAGAAATGCATGCACGTAAATATGAGTTGCCTGTTGTTATTCAAGCTGTCCTTTTGTATTCAATTGAAAGTTGAGCAGTAAATTGTCACGTAACCTGCTTAGCTTACGACCGTGTTTCCAATTATTTTCTAAATTTATTACAAAATTGCGGTCAAAGTATGGACTCCCAATAAGTCTTTTCATGTACAAAATGTATAGTAGAATTTGGTAGAAATTTACTGAATTCTACAATAGCAGCTTTATATAAAATGATATAAAAGTTTCAAAACTACAATGCTGTAAAAAGACGACACAGTTTATCAATAAGAAACAACAATAGGCGTTTCGGATGTACCATAGATACAGACTATTTTTTTATTTGTGTAGCATAGTGGTAGTTATGAACAACAAAAGAGGACAATATTTGTTATTTTGTAATATTACTTAATGTAACTAGAATAATAATCCTAAGGTGGTCATCGCACTCGCGATTGAAAAATATAAATTCAACATTTTGATAACCTAATTGACGAAAATCAAATTTGACGGAATATATGTATGTTTTCGTAGTCAAAACATTCCAAAATATTATTATACAGGCTATTCCATGTAAAACTAAATGTTAATGCAATTTTCGGCAAAATAGAAAGCGTTAGAAAGTTTTAATGTAAATAAGAAAAATTAAAATATGGTTCGCATGCCATATCCTAAACTTTGCTCAAAATAAAGCTTGCGCTACGTTACTGGAGGGTTTTCATGTCTGATATTTCTGGCAAATGTAAGAACTGCGGTTTTCTTTAAACGTACTGTGATACTCTGAAGAATGAATTCGTTTCTGTTTTAATATGTCGTGTACCAAGACATTCTAGCAAATCATCTGCGTAACTCATGCTAAACCTGAATTCTTTGCACATATGGTACGATATTATTAGCCTTGTTATTGTTCTGTTATTAGGGACAAAGGACTTTTAATGTATGCGGTTGTTGAAAATCAGTTTTGAACCTAATAGAGCAAAACCTCCTGTCATTAACAATGACAGTAACACTTGGTAGCTTCCTGCGGTATGTAAAGAAGATCTATCCCTCTAATCTGTCAACCACAATTTTGAAAATATTAATTCAATACTATAGGAGAGGAAACTGGCAGTATCATCGGCAGATATGATGGCATCTGTTTGTATTTTGGAGACCAGGTGCAGGTTTATATTGCAAAAAGAACTATGGCCAAGCCGAAAACAATAACTTTCGTCCAATCTACAGGGTGTTTCTCAATTGATACGAAAGATTTCAAAGGGTGATTCTTTAGCAAAAATTAAGGGGGGTCTTTCATATAACTTTTTATTCAACATCCTTTTCCCTCCAAATTACAGCCCTTTAAAATTAGGTAAAAAAAATTGTTTTTATTTAATATATCCAATAATCGAATGTAGGCTTTCACGGCCACTGTTCTATAAAGATGTATCTTTCGGGTATTGCCGTGGTTGTTGTAACAAACTTGACGTTTCGCTGATCATACTGTCAGCTTCTTCAGAAGTTCTCTAAAGACTGATGTTGATGTCTTCTGCTCCTCGTTATATACCCAGTCCCTGTTCCGCTCCAGTGATGCGTATCCGTTCCAGTCCGCTGAACCGTATCCGTTATCGTTCTCTGATCCGTGTCCGATGCTTCTCCTCGGTTCGTGTTAAATGATCTCGGATGCGTCCTCGTTGGTCCTTGCTGCTTCGGGTTCTCCAGCGCTAACTTCCATACCTTACTCAATCTGTATCCGTCTTCTCGGTTGAAGTTGTTGGGATTCTTCATTATTTCCAGGGATTCTCTCACTATCCGTGGGTAGTAGTGGTTGCTTTTGGCTAGTATCTTCACGTTATTGTAATCGATTACGTGACTGCTTCCGGTGTGGTAGTGTTCAGCTACTGCAGATTTTCCAGTATTTCCCTGTTCGATATCTCTGCGATGCTCTTTCACTCTCGAACAGGGATAGTGAGAGAATCCCTCAATTTCTCACATGTAATCACATTTGCGATATCATTTATAAATATCAGAAATAAAAGTGGTCCCAGGTTAGATCCCTGTGGTATTCCAGATGTAGGTGAAAAAACATTAGATCTTGTATTAAAGTATTCTACGTATTGTTTTCTGCCAATTAAATAAGATTTAAACAAGTGAAGTAGCTACATTGAAAGACCCACTGTTTCAAGTTTCTTCAATAAAATATAGTGATCAATTTTGTCAAATGCTTTTTGGAAATTTGTGTAAATCACATCAACTTGTCCTTGTTTATCTATAATATGAGAGGCATATTAACAGAGACAGCTTAAGTTAGTAACTGTAGAACGCTTAGCCATGAAACCATGTTGAGCAGGAGTTATGAGGTGTTTTATGTGATTGTAAATGTAATTGCAAAGTATTGTTTCAAAAATTTTGGCAAAATTACAAAGAATAGATATAGGTCTGTAGTTGGAAATTTCATTTGCGTCACCAGACTTAAACGTAGGAACAATTCGTGATACCTTCCAAAGATCAGGTAAAGTAGGAGTTTTTAATATTTGATTAATTAGATAGGACAGTGGTTTTGCAAATATGGATGCACAGTCTCGAATAATGAAACTCGGGATTTTATCCGCACCACTTAAGAAACTATTCTTGGAGTTCTTTAAACATTTCAGCACTTCGTCTTCTGTAATAATTGGTATTCCAAAAGTAAAGGGTGTCACTGTACTACAAGAAAGGTGGTTGCAATGATCTTCATTCGACTCTATGTACACATTATTGAAGTATTCCGCAAATGCATTCATTATCTGTTGTGGTGTATCAAAGCTGCCGTCATTGTATTGCATCAATCCTGGTATTCTAATCTGACCTCGCTTAGAATTTACGAACTGCCACAGTTTCCTAGGATCCTGCTCCAAATTGTTTTGAATATTGCGTACGTAGTTCTTATATGCATTACCAATTAGTTCTTTAGTAATTTTTCTTAAGTGCTTAAATTGCTCATAATAATCTACAGATCCGTGTTTTTTGAAGTTCTTATGTGCTTTATATTTTAGACGGATATGATGCTTAATATTTTCGGTGGATAAAAACGCTTATTTCTCCTATCTTTATATAATTGTACAGTTGCATCAAATACATTATATATAGCTTTATAGAGTACGTTGGAAGATTCCTGAACAGAATTTGTGTGATATAGTTGCGTCCACTCAATTTCCAGTAATCTACTATACATTACATTAAAGTTTGCTCTTTGGAACTTGGAGGGAAAAGGGTGTTGAACAAAAAGTTATATGAAAGACCCCCCTTAATTTTTGCTAAAGAATCACCCTTTGAAATCTTCAGGCTTAACCAGCAAACTTTATGAAAATCCTAAGCATAATCAAAACAAAAACAACAGATGCTCACAAATAAAATCTGAAACTATTCCAAAGAAGAATACAATAATGGCTATACTCTATCGTGTGATTAGGTCACTTCTACCACTGCTAGTAGAAGGGACAGCTCCGTGTTTACCGACTATTATCCATGGTATCTCAAGCTCTTCGTAGCTCGTCGTCTAATTATAAAAGATGCGGCTAAGTGTAATGGTTTCCAGCCTCAGCATATCTATAAGTTAATTAGGAAGTTTAATTATAAGAAAACTGTGAAAGAATCTACGACTTTTCGAGAGGATGTAAAGCTTCACCCGTTGTAGTAAACCCGTTGTAGTAAAGACATTCATAAAGCTTTAAAATAGGTGAATCCAAATGTGTAAAAATATACAGGGTGTTCCATTAAAAATTATGAAGTAGATGGCGACTTCCGGTATCACCGGAAGCGCTAGAAATCTAATAATATTTTCATTGAAGATAACATAATCGACTGTATATAATTCTAAATTTTCAAATTTATATTTTGGCCAGAACGCCATAAACTTCTAATGAACGGTCTCGCTGAGACACCCTGTATAGTTGCATCTAGTCAAGTTCAGACTAACTGCACCCCACAACTTATTTATTGACCAGCCTTTGTTCTATTAAAATAATCCTAGACTCTAACAATTATTTCTTCTCAACTTATAAACCGATGGCAGTGAATACAAATTTTCAAGACAATACATGAACTGAAACCCATAAAATCGTTACCATTAGAGTAATCAAAGAAATCCGAATACATACATATTCGAAACAAAGCACGTAAGTACCTTCTTCAGATAAAGTTTCTTACGTTTTTGGATTGTTATATAAATCTTTAAAGTGGATGAAATAACTCTTCGTTTTAATTTCCAACCTCTTCATGTCAATATAATGTATTTTCCGTGTAATTCTAAAGAATTAATTTACTTTAAAAGGGAACCTCTTGAAATCTGAAGCTAATTTGTGTTGGGAGCTATATTAAATTCTTTCTAAATACGTACAATAACTTAGCACACGGGCTGATGTACAGTATATTTCAAAAGTATGTAGTATTACGCTTGAAAACACGTTGTAATTGCTAGTACAAAACTGATGCACCAAATTTGATCGACATTTATGTTATTATGCAATTACAAGATTAGTATTCATCAATTCAAAATCATTAGAGTTATAGTGGAACGTCCTTCTTATGGGGTCTTTTGGTCGTGGAGGAGACATTAATTTTGGAAGAGACTATTTGATACTGTATAAAAAAGGTACTACATTTTTTTGACATATTGCGTCGTTAAATATGCATTCGCGAAAAGAAAGAAAGATATTATTTTTTCGTGTATGTAGTTTTAATGACACGAGATGACATTCATTTTGCGGATGATTAAGCAGAGCACCGACTACAGGCCTATGGTCTGTACTGCATAGATGCGGCACATATTGCGTTTGCGTATTATTTGTTTGTTGTTTGAAATGAATCGCAAAAGCAAATAAATTATTGTTGCGGTTTTGGTTACATCAATCATCGGACTGCAAAACAATTCGCTGATTATTTTTCTTCTCTGTAGTTACGCGAATATGCTGAATACCATTCTATAATTGACAGCCATTCATACAACCAAATTCTACCTTACTCACGAAAGTAATTATAGAATATATACCGGTCATTTAGAGCGACTAAGGGTTGGTTTATCAATGTGAGGATAAAAATGTTAGGTAAGTAACTGACGGATATTACTAACTGGCAGATAAGATTTAGGGCCTACAATGCTTTATCTTGCAGATAACTTCTATTTAACACTCAATAAACGATTCATTGTAATTATCTTACGAATAAAATTTTATCTGCAAGTTAGTTTATTTACCCTCACATTGATAAACGCACCCTAAGTCGAACTAGAAGAGGTAGATCTAGAGTGGGGCGGTTGTAAAACATATACCTACGGAATTAATGCAATGCCAGTGTGCTATGCCGTATATGTTTTACAACCACCCACTCTACATCTATCTCTTTTCTAGCTCGACTTGGTTCCTCTAAAGGACCGGTATACATATAGTATCTTTGCAATCAATACAGCTGATGAAAATGGCACATATAATTATATAGTAGTGTTACACTACGATTATTTAATCGCTTTGACCACATGTTATCGATTTAACACCTTCGACTGAAAAGGAAAGTTTATAGATGTAATGTAAAATGAAGATTTTTAAGAAAAATCTGCAATAACATACGTTGACATTCTTGAAACATTTTCTAAAGTTTCCCGTCTAATTATCCCTAATTCTACAGTTACAGGTCAACGTTGTAGAAATAAAAGTCGATAAACATTCATTGAATTCGTCAAATCAAAATTGTTGAAAATTAAACTCCCATATATACCACCTTTTTCAAATTAAACACGATTTTTTACAGGAGAATTTCCATTTATTTAGTAAACTCCTCTACTGAAATTCTACAGAGTACTAGTAAATTCGCTTTAAGGCCTTTATTTACTAAATACAAATTCCTCACTGGAATACTACTGTAATAAAAAAATGTATAAAAGTTTAATTTGTTAATACCAAATATTTGCAACTGCCTAGTAAGTAAGAATCATTGTCATGTCAAAATCTGGAAAGCGCTCAGTTAGCGTGCGTAGCACTTACAAGCGAACTGAACAACTGCAAACACTATACTCAAACAAAAGTGATGAGACAAAGAAACTTCACAATTATCAAGTAGCTACATATGTTCTGCTTTAAAATGAATATTTGAATTGACTCACATAGGGAGGCACAAGCACACATTTTAAAATTAATAAAATTCAATTTAACAATGATTTTCAAAAATGTTGAACAATTTAATTTACCAATAGATAATATCAATAGATAAAAGACGCGCATGTATTTCGAAAGGAAAGGTATCATACCTATGCTATCTACAGTTTATTTACTAAAAAAAACTATGCTGTTTTTATTAACTTGCATATTATTTTATTCCATAACTACATGTAGACGCATGACGTTGGTCCCATTTGAAATCGCTAGGACAATAATTTCTAAAGTTTCAAATTCATAGCTAATAGAAAAAACGAAAAATGCACATTGCAATGTCATGAAAAATATGATAAAAACGACGTTTCAGTCGTAAATGACGTTGCATATGCGGACATGAACATGTATATTAACAAACAGACCGTTATATGAATCGCGTGTGATGATTACTTTTACGCAATCATGGCAAATTTCCAAACAAAATCTGAAAAATATTGATAACGTGCGAATTTGTATACAGTGTGCACCTAAAATATTTTAATTGATACAAGTACCCATGTTTGCGTGATCGTTGATTTAATAATAATAATTTTATTATACTGGTATCCTCTATACTCTTAGAACCTCTATCTACATACTCTTAGAATTTGTGATATGTTCCGACAGATGTCATAAATATTCATTATAATATTAAATTTCCAATAATAGTATATTATGCAACGAGCATTTAATGATAGCTATTAAAACACGAGTATGAAACTTGAATACTACTACTGATTAATACGAGTGTCTTAATAGCCATTAAATGCGAGTTGCATGCACTATTTTTTCTACGACCCCATAATATCATACGTATTTCTTTAATTTTTACTATATTTAAATAGATACAGAGAACTGTCAAGTTTAATTAATTTTTACATCTGTCACATATGTAGTCACGGCCATATTGAATATTGGAATGTCACATTCCTATTGGATATAAACTTGTATCGTAATGAAGAATCTGTATTTCTATTGGAATAAACTTGTATCGTAATAAAAATCTGTATCATAATGGACATCATTAAAGTACAGGTTCAGCATATCTAATAATACAATTAAAGTATTATTTCCATGTTCCATGTTTTAACAATTCACATAACCATCAACACGAGTATACGTCGAATTGAAACTATTATTAAGACAGGACTTTTAAATTGACATTACACCATTGTCACGCTTGAGGGCTACATTTAACAGAAGCAATCAGCGCTACAAGCGTTACGACGAGCGTATAATCCGCTAGCTGGAGATCAATTCTCAACTCTACCGTTTTATGTCACCTGCGAATTGTGCAAAATGTCGATCGAAACTTCTACGAACGCATAATTTTTGATCGACATTCTTCGTCAAGCGATAAAAACTTCAGAATTGGAGCCCTGGCACAGAATATGAGTCGGAAAGCGACGCTGTTTGTCCGCACTTTGATCTCTTATGGTTTAACGTTCATGAGTTTCAATAGTTATTTAGATTGTTCTCAGCGCAGAAATTGTACACCTTTACATATGTTTTTAGGCGTTCGTTTTACACTATCGGTACATATTCTACTAATAGAGTAATCAATAAGTATATTAAAATCGGATGTGGGTGTTGTTCTAACAAAATATAAATTTTCGAACTTAATCAACTGTACAGCCCCTAAAATATAGGTACATACAATACTTTTTCAGTCATTTTCAGATGTTTACTAGAATGTATAACGATCACATAACATTTCTAATTCATTTTGTTAACTTACTTTAGTTGCTTCTTTTAGTGTGTAATTTATTATCCTTCAGAAAGATATGCAGCATTTGTGCATTTGTTACATTTACAGCATCTGTTTCTGTTTTAAAGCTGCGTGATCGAGCCAAATTGCACGCAAACCACTTCATATACGATAATAGTAAAATTTTGTTTTCGACTTTTTAGAAACAACAGAAACTAACGGAAGGATTTTTTTTTAGTTTAAATTTGCATACCTGCTATGCCTCACAAGAAAATGTATTATATTTTATGAGAAATACAAATTAGATTCATAAACTGCATTGCTTAGTACTAAGTACATAAAAAGGCTAATAAATAGTAGCAATAAATTTACATGAAGCAGCCATAGCTAAAAAATCTAAACACATGTGAAAATGAAGCAACTTTTTAATAGGTAGTATAATTAATTATAAATAAAAGACACAAATAAAAATCCAGTTATACAGAGCGTGCCAAAACACGGTTCCAATTTCCTTGTTTTAAAATGAAACCCTAGAATTTTTTTCAAATAGTTCGGTTAGCATATGTAAACTATAAACAGAAAAAATGTGGGACACTTGGACTGAAGGAACCCCGTCAAACACTAGGTATGATCGATCTAAATCTGGTTGGTTAGACAGTTCCAGCTTTGAGGATTGGTTCTTTTCAACACTATTGCCAATATTAAGAAGGGCCAATGAAAATAAGGTCTTAATTGGTGATAATCTCAGTTCCCACAACAGAAAAGCACCACAAGGAAGCTATTTCATGTGCCTGAACTCGAGATAATATGGGGTAAACCAAAAAAATTAACCAGCTAATAATTTAAAATGTTTAATGTATTATTACCATGTAAAAATAAATACTTTTTCTTACTTCTGTTTGTACAAGTGTGTTTTATTTTACAAGCTATTTATTGCCGTATAATATAGTTGCATAACATTCTCCCAACTATAACTCTATAGGGATTTATTATATAAAATATCCAATGACCTATTGTTCTATACTATGTAACGCAACTATGGTCCGAACTTTGGTCAAAAAAATTTATGAGTAAAGTTTATATATGTAGCGCAACGAGCGGATCTGATCTATTTCTAACGTTTTTATTGCAATATCAACAAAATATGACACGATCTGTTTAATTTCACAAACTACACACAGAAGTACAGAAGCACAAAAAGGAAGGTAATATCAGACCAAAGTTGTGTGAAATTACGGTATGTCAAAAACTGTGATAAGTCAACATAACTCAGGTCATCTGAACTCAAAATTAAACGGCTATCGAACTATATGCAAGTAAGTGTAGGTTTCCATTTAAAATAAAAAGTTGGTACCAACGTTTGATAATCTGTGTATAGCTGTATAACTAAAAATATCTTAGAACGGACATGATCAATTATGGCAGCATACCAAATTTCTAATTGAACTGCTAGTTGAGAAACCTCTAATATACGACGTCGTATACTGTAGAAACAGTTCTAAAAACAAACCGTGTTTTGTTTCTGCACCCTACTGCAGTGGGCGAGTTTTGTTATTCAACATGTCCAACAAAAAATAAATGAAATACAGCTTTGAGTATGTTAATTTACCTCCGCTTTCCTTCATTTCCTTGCCTTTCTTTCCATTTATTGTGACGTTGATAAAACGACGCATAATTCTGTGAGAAATATCGGACTATATGCAGTTCTTTACAAATCTGAGAGATGACTAATTTGAAGCATCTGTGACCAGCACCGGATTAAAGCATCAGTATGGAGCTCGGAACTACTTTAATATGTAATTCTCTATCCACTACCCATACAAGACAGAAAGAGCTTAGCGACGTAATTATGTAAATATTTAAGAAGTATTTAATAATAATAATAATAATAAAGAATTTATTTCCCAATCTCACCAAATTACAGTACATCATATTATCAACTACTGTGTAAGCAACTGCTAATTGTAATACATACATACTTCAGTAGCAAAAAAAAAAAAAAAATAAAAAAAAATAAAGTAAATAATTTAAAGTAATTAATTTAAGCGAGCAATTATTTAAGTATTTAATTCTTATCGTGAAAAGGGACTTGAAGCGAAAAATGTTAATAATAAAAATGAAATATTTGATCATTTCATGCACTGCAGTACCAAAATAAATTATACACCGTAGTTAGTACAGCAAAACCAGAGCAAAACTAGCAGTAAGTACAATTAAAATAATAACAGCACTCTATAATCGTTTTCCTCTGGCTTTTCAATCATATATTATCAAAATATAGTTTTTAACAATATCAATAAGAGTAAAATGACAGATCCCTCGTTGTTCTTTTATATTAGTTATTAACCTTAATGATCTGTCTTCTTCACAATGTCTAATATATCGTAAGTAACTTTTAAAAATGATGATGTAGAAATGTATCATAAAGTTAGATTTTGATTGACTTCTAATAAATCAGTGGTTTCTTTAAAACTCCTATCTTCCTAATAATCCTACATAAATTAATCTGGGACATCTACGACGCTTAACTCATCAATCGTAGAAAAGTGAGTGTTTGTAGAATGCTCGTGTTGGTTTTCTTTTTTTTCTTTATATGCACTTAAATGTATTGGTTTAACGTTTTAGATTAGAAACCGTAAAAAAGGATGCTTCTCTGTTCCTTCTTTCTTAAATAAACAATACAGGTAGCTATCGTTAACTTCCCGACCCTCTGTCTAATTTCGTATTGACTTTTGTACTTTCTTGCGACCCTTTTGGGACTAATACGTTATAAGGGTCTCTCGTGTGCCCTTCCTTCTTTTCTATCTTCGAAATTTTAATAAAATATCGCATGAATGTGATACTGATACTGATTTTTTAGTGGCTTGCCTACACCTATAATATATTTGAATTTGAGATATGTATTTTTTTACAATCATTTGAGAATCTAATTTCTAATTAAAATAATTAATTTGAGATTGAACATAAACGACCAAATGTTTAATATATTATATGTGTTTCATTTACAGATAACACGTTTAATTATAAGAAATGCATTGCTGATGATGTTTTAACGTATGTATATTATTAAATACATATTTTACATTGGGTGCTATTTTTTCTGTAGATTCCACTTTTACTAATAACATTATATAAACATTCAGTTATGCTTAGTTATACAAGATTAATAAACGTAAGCACACTTACGTTAATTAATTTGACAGGAGGTAATTAAAGTGAAAACTGATTCTCATATAGGACAGCATATCCTGTGGATATCCGTTTTATGTCTAAAAGTGATCGTAATCTCCATTGATGTAAAACGGATATTCCATAGATACCCGTTACCGTGCATCCATAGGACCTCCTTAAAAAACATTGTATGGATATCAGTTTAGCCAGTTAATCGGTTAACCGGTCCAGACGGTTAAAAAGCGAAAGCAAATCAAATTTATCACAGGGATTTTTTAAGATTACAAAATTCTCCAATTTATCCTCACTGTCTGGAAAGTAATATAATAAATGATAAATGCTCATTTTACCGTTTATATCTAAACCTGCTAAATTTGTTTTGATCTTTATACGTTACCTTGTATACTATAAAATTAGTGTTAATATTGATCTTTTTATAATATTTCTTTAGTAAGTAATACTTCTATACTCAGAAGGCTACTAAAGGTTTATTTACATGGATTGTTACATAATTTTGTAATACATATACAGCGTGGGCCATAAAGTTTGCAGCATATGGGAAAAATTCTTACTATGAGAGTCACAAAAATTTTTAAGAATCATCTCTCGATATCGGAAAACATAAAAATCGATTTTGACTTGTGACAAATCGTAAGACTTACAGTCGATACCCGCTTTATGATGTCATTGAAGTATATATACAACTGGAGAGGGTGTTTAAGTCTCCACCACGGCGAAGACGTGAAGAAAAACTGTCATCTTTGTGGGGCTTTTTGCGGAAAATTTAAAACTCTGCAGCGGTTCCAAAGTTATGAATTTTTTACTTTACGAAATAGAGGCGAAAATCGCGTGCGAACGCTCTGTAATGCAAGTTGCACGCGATTTTCGCCTCTATTTCGTAAAGTAAAAAATTCATAACTTTGGAACCGCTGCAGATAATCAAACCAAATTTGGAATGTTGGATGAACAAATCATACTCTTTCTTTTAGTGGCATAAATTTAATTCAACTTTCACCACAAAGCACAGGTAAATTTTTCCATGCCTACTTCAATGCTTGTAACTTTGTTCATAATTAACTTATTAGAGAAATATTCCACATTTAAGCCGTTGTGGTCGTTAGTGATCGATTTGTGGCGAAAGAAATCGTTTTTCATCTTCTATTTGTAAAACAAGCGATTTTTTTATCTGGACGAATACTTTCGCGGGTAGCTGTATGTTCATTAGCCATTACCTTCAAGTTTGAAGAGTAAAATTAGTCAAATAAAACTGCATGTGGTTATTCAAACAGTATGAGTTCTGTAGTCTTATTGGTGATTTATTACTAAAAGCAAAATTAGCACCAAATCTGCATCGCATCATAAGTTAACAGGGGGTATCATTTTTACCATGCAATTTCCTATGGTAACAGTTAAAAAAAACGCACTGTATACCTCAATGGTTTAGGTTTAGTATCACAAACCAGCTAAAAAGGAAGTACAACTCTATTTAATCAGCTGATCGAAAAAGATGCGCGGCAAGGGGCCAAGTGCCACGATCGGGAGAGGGGAGGGAAATTAGACGCAAAAGGGCAGGTAACCAACATTACTATTCCGTATGTAATTTGCATAAGAACTAGTTGTATATTTTTATTTACGAAAATCTATTTCTACTGACGGTTTATGATCAATTAACGAACAATTTTATGCCAGTATGTTTTATGTGTATATTAACAAATAAAAGCAGAGGTATAAAATTGTGCGGAAACCGATCACTAACCGTTCGTCGAAATAAAATAGTATATTATGACACTAGTGCATAATCAAGCTTTTAAAAGCACGAGTAATGAGTTTAAAGCCACGATGCGAAGCGGAGTGACTTTAACGTTACGAGTGCTTTAAGGTTCTATTTTCACTCCTAGCGAGTACAGTAGCTTGATGAATTACAGCACTCGGCTATCGCCTCGTGCTGCAAACCTCATCTGCGTGAGTTATTACCTACATTACCGCTCGTTGAATAATATACTATTATATTTCCATGCAACGACGTAAACGCATGAGACGACAAAAATGGATGAACGAATGTAATTGCGCACGCGCATTGCAATGTTTTAGGAAACTGGATATAAAAATAATTTCTTGTCGCCATCACCGCTGTTTTGACTTGCAACCCACTAAACAAACACCCCGTTCCGGGTCCTGGCACTTCCTCCCTTATAAGCAAAATCGTTAATATTGAGTTGAACATCTATTTTTGGTGACTTGTGTTCAGTATAGTCCATACTTACGGTTGAGCCGATGCTTGAACGTGCAATTTTGACACAAATTTCATTTCAAATGTGTTACATTCATGTGCTCGGTCATTAGCACAACCATAAGCATGAACTATAAATGTTATACCTTAACCTAAACCAACTTTCTGCACCAACCATACATAAAAAGAATCACGGACAAACTTAGCCTTTGGGGAACCTTTTTTATCAATACAACTTGAAAACTATAATAGAATAGAGCTTTTCAAGACATTCGTGTATAAAATTTCATGCTCTAAAACATGAAATTTTCTACAAAAAAGTCCACGAAGGCATTATTCTAAATGTTATACCAAGTAGGAAGATGGAACAAATGTTAAGTTTTGTCTTGCGAAAACGGCATCTTGTCTTCCTTCTCTTGTTAGCCCCTGAATGACTGCTGCAGCTAAATTCCTTTAAGGAAACTCTACGTTGCGTTAATGGTATTTGCGAGCAGTAACGCCGCTCTTGAAGTTTCACAATCGTTCGAATATACTTGAATGTTCGAGTTACTTGAATGCGTACGTCGGCGTCG
This sequence comes from Holotrichia oblita, assembly GCA_023690525.1. Classification (NCBI taxonomy): domain Eukaryota; kingdom Metazoa; phylum Arthropoda; class Insecta; order Coleoptera; family Scarabaeidae; genus Holotrichia; species Holotrichia oblita. Next base: position 130,985,569 of record CM043017.1, on the reverse strand, counting down.
GTCGTGCATCATTCCTTTATACTATACAGCCGAGGTTGTTCTATGCATTCTATATGTAGTTGACATAGTAAATATCCTTCTAGGCACATCGGATGCGGCTTTGGCGTGATGGAGATTTGTTGACTTCCACTAATTTTGAAGGCTGATCTGCTGTGTCTTGAAGACTTCCTTTTCCTTACCTTTCTCCAAATAAATTAGAAGGGAGAGGGTATTAGCTACGATTCTAACAAACCCTAAACACGCTTTTTCTACAGAGATGTCAGAAATACTTATTCAAGGCTGTGGATCTTTCAATATGTAACAGTCCTTTTTTTTCACCGAAACGTCTTGAGTTTGCTACCTGGCTGTAAATGTACCAGACTAAACTGGTAGTTAACCGTAAACTAGATTTAATCTTGTTAAAAGTCATGGTTAGTTGATAAGGTAAATTTATTTATATATAAGGTCTTATTTGTCGTGCTCTTTGCAACACTCATTCGCGGTTAGGCTTTCGTTTTGATCTTGTGTATAGCTTAGCATTGTGTCGTTGATCTCCTTTTCGCTGTTGGAGAAGTAACCGATGAGGATTTGCGCTCGTGGTAGATTAGACTCGACAACTATCATCACGTCGACATCTTCCCATGGCTGAAGTTTCTTTAGAATAATTTTGAGCCACTCTGCTGTGGCCGTATCAGCGCAGCTGACTAACAGCCAACCAGACTTGAGTGTGGAGCAAGGAAATTTCAGCTTGACAGGCACATCCTTTTGCTCGATGATGTTCTTTAGGATTTCGACCTGGATAGTGCTTAACTGTTCTATAGATAGAAGCACATCAGGGAATTAGGTGTATAGAATACTTACTTTAATACTTTCTGTTACTGTTCAAGCTTAGGTTTGGGATCTTTACGTTTATCATCATCACCGGCAGCTGAGCCCCACATTATTATCGAAGGGCTAGTAATGCTCAGAGGTCGCCTCGTATCCGGAGTTGGATTCAGAAATAGAGGCCGGCGCCGTTGATTCCAGGCACGATACTACAGCTGGGCCGAAAGTTTGCAAGGATCTGAGTCGTTTGATGTGACTCTTCTAGTAGAACCTAATCTTAGGAACACGAATAATAATACACTATCAATAATTAAATACTCTTTATTTATTTTTTTTCTTAACATTTAAAAATAAACAGTACAATTTTTTATATTAGAAATATGGTAAGTTATAGATTAAGTGTTATGAACTTATAATATGTCACAGTCTTTGCACTTTCAATGTAAGATTTCTTTTTTAATAATAAAATGATAATAAAATAAATGACATATAAGACGTGTTCAACAATTTAAAAATAATATTTTAGTGTGTCATAAAGTAAAAAATAAATTGACTTTCTTTGCTTGATACAGTTAATATAAAACAATGAATTATCCATTTACTACATTAATCCTATGCCTTTAGCACAGACTGTATCGCCATTTGCAACATCCGCATGTTCTTCGTATGTTTATTAGTGGGATTATTCGCGATGAATTGTGCTAATTGTCTCGATAATTCTCTCAAAACAACCGGAAGGTGTTCCCTAGTTACTGAATTTTTAGGATCCAAATTTAATATCGCTTCTTCTAAGTAACTGAATGTAAAATAGATATAAATTAATGCAAGGAAACGAATAAAAATTATCGTAATTTACCGTAACTTAATGTCAGTGTGGTGGCTTAAGTCCGCTCCTAATTGTTGAACTAACGACAGTAAAACGTGCTGTTGTAATAAACATGTGCCCTGGTTGAACACCTCCAATGGATTGACTTTTTCGCAAACATGAAGCACCAACGACAAATCCGATGCTGACGCTGATGCCGATAGTGCTTGCTGGAAGGCCACGTCTATATTACCTTTCGCTAATAAAGCTTGTATTTGAGCTAATTGTACCTGTGAAAGAAAAAATAAATGTTGAAATAAATTATTTTATAAAATATGTTGAAGCCTATATTTTTATGAATGCAAAAAAATCTACTAATGGTCGTTCGTTCTCTTTCTAGGGTTGGACTTATGCCCTTAAATGTGGAATGGTGGGCTCTATGGTGGTGGAAATCCGGCTGGTTTTGACGAGTAGGGCGGACCTGTTGGGGCAAAAAAATCTGTCGAAAGCTGCAAAAGTTACCAATACAGTCTGCCTGTTTTTAATTTAATAAAATCTAGTGAGATTAAATAAATTTAGTTTCTGTTCCGCTTATATATATCTATAGAATCAATACTTATGGACAGATGAGCTCAAATTTCTGTTATTTAAAAGTAATGAAAGGCACTACGACACAAAAAAGACAGATTCATGCTTAAAAAAGCAGGGATTGTGATGATAATTGGTGATGGGTGAAAATTTAACATGACGAGGTAACTAGCTCGACATATACAACCACAATTTTTCGAAATTATTTATCAAGAAAAGAAGAACAAATTCTAAATTGAATTAAAACAATTGAATGGTACCATCGCCTCTTACAAGAGGAATGGCAAAAATAGCAGCTCGGCTTCAGTAACGAAAATTGTAGAAATCATACAAAACACTATCTAAATGCCGTGGTTTAAAAGTAAATTTGTATTAATATTCCTTTTAAATATTTAATAAAAACGTGCTTGTAATTAGTATAACAACTTTTTCGTGGATTACCAACTATAGTTTCCATTGAGCACTTTTTTGAATATATTTTATACCTGTCAAAAGCACTCACTCACAGCTTTTCAACAATCCTACATTTGAAATATTGCATTCCAACCGTTTCAACAGAAACTAAATAAATTTAATAGGTATTATTTACGGTTATTAGATCTGCTAATTAAAAATTTAATTAGCAGTAATTTGGCACTTAAAAAACTTACCACTATTTTTATACTATGTACAAATCTGCAAACCCACAGGTTTGAACTTTTTCTGAATTTTCAGATTACTTACAGACACTCAATTAATATCAACAAAGTCGCATAAATTCGAGTTTCTCTTTAAAACGAACACTATAATTTACTTTTAGAATTGTATAGTTTTTTCACTTTTTTCAATTTTTTCATATTTATAGTTGCCATTAGACCCCTCCTAATCACAGATTTTTTTTAAGTTCAAGTTAATATAATTTAATAAGCGTATGTTTAGTCAATAATGTAATAACTAGTTCCCAGAAATATCTCACTATTTTATCATCTGACGCCGAAAAATAAATCTATGTAACAAAATTAAAATTAAATTTTATTCCAAACGTAATTATATAAAATTAACAAAAAAATTTTGACAAGAGAAAAAGATAGGAACTATTTTAGCAGTAATAAATAAAATTGAACTTAAACGAAATTAATAAAAAATCACTGAATAAAGTAAATTATCACAATTTTTCTGACTAATGCCAACCATATATGTAGGAACTAACACAGAACTATTTACAAACGTCTACCTCTTGATCTCAAATGGAACGATTTATGAATATTATTGTAGTAACGTACTTGCGTATCTATAACGTGAGGCGAAGGCGTAACCGCTCTTGAACGGACTGCGTTAACAACACTATCTTCTAAAACGGAAGCGTGCAATTTAAAACCAATCTTCACTTGTTCTTTAACGTGTTCTGCTATCGTATGTTTCAGCGCCTCCTGCATACTGCAAAATATCCCATATAATTTATTGCTTATATAATATCTTACAAACACACAACTTACTTGTTAAACGCTAAATTGAATTGACGTTGAATTTCCGTTGAAAGATGGCTAGATAGTTTTTCGGTGTTATTTTTCATACTTTCCGAAACTGTTTGCATCTGTGCTATAAGATCTTTTCCTTTGTCTTGTACACGCCTTTGCCTATCCATATAACTTTCTACGGATGAAGTATCTAAAAAAATAGAAATCTTTATATTCAAACAAAATTACAATTCAATTTTACAATCTTGCAAAGTTGTACTAAAAATTAATGTCGATCAAAATTTGAAAAATCTAAAAATATATATACAAAAAAAAACAGATCGTCGATAGTACAAGTGGGAGACTCTAAAAAGGAGAAACCCAACGTGAACAATAATGAATGAATTGTTTTTACTATTGAAACTAACAACAGATTTGACAAAATGATTGTGCGGACACATATACAGGATCAGTCACGGAACTGGTTCGTTAGAACTTTTTGATGTTCTTGAAATTCAACATTTCTGAAAACTAGTAGTTATAACTGATATCATCTGGACTCATCAAATAAATTTGCGCCATTGTACCATACACCGAAAGTTGACGTCAACTTTCTTAATTTAAATAGAAACAGATTTTTTAAAGTTTTTTGTATCGGCCATAAATTCTCCATCAAAACTTACTAAGACACCCTATGTCAAAAATCAGCTGTTTTTGAGTTACCTATTCATTTTTTTTCAAATATAGGGCCAATGACAACGTTATGTTCAAAAATCTGTATTTCTGAAGGCATTCCAGCTAAAGACCTCATATTTGACATGTTATTAGCCTAAATAGCATATATAAAATTTACGTCCTAAAATTTATCATAATTTATACAGGCTCGTCTAAAATTAACGTTCATTTCAATCAACTTTACGTCGATAAAAGTCGCTTTTTTTAATGGAACACCCTTTATATTATTGTATTTTTGAATACACTTATTAATTCTCTATCATTGATTATTAGACATCTCGGCTTCGATTTTTTACGGTATTCGAGTTATTAGAGATTTCCCGATGAAAGTCCGAAAAATACGCCTTTTTAATGCATTTAAAATCTCAGTAATGTCAAAATAATTGATATTGTGAATAAATATACATTTTATATCTGTCAAGCAAAATACAAATGAAATACATTATGGAAAAGAAACGATATTTTAGATTTATTTTCCATTCACGAAGACTACTAGAATTGTGAGTAGCACATATCGAGTATACGACAAGATATCGACATTTATGCAAAATGACTTAAAAAATATCAATACAAGAAGCCAAAAAAGAATGTTAAACAACACAGCTTTGAAAAGGAATTAGTTAAGTGTGTTTTATGTCATCGTGATCTGATCATATTGAATTTAGTAAGTTTAGATGCAGAATTGTATGCCCAATATAAAAAACTCATAAAAAATATACCATGCTGTTTGAATTAAGAAAGTTGACGTTAATTTCCGGTAAACCGGAAGTGGTACAACGACGCAAATAATTTTGCTGATAAGTCCAGATGATATCAGTTATAATTCAAGTTTTCAGAAATGTTAAATTTCAAGAACATTAAAAAGTTCTAACAAACCAGTTCCGTGAATGACCCTGTATAGTTGTAATTAAATTATCGGTAATACTTCAGTCAGCATCAAACAATATAAAATACGTATAAATAAATATGTATGGGTGCCGAACTTGAAACGAAAAAAACGCAAAAACAGGCCGATTTTTTATTTAAAGGGGACACCTTTCCATCATGTCCACAACTGTCACACGTCACTCCCCTCCCCTCCATCACTTTAACCATTACAACTTAAATAGGGAAAGCACTAAGTGTGATACATCATCGAAAAGGAAACTATATGGAAAATTCAACAGTATGATTGATGCTTTCGTTATTTTTTATTTTAGCGCCATGTAGTGGGATAAAAAGCTAATTTTATTAGCAATTAAATACGTAATAATTTTGACATTTAGTTATCATAATTGTCAAGTACACACTGCTTTTAAAATTAAATCAAATTTTAACGAGTAAAACATAAAATAGTGTACTCTATTCAGGAGGGAGTGCAAATAGTCGCACTTTATTTTAAAAATAATGAAAATGCCAACAGAACTACTGAAATATTCAATTCACAACACCCAAACAAACATCTAAATCGGAAGTATGTTTTGGAACTAATGTCAAAGTCTGTACAGAATAGAAAACGCTGCATAGAAAACCCAGTAAGAAACGAAGCGACAGAAATAACTGTTTAGGACAAGTGGTTGCGGATCCAACTCAAGTGCAAGCAAGCTTACGGAATTATCTGGAATAAGTCAACGTAGTGTCGGTCGAATTTTGAAGATACAAATTCCACCTTTATAAAATTCGTCTGGTTCAGGAATTAATGAAGACGAATTTGATCGTTATTTACAATTTTTTGAAATTATGAGTGAACACGTTAAGTGGGTAATACATGATCATAAATTACATGTACAGTGGAATTCGCTTACTACGAACACTGTTTATAACGAAATATCGATTTTTGCGAAGTAAGCTTATGAGTTAGGTTGGTTTGGTATTAGTTCTGATGTTAAGCATTTCGAATACAGCGAATTCCTTTACAGCGAAATTTCGCTTTTAACAAACTATTTTTCTCTCATTTATTCAAGAAATTACGGATTCAACGAATTTTTCTGCAACGTCATGAATTTGTACGATCTTTTTCAGTATGCCTTTATTCGTTGCCGTAGCCGATAAAATGACCATAATAGAAAAAGTAAGTTCTGCTGCTAAAAAGGCAGATGTATGTCGTAAGTATAGTTGACCACCCTCATCGATTACCACCTTCTTAAAGTTTTGCTTAGAATTCCAAGGAAGGTAAGAGACTGAAAGCTATAACGTGCGAAGATCTAGATGAAGTTCTATTTAATTGGTTCAAACAACAATGGAGCTCCAACATACCAATTAGAGGACCAATGTTCTATCGGCTGAATTTCTAGATGGAAGAAACGATATAACATTGGACTTGGTAAAATATCTGAAGAGGCTATGTCGATGAATAAAGAAGTAACTTTTGATTGGTTAGCTAATATATGGTCCATAGTTAAATCCGGTTACATGGACTGTGATATATTCAACGCCAATGAAATGTGATTATTTTATAAATTAACTCCAGACAAAATCTTGAAATTTAGAAATGAGAAATGTATAGGGGGCAAGTTATCCAAAGAAAGAATTACAGTTCTTGTGTGTGCGAATGCCGACAGATCCGAAAAACGTAAGCTATTAATTATAGGAAACTCCAAATCACCGAGATGTTTTAAAAATGTAACCAACTTATCCGTTGCTTATACAATTAACAAAAATGCCTGGATGACATTACACATTTTTGCAAACGACATCCGTTAGTGGGATGTAGAACTAAAAAAAACAAAAGATTTTACTTGTGATTAACAACTGCGTCGCACATCCTGCAATTGATAATCTGCGAAATATTAAAATCATACAGAAACATGTAGATAGATGTATATATAAATGTATTTAAAATTTACTATTGCAATTCCGTCTTCAACGAAATTCGGTTACAACGAAGAAAAATCGTTGGTCCCCTGCGCTTTCGTTGTAACCAGACTCCACTGTACATATTTCTATATGTATTTATTGAATAACCTCACTTGAAGCGTGTATTGGGACGAATTTCCCATCAAATTTTTACATTTTTATCTGCATGTACACAAAAACGTAAAAATTTGATAGGAAATTCGTCCTAATACACGCTTCAAGTGAGGTTATTCAATAAATACATGTAATATGATCGTGTATTACCCACTTTAGAGATCCGATTTTTTTTGTTTAATACATTTTTTCTGATGAATGTTTTCTTTATCAATGGCACCGTCAATCGTCATAATTGTCGATACTGGTCAGATTCCAACCTAAGGATATTTCATAAAGTACACATTCAAAACCCTCAAATGTTAGGGCTGGAATATTTGGCGATCGTATTGTTGGTTCATTTTTTCTATCCGGTAATTTAAATGGTAACATGTATCTGGAATTACTTCAAGACACTATTGATCCAATATTAACAGACATAATAGAAAACGATAATCAATAGGTGGATCGATAATATCTAATATTCCAACAGGACGGAGCTCCGGCACATTTTGCAGTAACGGTTCGTTAATACTTGGGTAAAAAATTTTTTGAAAAACAAATTCTTCGAGTTATTGAATCTGTGTCGTTTTCGGTGCCGCACCCTGTATATAATTAATGTGTTACAGGCATTTTTTGGCAATGCTCGACGTTTTTAACTGTTACATCATAGTAAGCTGCTGTATGAATTCACTAGTTGAACATATTGAACATCTCGCGGAATTGACAATCCAGATATTTTCCAACTAAATCGGTATCTATTGTATCAACTTGCTTTTATCCTCTCTCCTATTGGCACCGATTCTAACCTTGTCCGATACAGAGAATAAGATTAGAATTAGTTTGCTAAACGGACTGTTGTTCAGCCTCTAATATTTAACCTCCTTTATTGATTTGGCTGGTAGACATGATTGCTAGAACTATACCATGAGCGCCTATTAGGTGATTATTGTAACTTGGCGATACTCAACGTTTTGAAAGAAGTTCGACAGTGGTTGCAAATTTAAAAAACAATTATTCCACTACTTCATATTTTAAAACAAACTGCCATTTGTAAAGTCAAGCAATTTGTGCTGCCTTTAAAAACGCAACCGAATTTATTTGAGCCCAGTTTTGAATGAAAATTTTAATAGTATTTTCAATAAACATTATGGTTGCTATAAAAATGTTTATGCGTTTAAAAGTACCTCACAATAGGTAATCTTGCAGAGTGTATATAATTTACGTTAAATAAATAAGTGAATAAATATTTTAATTCAATAGGTTCTGCTACTCATAGAAAATCACAGATATAATAAAAAGAAAAAATGTCTTAATATCGATGACTTCACTATTAATATTAACTATGCCTCCGATTAGAGTAATTCATGTAAGTGAGAAAAAATCACAAATATATCTACAACCTAATACAATACTTACATTCCTTTGTTCCTTGCGTGAATGTATTATGAATTTGTAGAAACATCGAATTACAAACTTTTTCCCAAGATGGTATTAAAGTCGTACTAATCATATCCTTATAACATTCTTCTAAACTAGGTTTTATTACACTAATAATAGACATACTTAAAGATTCTGTAACAGCCTAAAAACAAAAACAATCTTATCATAGTTATTTTCTGCTTACAACAACATTATGAGACAATTCCCACGTTCATTTTAAATATTATTCAACACAAAATCAATATCATATACGCTGTTTGAAATTCTATAAGAAAATTCTCAAAGACGAAACCGAACAATTGAAACCGCTACGTTTTCGATAAAACATCATGACAAAAACATGCAGACAAATAAGCATTATTAATGTATCTTTAAATTGATTTGGCTAGTTTTTTGTATATGCTGACGTTTAAAAATAAGATCTTTTGAATCCTTACTAAACTATTCAAACATGGATAAATACATGTCACTATAAACGATGATGATAGTAATAATACCTGTGTATATGCCTATATGCAATTGTGTTTGTTTTTAATTACGATTCAGACTTTCAATTTGTGTCACAATATTTCCTAAGCAGTGTATGCATCGAAACATCGAACAAGTACCGTAGAATAAAGTGTTAGTTTCATCCGATGGTTTGTTGAGATTATCGTTTTCAAATTAAGTTCGTTTAGTGTGAACACACATTTAAATCGCGTAAGTTTTCGCCTCTATTTCGTAAAGTAAAAAATTCATAATTTTGGAACCGCTGCAGATAATCAATTGAAATTTTGTTAACAAATCATACTCTTTCTTTTAGTGATATAAATTTAATTCAACTCTCACCACAAAGGATTTAATAAAAAATTAACTTATTAGAGAAATGATTTAAGCTCTTCTTGTCGTTAATGATCGATTTGTGGCGAAAGAAATCGTTTTTCATCTTCTATTTATAAAACAAGCGATAATATACTGAATATTATTATGCACACATGTGTAGGTACTTTTAAATTGTGATTGTTTCTTTTGCGTATCATTCTCTTTTACTAGACAAAAAATCCCGAAAAATTACATTTTTTTAATGTGTGGTGGGTGCTTAGTGACTCCGTAAGCTGTATCGCTTGTATGGCTATTACTGCAACTCTCGCGGTGTAGTTTTGTGTGTATATTTGTATTGAAATGGCTTTGTGACAGCATTAAACCGCCTTTATAATGCCGCGCTGTTAATCACTTTGCTCGTAACAGAGAATAGTAGCTCGATAGGATGTCAATTCTCCAAGAAAAATGTCACCGTCTTTCCGGAGAATTGAAACGCGGCTCCTATGATTTCGCCCCAACGATAGTCAGCCGCCTAACCACTGCGGCTATCGACCAAACTACTATATTTATTAAAGTCAATATTTAGCTAGATTTAATATTACTTAGAAAAGAACTTCTATAATTAGTCAAATCAATTTAAAGCCACATGTCCGTGCTTGCGCGTAACAACATTGAACAGGGTCATTTAAACGTGAAAAAAAGCTAGCCATCCCTATTAGTGGTTTATGATTCCATCCTAAAAAATGTATAAATGTCTGACTTTGTCAAAATCAAGCCATTTTATATTTTCGTAGGAGGTAATCTACAGAGAATTCGGAAAATCAATTAATTATCTGAATGGAATTGGCATAAGTGTGAAGAAACTCACGAACAATCGTAGAATAATAGTGTTGCATAATTTAATTTGACGATTATCCGTGAATTTCTACCCACCGTACATAATATAATAATAGTGACATATTTTTGTAATAATAAAATTAAATTTCACTCACCTTACTGCTAACTAACTTGGAAATATTAGTTTTGAGCAATTGATCAATTGTATTAATCTTTTGCGAATAATGAATATCTAATTGATGTAATAAAGTATCAAAATTAGCCATGACAGGTGGCAACACTGTCGTCTTGATTTCACGCGATATAATTTCTTGCAACGAATCAGATATCTTTTGTAGCAAATTTTTCATAACATTAGTAACAACCACCTCCAATTGCTCCCAGTCTTTTCTTTTTTGCTCTTTATTAGCATTCTCCAGCATTTTTATCATATGCGCTTGATTTTTATCAAAAGCCAATTCTAATTCATTAGAAATGATAGTTCTAATATCATACTCTGGTGTGGGATTACTTCTTTGCGATTTAAAATAGTGATGAAGTTTCTGTATCTCTGAATTTTGTTCCCTAATAAGATTTTCAAGACCTGTTATTCGGTAATTTAGAGCTTGGATTTGGGCTTTGTTCCAATTTGCATCAGTAGTTTCTTGATCTTCCTGAGGTAATTGCATCTGTTCTTTTCTTCTATTTTCTTCTTTCATTTGAATTTCAATAGCTTTCATAGTTGGAATATTCGGCCAAACCACCTCATTCGATTTACTTTCATTTTCAACTTGATCAAAAGTGCTATCGTCAGCTACTTTTGAAAGGTTATCAAAATATTCTTGAGGATTATAGGATGGGTTATTAAAAGCTAAAATTTCTTGCACTTCCCTACTTGGACTTGAACCGCCACTAGCAAAATTATCTTTTTGGGGTTGTTGAAAATCGATAAGGTTCTCTACTGTTTCTGGCAATTTTTCTAATGATTTCCTCATTGCCGATTGTGGAGATGCCACTTCGTTCCCTAAAGAGTTTCTTAATCTTTCATTGGGACTCGAGTTTACAACCACTGGTGAATTAAAATCAGCCGGCGTCATCAAGTTAAGAGGTTGGCTATTTTGTTGTTGTTGAATAAGTAATGTTACAGAAGATTGCAAGTCGTCCAACTTAGTTATTTCGTTATTTTCCCGGTCGGTTTCTTCTTGAGCATCTTTAAAGCTACTGGCAGTAGTACCTTCGATTGCATCGGTTTGTTCTAAAATATTTTTATATGAAGAATTCGAATTTGATGTTAAGGACGACTCTAATTGAAAAGTTATATTGCATTCTTGAAGTCGTTTAGGTTGTACTGTATATAATTTAATGTTTATAGTACTAGTATTGCTATCTTCATCGTAATCATCTCCATCTTCTCGATAAATTTCTTCGGTGCTGCTTGAAAATTTGAACTTACTAGTTGTCGCATTAGCAATGCAAAAACTCATAAACGGAGCTGGTAATAAGAATTCGGAAATAATAACAGCACTTGCCAATCTCTCTTCTTCATTTTTCAAAATTTGCAAAACGTATAAAATCCTATTATTGATATCGGATAACAGTATAAATGATGCTGTTAAATCTATGCGAACTTTCAAGAACATTTCTGGACAAGGGGAATTCGGATTTGGGATAAAACGAATCGTTTGAACGCAGGTCCACGTTTCACAAGACCAAATTTTTAATTCAGCATTATGATTGGCACCTGTGATGGCGAATTTCCAAAACTTAGAACTAAAATGAAAGAAAATTAGATGTTTAGATATGTCGTAGATATTACAGAATTAACTCAGTTCCGTATGTGTTCACATTGTCCAAGAATAGTAAGCAAGATAACGCCTTTCCTTCGTGAGGTTTCCATTGGTGTAGGCAACGCGGTTTTTCATTTTCAAGCATATACACCTAGAAATAAATAAAATAGTTAATTTAGATTTCTTGTTAACTTGTCATTATCAAGACGATAATAATACTAACATAAGCCCCAGTAGGATCACCTTCACAATAAAAACACCGCTGATGAATCGCGTCGACTTTATGTTGTTATATAGTGTTAGAATTGTCTCTACTACCACTTTTTCTAACGAACCGTGCCTCTAACATTAGCCCTGTTTGAATTACATTTTTTTTTAAATTGACAGCTGCGCGATTACATACAAACAACTGTACTTCTAAGAAAATTAATGCATGTACAAATTTAAAATTTAAATATTTAAAAAACTGTATTGTATCAAATGAGCATTTGTAAACTTTACAAAACGATAGTATATGTTCAGAAAACAAATTCAAACTTATCCAGAAAATATCAATAACCTATCATTTGAAAATAGCGAGTTATAGTTTAGTTCTATTGCATAGTACGTTCAAAATTAGGAGCAGTATGAATTTACTTCGTTGAAACCAAGATGGTATTTATCAATATTTGCTCAACTATTAAATATAGATCTTAAGCTTCATTTACATAGAGGGTAGTGGGAATTGTAGTGTAAGAGTAGTGGAGTGCCGAAGTTAGTTCTCATGTATTTAAACGAGAGCATTTACATAAACATTGCGACAGTAACGGTAGTGGAGAAGTAGTGCCAAAGTTCGCAAACTCCAAACATTCCCACTACACTACCGATACTTATACCGTTGCGTCTGCGCAGAACAATTTACCGATAACAGCTGTTTTATTGACTATACATCCATTGCCAACTATCGTCATTACGCATGCGCAACAAACCAGGCGCATCGCCACTACTTTTCTTATGTAAATGCCATCCAAGGCTCCTACACTACAATTGTTTAGTCAAAAAATGCACAAAAATAAGTTTTTTTACAGTTTTAATAGAAAACATGGAAAATAATTGAAGTATGTGAGTTGTATAAAATGCCATATTCCAGTTTTTAGCAAATTTAGCAATCTGTTATGCCAACAGTTGCATATCTGGCATATTGTACAGAGTGTCTCCCTAGTGTGCCCAAGTACCATATCTCCTTTTGTAAACGTTATCCTGAAAAAATTTTGCAAACAAATTGAATTGATATGGCACATGTTCTAAAATGAATTTTGCTTATGCAGGCTGTTCCATTTTCACTGAAAAACGTACAACTTTGTTATTTTGTATTTGGATTCCTCTCTTACGTCAATTTGTTTAAATAATATACTTATCTTTAACCGTTTTCAAATTTATATTTATTTGTAATTTTATAATAATATATAATAATAATTTAATAATTTTATAATTATTTGTAATTTTTACGAAATGCTTTTTAGAAACCTTATACCTTCAAAGTTACCATTTCAATTTTATTTGGCCAGCATAGCATTATGTTTAAGATGAGTTTATTAAAGTTTTTTGCAAAACTTGCTAATTATTAGAACGTAATGGTCACTTGGAACATTGGATTAGCAAAACTAAATTTTTTTAATGAAACAGTATATAATTCTAAAAATGTAGCGGGTTCCAGAAGATCACGATAACTCGACATGATACGGTAAAGGCGAAAACCAGTGAGAAGGTTTTCGCTTCTAGCATGGTTGGCAGTTCGGATATCACGCCATGTGATTTCTATTTATGGAACACGTAACAAAAAATGTTTATAATACGTCTTATCGATGCATTAACGGTTTAAAAAGGAGAATAAAGGATTCATTTAGATCAGAGGTCGCCAAAGTGGTCTATATAGAAAGGGGTCGATTTGAGCCAGGGGGTCGATTAAGAGTCGAAAGAAAAACAATTCTTAAGCCCAACCTCTTAAATCAAGATTATTTTCCAAACTTTGTGAGCAAAACGACGAGGTATTTAATCAATTACTTCTGCACACTGAAGTTAGATGGTTGTCTAAAGGTGCATGCTTGCTCCAAAACAATAAGAACCATATTTTTTATTTAGCGGACTTATTTGGAAAATTTAATGACGTCCAAACAAAGCTGCAAGGAAAAGATGTAATAATTATCCAAACTCGGGCAATACTGTTATAGGCTTCCGAGTAAAATTAAATTTATGTAGATCTTTATTGCTACATCAGGATTATCAGTATTTTTCAAATCTGCGATAATTAGAAATAAAAGAGGAAGACTTGAAAATACACTGCGCGTCAGAGAAAACCGGCCACCTGATAAATTTAGGTAATTATCCACATTTTTGAATATTGCTTGTTTTTAATTATGCAAAACAAGTTAGTATGTATACTGCAAAGACAGATGGCCCTGTAAATAGTAGAAACAGTATCACCGCAGTCACCGCATGACAAAAAACCCAAACTGTCGTAATATTGCGAAATAGCCGTTAAACCCATTCGTTATTTCGACGAGTTATATGCTTATGTGTACATGCGTAATAAGTTGCAAACTTATTGCAGTAGTTACACAGGTCTTTGCCGAGTATAGTGTACTTCATAACAATGGATGAGAATTATTGTAGGGCTGTGCAGATAGTGGCATTGCTGGAAAATAGAGTAAGTCAACGGGAAGTGGCAAGACAAATAAATGTTAGTTGTTTGACTGTGCAAAGAACACACGAACGTTTCATTACCACTGGGTCTTATAACCGACGGCCCGGTACGGGTGCTAAAAGAAAAGCTACAGCGAGAGAAGATCGTTTTGTCCCGATTTCTGTGTTGAGAGATCGAACGCAAACCGCTAGAATGCTCCAAAGCAGCCTTCAGCAAACTCACGGAACAGCAGTCAGCGTTTTCGCTGTTCGACGAAGGTTAAGGGAAAGTGGTTTAACAGCTTGCAGCTCAGCTACAGGTCCTTTGCTTACTGCAGCTCACAAAAGACGTACGTATAAGGTGTACAGAAGAGCTGGCGAACGTTATGCAGCCTGTACTCGGTCACCTCGGGTTGCTTTTGGGGATGGCTCAGTAATGTTTTAGGCAGGAATTTCCTTTGAAGCACATACGGATCTCGTACTGATTGGCAGAGGCGCATTAATAGCCTGACGATACTTAGAAGAGATTCTACAAGGGCATGTGATGCCTTACGCTGGGTTCGTTGGCAATGGTTTCCTGTTAATTCAAGATAATGCGCGACCACACACAGCAAGGATAGTAACACAGTACCTTGAAGAAGTTGGTATTCCAAAAATGGACTGGCCTCCTCAAAGCCCAGGCGTGTAAGAGGTCGCATACCCGCAACAACACGAGAAGACTTCCGATTGGCCCTTATTGAGGAATGGAACTATTTTCCCCAAGCAAGCATACAGGACGTGCTGAACTCTATGCCAAATCGGATGAGGAGTGTCATGCAGAACGGAGGTGGCAATACCCCGTATTGATAAATGATTTTTGTTATTTCTTGTCTCTTCAGTTCAATTTGTTGTAGTGTGAATAGTCAATATTATTTTTAGTATTTTCTCAATAAATTTCAAAATTCTCCAATTTTTGCTTAGTTTCTGTTTTTATCTCATGAAAACGTCGGACGATAAGCTAAATTCATTAATGATATAATATATGTACAATAAATTTATTGCACCAAAGACAAGCAATATTCAAAAATGTGGATAATTATGTAAATTTGTCGGGTGGCCGGGGTTTTCATTCTTAAAAACTAAGCGACGATTTTAAACTGCGCTTTGTTGGTTTGGAAAACATTGACATCCCTGAATGGAATATTGCGCCATTTTCCGCTCAAATTGAAAACGTGAACATCAACCTGCAACATGAGCTTGCTGAATTATTATCAGATCTTGATGATTTCCATATCATCCGATACATGGTTGTATTCAGGAAAAAATCTCCTTTTAAAAGAGCCACAAAAATTGCACGGTTCCAATTTAAAATTTTGAAGTTAGGTGAGATTACTAAAAATTTGCGCGAAAGAAATTTGTTTTATTAAGCGTCAATAAAAGTATTTAGATTACAACTTAAATTGCTTCAAACCGCATCTTAATATCTCAAGTAACAAAGAAGTTACGGCAAATAGAAATTAGAAAATTTCAGTTTTTCTTCAATATTAAAAAAATGAAGCATGACAAGTAAAATTTGAAAATTGATTCTTAGTGAGCTTTTGAATCTACACCTTTTTGGTAATTTAACCATCTCTCTAAGTCTTCAAATAAAAAAGTTACCCATATTGTCGTAACGTTTGCAAAAGAAAATATGGAATTTGGACGTACTAGAGAAACACCCTGTCCATATCACATATTGCCTTTAAAACTATGTAAAGTGGATCGTTTCATATCCGCCAACAAACATGACTTACCCACAAAAATTTCTAAAGCAAGATTTGTTGAAAATGCTGCAATACATTACCTGAAAAAACTTAACATATCCATCAAGACTTGCAGTGGCTATAGCTGTTCCATCTGGCGAGAAGGATGCGTCAATAATATCCATAGAATGACCACTAATTTCTACAAATCCATTATGTTCTTCGCGCGGTTGAATTGGTGTATTACCATATTTTGCATTAACTATACTAACATCCCAAACTTCCGCTATACGATTTATAAACATTAGTAAATTAGTAGACATGTTCGAAAAACAATTACTACCTCTATTTCCATTCAGAAGCACCAACAATTTAGCTGGATCATCGATTGTATCTGGATTTTCATCACAGGATGGTACATAAGGACACCATATTACTCTATAATTCGTATTTGGTCTACCGATTGGATGAATCACATGCAGTAAAAGAGTTGCTCTACAATTATATTAAGGATCGAATAATAGCACTTTTATTAACATTAAAGATGACTAAAACAAAGGATACTTTATTGTTTTCTTATCTTCAATATTATAGACAAACAAATTGCCTGCTTCATCTACAACACCCAAGATTATTTGAAATGACGTTAAGGCAAAAGATACGTCTTGCACTAGCCCTTTGATATCTTTAATTAATATCCTATCGTTGGCATCGGAAATTCTTGCCACTTTGAGCATGCTACCCATTTTCCCTATTAAAATTAGTAAATAACAATATATCGAAAACAATATCTATGAAACAGTTAGGTACCTTTAATTCCATATGCTATAATTTTACCGTCGATGTGAATAGCTATAAGTTGCCCAATATAATATTTAAACTCCCATTGGTATTCAACCAAATTGGTCAATTTCACCTTAGAGCTACCATCATCATGTGTTCCAGCGCTACAGTTAACTGTTACATCTTGTGCTACTATCGCAGCACTATACTCACTATCGGAACCTTTAAATCTTCTAAAATACCAACATAATCAATGTGTCTAACCTATACTTGAGTAAATTATAAACTTACATGTTTTGTGAAAAATTAGTATTGGCTGCTATTAAGGATGGATCCATTTGAACGATTGTCTCCTTATTAATAAACAATATATTTTCTTTACTCCCTTTCCTAGAATGTATTAGCGCTTTAAAACTTGAAAACATGACTAAAGTCAATTTATTTTTAGGTTAACAGAACAGTAACATTTATGTAAATAGCAATGATAGGAAACTTACATATTGTATTTTACTTACCAGAAAATCGAGATATATTTTTCCTAATCATAAAAGTGAAATTTCAATTAAATAAAAATTTTACGCCTAATGTGGCGCCGGTTTAACACATTTACACTTCTGTCAACATAAGAACTTTCAAGCAGTTTCATGCTGAAATATAGACATTACAAATATTTAAGGAGGTGTGTTTGGTATCCCGTATAACTTGCTCGGGGGCTTTTTAAGAAAATGTATATATTTTGGTGCACCGTTAGGCATGATATTTTTTTGTGAAGGACTATAAATTATTATCTATTTAATATGCACTGTGTGCACTCATACCCTAAAGCAAAACTTACAACCCCTTGCAATTCTCAGAAAATATCATTTTTTATTGCAAATTTTCAATTATATACCTACTGTTACTTTTTCGAAATTTTGAATAATAAAAATCAAAAAGTCACCGTAACTGCGAATAATTACACTTTTGCAACTCTGTCAATTCTCTAGTGTAATCAAGTGTGAATGTGTGAATATAAAATATTATAACATGCAACATGCTGATATGTTAAAAATTTACATTTGTCACATACTTTCCGTTCATTACGTTCATTTTACAAAAATATAAAATATATATATTAAGAATGTTTTTATAAGCATTTTGAAAATACTTCTAATCTGAGATAAATGCTGACATCTATTAACATAACGATGATATGACAGCAATAATTTCAACTTTTTTCCTATAGGTGACGCAGGTGGTTAGAATTTCTTATTTCTCGGAGCAATAATTTTTATGAGACACAAGGCACAATATAATATGCATGCTTGCCAACATGTTTTGGAAAACCGATGATCTCACAATAAATCAAAATAAACGATTTTGGAGCAATCACCAAGCTTCTTATTATACCTTTTCTGTCATCGGCTTTATTTGCGTAGAATATCTACAGGATTTCTACAGTTTTCTTATTTTTATCAAATTTATATTGTAAAAAAATATTTCACGTAGAAACTTCGTATTTTAAACCACCAAAAAACCCTGTTTCATTATTTGTATCAAACAGCATTGGTATTAAATGCTTTGTTTCAAGTAAATTTTCAATAGAAATATTATTTCCCATACAAACTTTGCTACCCTTCTTCACCTACTTAGGGTCTGAATTTAAAAAACACCAAAAAACTTGGTGCATTAGTTTTGTCAAAGAGCATTCATACCAAGTTCAAAACACGAGTTCCATTAATTGTGCCACAGAGTCCCAAAATATAATTATTAAACAAGCTTATTTTATCATGTTTCATCCCGTTTCAGGGGTAAATTTCAAAACACACCGAACACAACAAAGAACATTAATACCATGTTTCAAGTAAATTTGACTATAAAATCATTATTTCGATATGAACTTTGCCACCTCCTTACGAGCAAACAACTCATCTGTGAGTACTCATATGGGCCGTTACGGGTAATATCAGATTTTTTATGTTGATATCTTAAATTATTATATCGAATAAACAAACAAAGAAGTATTCAATTGCTTATTTCTTCGAGATTTTACTGGAATTGCCGATGGAATAAAAACAAAATCTCTTTCATAAGAATATACTTACACAAAATGATCCGTTAGTGCGATAAAATCTCATATATCATTTGTCTTTAGATGAACCAAAGACTTGTTTAAGAAATTATTTTTGAATATACAGTGGAATCCGATTACAGCGAAAGCGCAGGAGACCGAATTTCGTTGAACACGAAATTGCAATAGTCATCAATGAATTGCAGTAGGTACACACAAATGTGTGATGTCATCCAGACATTTTTGTTATTTATATAAGCAACCGATAAGTTGGCCACATTTTTTAAACATTTCGACGATTTGGACTTTTCTATAATTAGTATAGCTTACGGTTTTCGGATCCGTCGGCATTTGCACACACAAGAACTGTAATTCTCTCTTTGGATAACTTACCCCCTATACATTTCCCATTTCTAAATTTCAAGGTTTTGTCGGGAGTTAATTTATAAAATAACCACATTTCATCGGCGTTGAATATATTACAATCCATGTAGCTGGATTTAACTATTGACCATATATTAGCTAACCAATCAGAAGTTACTCCCTTATTCACCGACATAGCCTCTCCAGATATTTTACCAAGTCCAATGTCACATCGTTTCTTCCATCTAGAAATCCAGCCCATAGAACATTGATAGTCATCGCCAAACCCTAATGCTTTACCAAAAGGGGTTGCTTTCTTTCCATGGATTAGTCCACTAATTCGTGTGTTGGAGCTCCGTTGTTGTTTAAACCAGTTAAGCAGAACTTCATCTAGATCTTCAAACATTATAGTTTTCAGTCTCTTACGTTCCTTGCGTTTCCTAAGCAAAACTTTTAGTCAATTTTTCCTTATTTTTTAATAAGGTGGTAAGCGATGAGGGTGGTAAATTATATTTACGACATACGTCTGCCTTTTTAGCACCAGAACTTACTTCTTCTATTATGGTCATTTTATCGACTATATTCAAATTGTTTTCAACAATTTTTTTAATTTTAGTTGTTTAAACTGTTACACCATCTTATCGTGTAATACGATGAGATAATTACTAATTAAACAAAATAATTCAGTTATACTTACCTTTCATAAGTGTTTGTGCGCTTTAATATTTGCTTTTCTTTTCTCTATTTCTACTTACTATTTTACATTAGGCAGTAACAAATAAATATTTTACCTGTCTCATATCTATTTTGGAAATTGCTGTTGTTTTATCAATAGAATAACGAAAACAAATCGATACTTTTATTTTTATTGCTTCTTATTTTCTTTACAACACATGCATATATCTCATTCAGGAAGATTGTAAACACAGATGCTACACAATTACTATTGCACAATAAATATAGATTTCACAAAAAAATATTACAGTAGGTACTCAATTATAATTAAAAAGCGTAATCATTGTTACTATCTAATCTAAATAAGGTAGAATATACTTATCAACAATTGTAAGATTCTTGTGCCACATAAAGTGATCAATACCAGGTACCGTTATCAGAACCAGTTTTCCTGCTTTATCTAACGTCTTGAGCCCAATTAAATCTTTGGTGTAAATATCACGTTCTTTCATGTCTATCACAGTTACATTTTCGTTATAAAATCCGAAATGACTAAAAATAAATTTAATTAGTATCAAGTCATGTTAGATATAAAAATTCAAACCTCGACTGCCACGGCGTTATTACATTATCATCTGGTCCGCCTATCAGAACAAATTTTTTTAGTTTAACTATAGCAGACTTAAATTCACTACTTCTATTTGATAAGAGAGCATTATTCGTGTAAGGTAAAAAATTGCTGTATTTATAGAATAGATCTTGATGGTATGGATCATTCCAGTAATTCCCTACAGATGTATGTTGACCAACACGAGAGTAAAACAACTCAAACGCTGTTTTCAACGCCAGATTTGGGAATATTATATGTAAGAAAGCAGCTAAAACACAGTTCATTATTATATATAAAACAAATTATTATATATAACAAATAATTTTCTGTTGAAGTGCATAATTTTTGAGAAAACACCCAAATAGAAAATAATTGCAGAGAAAAATAATATTTACAATTAGGATTAATTATAATAATAATAAAGCAGATGCCCGAGTGTGAGCAATGAAACACTTAAGTTAATATTTATTTTATATAAACGAAGGTGTGTCATTAATTTTGTAGTTACAAAAAATGATAATGTTTAATAACAAAATGACTTTAAAAGCGCCTTTTATTGAAACAGCAATTGATAATGTAACTATCTTGAGAATTGATACCAATAATTTAAGCGCAGTTTAAATATGATTGAATTTTCAGTGAAACAATATCAACCCATAATAGATGACTATCTGTAATCATTCAAACTAGGCAGAATTGAACAAAAAAAAGTATGAGAGTACGTAATTAATAAAGTGAGATGGCTGTACTACCGTTTGTGGTTTAGGTAAGAATATATGTGAACCCTACGGTGTTTACTTCAGTATAACATGGTAGAACTATCGTAAAAGTGAAAACAATAGTAAAATTGTTAAAATATTCTATAATTACATCTGGAAAACAATATGTGATTATAAAATATTTAAACAAATTTACTATTGTTTTATTA
This sequence comes from Holotrichia oblita, assembly GCA_023690525.1. Taxonomy (NCBI): domain Eukaryota; kingdom Metazoa; phylum Arthropoda; class Insecta; order Coleoptera; family Scarabaeidae; genus Holotrichia; species Holotrichia oblita. Next base: position 130,963,635 of record CM043017.1, on the reverse strand, counting down.
TTGATTGCCTAATGTAAACATTGTGACTAGGTATGCAGCAAATATGTAATTTCATAATATGCCATAAATATTATAATGTTTATAGAAGTTAATTGTATATAAAATAGAAAAAGTGTAGTTATATAATATATAAATAATATATAAATAATAGTTATAAACTGTTAATTTCACCAAGTAGTATTTTGGGAGCGATTATACTTAGGAAAATATTTGTGTGTTCTTAAAAAATAGTAATAGTAATTCGAAACTAAAAACATACATAAAGAGGCTGGTTTTTTAGAAGAAATGCAGAAGTGTAAACATACAAGTGGCTTACTATATTTCTTCTCCTAAAAATAATATACGATTTCTATTATTATATTTACCTTATGTTTATTTAGAAAATTTGCTATACTTAAATAAATTGTGGTTCTTGAATAACTATAGACAATATTACATGTTTAATCGCTAGATATAAGGTGTCGATTCTTACAAAATTATATTTGATAATGGGTACTATTTATGAGAATTAACATTTAGTTCACAATCGCACTAGTGCTTTCTATCCAAATAAGTGTGAATTTAAACGGTTTGTATCAATATCATACCGTGTAAGAAGGCCATTATGCGCATTCAGCAGCTATGGGGCCTTTAGCTATAATAGAGAACCTATCTACTTTGTAATTATTCTTTAAATTTAAAGATAATCATGAGAAAAAGCCATTTCTTTTATTCCCAGACGAAAACATTTATTTTTTCACCTAGAAATCGGGGAAGAAAGAAGCACGATTGCAGCGCTTTCCCAAAACGCGGCGTTTACGTGAACTACAACGTGTGACGTATGAAGCCTTGTTTATGTTATCAAAATCAATGGCTTGATTACTTGTGCATTGTATTCGGACGATTTCTTTTTACTTAAAAAAAAATGCTCACTGACATGAGGAGAGATGTACCTTCGGCAGAGAAGACTACAGGATATTGTTTTCTGATCATTTTGATGTAAGTACAAGTACCTAACCTATACGAGTAGTACAGTATTAAAATTAGTGATATTCTACAAGTACATACGTTACAATAATATGTATTATCATGCATGTACACAAAATACTAAATCTATGTATTGATGGTTAAAAAAGGATCTTACATTTGTGTTATCATATTAGTAATGTCATAACCATATAATTTGACTTACAGGTTTTCTACGTCAGTTTGCGTTTGGGTCACGTGACTTCCTCAGGCATCTTTCAACTCAAAAAATCTCGAAAACCACAAGTCTTTGAAAAAAAAAAGTTTCTGTTTCATTTACCGGCGATCTCAATCCCTTATAAAATGTTTAATTCCTGTTAACTTTTGAGAAATCTACATATTGTGATTATGATGAAAAGGCCCTTCAATAAACCTCGTAATTAAAGGAAAAAATGGTGTAATGAAGAAATCCATTGTTATGAAAAAATATGAAAACTTAATAAGCACTATATATTACATTTTTGATACCATTGTGTTTGTAGTGCTTAGATTTTCTATTTTATGTTACTTTAAAAGACTGTCATGTTTTTCTCTAAAGATTTAGTGGATGTATAATTTGTGTTTCGTTCTTGATAAACATTAATATTTGCTGTGACGACAATCTTGCCTCAAAATTGTATTCTTGCCAACTATCGTCGTTACGCATGCGCAACAAACCAGGCGCATCGCCACTACTTTTCTTATGTAAATGCATTTCCGCACTACAATACACCTTCCACTACTCCTACACTACAATTGCCACTACTCTCTATGTAAATGAAGCTTTAGCCTTAAAAATGCTAAAAAGATATTCCGAAGAAATAAGTTTAAAAGATTTTAGGTGGTGTCTTTACAGATGAAAAATAGATCTAAAAGAAAGCACATAATAGAAAACATGGAAAATGCAAAAAAAAGCAAAAAAGCCAGCTAACCCTAGGCCTCTCAGTAATATATGAATTGATAGGGAATGTGAGAAAAAGAAACTTATTGAAGTTGTATAAAATGCCATCCAAGGCTGTTTAGTCAAAACCACATATCGTTTTTACAGTTTTCATAATTGAAGTATGTGAGTATATTCCAGTAGCAAATTTAGCAATCTGTTATGCCAACAGTTGCATATCTGGCATATTGTACAGAGTGTCTCCCTAGTGTGTCCAAGTACCATATCTCCTTTTGTAAACGTTATCCTGAAAAAATTTTGCAAACAAGTTGAATTGATATGGCACATGTTCTAAAATGAATTTTGCTTATGCAGGCTGTTCCATTTTCACTGAAAAACGTACAACTTTGTTATTTTGTATTTGGATTCCTCTCTTACGTCAATTTGTTTAAATAATATACTTATCTCCAACCGTTTTCAAATTTATATTTATTTGTAATTTTATAATAATATATAATAATAATTTATAATTATTTGTAATTTTTACAAATGCTTTTTAGAAACCTTATACCTTCAAAGTTACCATTTCAATTTTATTTGGCCAGCATAGCATTATGTTTAAGATGAGTTTATTAAAGTTTTTTGCAAAACTTGCTAATTATTAGAACGTAATGGTCACTTGGAACATTGGATTAGCAAAACTAATCTTTTTTAATGAAACAGTATATAATTCTAAAAATGTAGCGGCTTCCAGAAGATCACGATAACTCGACATGATACGGTAAAGGCGAAAACCAGTGAGAAGGTTTTCGCTTCTAGCATGGTTGGCAGTTCGGATATCACGCCATGTGATTTCTATTTATGGAACACGTAACAAAAAATGTTTATAATACGTCTTATCGATGCATTAACGGTTTAAAAAGGAGAATAAAGGATTCATTTAGATCAGAGGTCGCCAAAGTGGTCTATATAGAAAGGGGTCGATTTGAGCCAGGGGGTCGATTAAGAGTCGAAAGAAAAACAATTCTTAAGCCCAACCTCTTAAATCAAGATTATTTTCCAAACTTTGTGAGCAAAACGACGAGGTATTTAATCAATTACTTCTGCACACTGAAGTTAGATGGTTGTCTAAAGGTGCATGCTTGCTCCAAAACAATAAGAACCATATTTTTTATTTAGCAGACTTATTTGGAAAATTTAATGACGTCCAAACAAAGCTGCAAGGAAAAGATGTAACAATTATCCAAACTCGGGCAATACTGTTATAGGCTTCCGAGTAAAATTAAATTTATGTAGATCTTTATTGCTACATCAGGATTATCAGTATTTTTCAAATCTGCGATAATTAGAAATAAAAGAGGAAGACTTGAAAATACACTGCGCGTCAGAGAAAACCGGCCACCTGATAAATTTAGGTAATTATCCACATTTTTGAATATTGCTTGTTTTTAATTATGCAAAACAAGTTAGTATGTATACTGCAAAGACAGATGGCCCTGTAAATAGTAGAAACAGTATCACCGCAGTCACCGCATGACAAAAAACCCAAACTGTCGTAATATTGCGAAATAGCCGTTAAACCCATTCGTTATTTCGACGAGTTATATGCTTATGTGTGTACATGCGTAATAAGTTGCAAACTTATTGCAGTAGTTACACAGGTCTTTGCCGAGTATAGTGTACTTCATAACAATGGATGAGAATTATTGTAGGGCTGTGCAGATAGTGGCATTGCTGGAAAATAGAGTAAGTCAACGAGAAGTGGCAAGACAAATAAATGTTAGTTGTTTGACTGTGCAAAGAACACACGAACGTTTCATTACCACTGGGTCTTATAACCGACGGCCCGGTACGGGTGCTAAAAGAAAAGCTACAGCGAGAGAAGATCGTTTTGTCACGATTTCTGTGTTGAGAGATCGAACGCAAACCGCTAGAATGCTCCAAAGCAGCCTTCAGCAAACTCACGGAACAGCAGTCAGCGTTTTCGCTGTTCGACGAAGGTTAAGGGAAAGTGGTTTAACAGCTTGCAGCTCAGCTACAGGTCCTTTGCTTACTGCAGCTCACAAAAGACGTACGTATAAGGTGTACAGAAGAGCTGGCGAACGTTATGCAGCCTGTACTCGGTCACCTCGGGTTGCTTTTGGGGATGGCTCAGTAATGTTTTAGGCAGGAATTTCCTTTGAAGCACATACGGATCTCGTACTGATTGGCAGAGGCGCATTAATAGCCTGACGATACTTAGAAGAGATTCTACAAGGGCATGTGATGCCTTACGCTGGGTTCGTTGGCAATGGTTTCCTGTTAATTCAAGATAATGCGCGACCACACACAGCAAGGATAGTAACACAGTACCTTGAAGAAGTTGGTATTCCAAAAATGGACTGGCCTCCTCAAAGCCCAGGCGTGTAAGAGGTCGCATACCCGCAACAACACGAGAAGACTTCCGATTGGCCCTTATTGAGGAATGGAACTATTTTCCCCAAGCAAGCATACAGGACGTGCTGAACTCTATGCCAAATCGGATGAGGAGTGTCATGCAGAACGGAGGTGGCAATACCCCGTATTGATAAATGATTTTTGTTATTTCTTGTCTCTTCAGTTCAATTTGTTGTAGTGTGAATAGTCAATATTATTTTTAGTATTTTCTCAATAAATTTCAAAATTCTCCAATTTTTGCGTAGTTTCTGTTTTTATCTCATGAAAACGTCGGACGATAAGCTAAATTCATTAATGATATAATATATGTACAATAAATTTATTGCACCAAAGACAAGCAATATTCAAAAATGTGGATAATTATGTAAATTTGTCGGGTGGCCGGGGTTTTCATTCTTAAAAACTAAGCGACGATTTTAAACTGCGCTTTGTTGGTTTGGAAAACATTGACATCCTGAATGGATTATTGCGCCATTTTCCGCTCAAATTGAAAACGTGAACATCAACCTGCAACATGAGCTTGCTGAATTATTATCAGATCTTGATGATTTCCATATCATCCGATACATGGTTGTATTCAGGAAAAAATCTCCTTTTAAAAGAGCCACAAAAATTGCACGGTTCCAATTTAAAATTTTGAAGTTAGGTGAGATTACTAAAAATTTGCGCGAAAGAAATTTGTTTTATTAAGCGTCAATAAAAGTATTTAGATTACAACTTAAATTGCTTCAAACCGCATCTTAATATCTCAAGTAACAAAGAAGTTACGGCAAATAGAAATTAGAAAATTTCAGTTTTTCTTCAATATTAAAAAAATGAAGCATGACAAGTAAAATTTGAAAATTGATTCTTAATGAGTTTTGAATCTACACCTTTTTGGTAATTTAACCATCTCTCTAAGTCTTCAAATAAAAAAGTTACCCATATTGTCGTAACGTTTACAAAAGGAAATATGGAATTTGGACGTACTAGAGAAACACCCTGTCCATATCACATATTGCCTTTAAAATTATGTAAAGTGGATCGTTTCATATCCGTCAACAAACATGACTTACCCACAAAAATTTATAAAACAAGATTTCTTGAAAATGCTGCAATACATTACCTGAAAAAACTTAACATATCCATCAAGACTTGCAGTGGCTATAGCTGTTCCATCTGGCGAGAAGGACGCGTCAATAATATCCATAGAATGACCACTAATTTCTACAAATCCATTATGTTCTTCGCGCGGTTGAATTGGTGTATTACCATATTTTGCATTAACTATACTAACATCCCAAACTTCCGCTATACGATTTATAAACATTAGTAAATTAGTAGACATGTTAGAAAAACAATTACTACCTCTATTTCCATTCAGAAGCACCAACAATTTAGCTGGATCATCGATTGTATCTGGATTTTCATCACAGGATGGTACATAAGGACACCATATTACTCTATAATTCGTATTTGGTCTACCGATTGGATGAATCACATGCAGTAAAAGAGTTGCTCTACAATTATATTAAGGATCGAATAATAGCACTTTTTCTTAACATTAAAGATGACTAAAACAAAGGATTACTTTATTGTTTTTCTTATCTTCAATATTATAGACAAACAAACAAATTGCCTGCTTCATCTACAACACCCAAGATTATTTGAAATGACGTTAAGGCAAAAGATACGTCTTGCACTAGCCCTTTGATATCTTTAATTAATATCCTATCGTTGGCATCGGAAATTCTTGCCACTTTGAGCATGCTACCCATTTTCCCTATTAAAATTAGTAAATAACAATATATCGAAAACAATATCTATGAAACAGTTAGGTACCTTTAATTCCATATGCTATAATTTTACCGTCGATGTGAATAGCTATAAGTTGCCCAATATAATATTTAAACTCCCATTGGTATTCAACCAAATTGGTCAATTTCACCTTAGAGCTACCATCATCATGTGTTCCAGCGCTACAGTTAACTGTTACATCTTGTGCTACTATCGCAGCACTATACTCACTATCGGAACCTTTAAATCTTCTAAAATACCAACATAATCGATGTGTCTAACCTATACTTGAGTAAATTATAAACTTACATGTTTTGTGAAAAATTAGTATTGGCTGCTATTAAGGATGGATCCATTTGAACGATTGTCTCCTTATTAATAAACAATATATTTTCTTTACTCCCTTTCCTAGAATGTATTAGCGCTTTAAAACTTGAAAACATGACTAAAGTCAATTTATTTTTAGGTTAACAGAACAGTAACATTTATGTAAATAGCAATGATAGGAAACTTACATATTGTATTTTACTTACCAGAAAATCGAGATATATTTTTCCTAATCATAAAAGTGAAATTTCAATTAAATAAAAATTTTACGCCTAATGTGGCGCCGGTTTAACACATTTACACTTCTGTCAACATAAGAACTTTCAAGCAGTTTCATGCTGAAATATAGACATTACAAATATTTAAGGAGGTGTGTTTGGTATCCCGTATAACTTGCTCGGGGGCTTTTTAAGAAAATGTATATATTTTGGTGCACCGTTAGGCATGATATTTTTTTGTGAAGGACTATAAATTATTATCTATTTAATATGCACTGTGTGCACTCATACCCTAAAGCAAAACTTACAACCCCTTGCAATTCTCAGAAAATATCATTTTTTATTGCAAATTTTCAATTATATACCTACTGTTACTTTTTCGAAATTTTGAATAATAAAAATCAAAAAGTCACCGTAACTGCGAATAATTACACTTTTGCAACTCTGTCAATTCTCTAGTGTAATCAAGTGTGAATGTGTGAATATAAAATATTATAACATGCAACATGCTGATATGTTAAAAATTTACATTTGTCACATACTTTCCGTTCATTACGTTCATTTTACAAAAATATAAGAATGTTTTTCTAAGCATTTTGAAAATACTTCTAATCTGAGATAAATGCTGACATCTATTAACATAACGATGATATGACAGCAATAATTTCAACTTTTTTCCTATAGGTGACGCAGGTGGTTAGAATTTCTTATTTCTCGGAGCAATAATTTTTATGAGACACAAGGCACAATATAATATGCATGCTTGCCGATGAACCGATGATCTCACAATAAATCAAAATAAACGATTTTGGAGCAATCACCAAGCTTCTTATTATACCTTTTCTGTCATCGGCTTTATTTGCGTAGAATATCTACAGGATTTCTACAGTTTTCTTATTTTCATCAAATTTATATTGTAAAAAAATATTTCACGTAGAAACTTCGTATTTTAAACCACCAAAAAAACCTGTTTCATTATTTGTATCAAACAGCATTGGTATTAAATGCTTTGTTTCAAGTAAATTTTCAATAGAAATATTATTTCCCATACAAACTTTGCTACCCTTCTTCACCTACTTAGGGTCTGAATTTAAAAAACACCAAAAAACTTGGTGCATTAGTTTTATCAAAGAGCATTCATACCAAGTTCAAAACACGAGTTCCATTAATTGTGCCACAGAGTCCCAAAATATAATTATTAAACAAGCTTATTTTATCATGTTTCATCCCGTTTCAGGGGGTAAATTTCAAAAAACACCGAACACAACAAAGAACATTAATACCATGTTTCAAGTAAATTTGACTATAAAATCATTATTTCGATATGAACTTTGCCACCTCCTTACGAGCAAACAACTCATCTGTGAGTACTCATATGGGCCGTTACGGGTAATATCAGATTTTTTATGTTGATATCTTAAATTATTATATCGAATAAACAAACAAAGAAGTATTCAATTGCTTATTTCTTCGAGATTTTACTGGAATTGCCGATGGAATAAAAACAAAATCTCTTTCATAAGAATATACACAAAATGATCCGTTAGTGCGATAAAATCTCATATATCATTTGTCTTTAGATGAACCAAAGACTTGTTTAAGAAATTATTTTTGAATATACAGTGGAATCCGATTACAGCGAAAGCGCAGGGGACCGACGATTTTACTTTGTTGTAATACCGAATTTCGTTGAATACGAAATTGCAATAGTCATCAATGAATTGCAGTAGGTACACACAAATGTGTGATGTCATCCAGACATTTTTGTTATTTATATAAGCAACCGATAAGTTGGCCACATTTTTTTACATTTCGACGATTTGGACTTTTCTATAATTAGTATAGCTTACGGTTTTCGGATCCGTCGGCATTTGCACACACAAGAACTCTAATTCTCTCTTTGGATAACTTACCCCTATACATTTCCCATTTCTAAATTTCAAGGTTTTGTCGGGAGTTAATTTATAAAATAACCACATTTCATCGGCGTTGAATATATTACAATCCATGTAACTGGATTTAACTATTGACCATATATTAGCTAACCAATCAGAAGTTACTCCCTTATTCATCGTCATAGCCTCTCCAGATATTTTACCAAGTCCAATGTCACATCGTTTCTTCCATCTAGAAATCCAGCCCATAGAACATTGATAGTCATCGCCAAACCCTAATGCTTTACCAAAAGGGGTTGCTTTCTTTCCATGGATTAGTCCACTAATTCGTGTGTTGGAGCTCCGTTGTTGTTTAAACCAGTTAAGCAGAACTTCATCTAGATCTTCAAACATTATAGTTTTCAGTCTCTTACGTTCCTTGGAATTGTAAGCAAAACTTTTAGTCAATTTTTCCTTATTTTTTAATAAGGTGGTAAGCGATGAGGGTGGTAAATTATATTTACGACATACGTCTGCCTTTTTAGCACCAGAACTTACTTCTTCTATTATGGTCATTTTATCGACTATATTCAAATTGTTTTCAACAATTTTTTTAATTTTAGTTGTTTAAACTGTTACACCATCTTATCGTGTAATACGATGAGATAATTACTAATATAAACAAAATAATTCAGTTATACTTACCTTTCATAAGTGTTTGTGCGCTTTAATATTTGCTTTTCTTTTCTCTATTTCTACTTACTATTTTACATTAGGCAGTAACAAATAAATATTTTACCTGTCTCATATCTATTTTGGAAATTGCTGTTGTTTTATCAACAGAATAACGAAAACAAATCGATACTTTTATTTTTATTGCTTCTTATTTTCTTTACAACACATGCATATATCTCATTCAGGAAGATTGTAAACACAGATGCTACACAATTACTATTGCACAATAAATATAGATTTCACAAAAAAATATTACAGTAGGTACTCAATTATAATTAAAAAGCGTAATCATTGTTACTATCTAATCTAAATAAGGTAGAATATACTTATCAACAATTGTAAGATTCTTGTGCCACATAAAGTGATCAATACCAGGTACCGTTATCAGAACCAGTTTTCCTGCTTTATCTAACGTCTTGAGCCCAATTAAATCTTTGGTGTAAATATCACGTTCTTTCATGTCTATCACAGTTACATTTTCGTTATAAAATCCGAAATGACTAAAAATAAATTTAATTAGTATCAAGTCATGTTAGATATGAAAATTCAAACCTCGACTGCCACGGCGTTATTACATTATCATCTGGTCCGCCTATCAGAACAAATTTTTTTAGTTTAACTATAGCAGACTTAAATTCACTACTTCTATTTGATAAGAGAGCATTATTCGTGTAAGGTAAAAATTGCTGTATTTATAGAATAGATCTTGATGGTACGGATCATTCCAGTAATTCCCCACAGATGTATGTTGACCAACACGAGAGTAAAACAACTCAAACGCTGTTTTCAACGCCAGATTTGGGAATATTATGTGTAAGAAAGCAGCTAAAACACAGTTCATTATTATATATAACAAATAATTTTCTGTTGAAGTGCATAATTTTTGAGAAAACACCCAAATAGAAAATAATTGCAGAGAAAAATAATATTTACAATTAGGATTAATAATAATAATAATAAAGCAGATGCCCGAGTGTGAGCAATGAAACACTTAAGTTAATATTTATTTTATATAAACGAAGGTGTGTCATTAATTTTGTAGTTACAAAAAATGAAAATGTTTAATAACAAAATGACTTTAAAAGCGCCTTTTATTGAAACTGCAATTGATAATGTAACTATCTTGAGAATTGATACCAATAATTTAAGCGCAGTTTAAATATGATTGAATTTTCAGTGAAACAATATCAACCCATAATAGATGACTATCTGTAATCATTCAAACTAGGCAGAATTGAACAAAAAAAGTATGAGAGTACGTAATTAATAGAGTGAGATGGCTGTACTACCGTTTGTGGTTTAGGTAAGAATATATGTGAACCCTACGGTGTTTACTTCAGTATAACATTGTAGAACTATCGTAAAAGTGAAAACAATAGTAAAATTGTTAAAATATTCTATAATTACATCTGGAAAACAATATGTGATTATAAAATATTTAAACAAATTTACTATTGTTTTATTATTGATTGCCTAATGTAAACATTGTGACTAGGTATACAGCAAACATGTAATTTCATAATATGCCATAAATATTATAATGTTTATAGAAGTTAATTGTATATAAAATAGAAAAAGTGTAGTTATATAATCAGAAACATGATAAACTGTTAATTGCACCAAGTAGTATTTTGGGAGCGATTATACTTAGGAAAATATTTGTGTGTTCTTAAAAAATAGTAATAGAGTAATTCGAAACTAAAAACATACATAAAGAGGCTGGTTTTTTAGAAGAAATGCAGAAGTGTAAACATACAAGTGGCTTACTATATTTCTTCTCCTAAAAATAATATACGATTTCTATTATATTTACCTTATGTTTATTTAGAAAATTAGCTATAGTTAAATAAATTGTGGTTCCTGAATAACTACAGACGATATTACATGTTTAATCGCTAGATATAAGGTGTCGATTCTTACAAAATTATATTTGATAATGGGTACTATTTATGAGAATTAACATTTAGTTCACAATCGCACTAGTGCTTTCTATCCAAATAAGTGTGAATTTAAACGGTTTGTATCAATATCATACCGTGTAAGAAGGCCATTATGCGCATTCAGCAGCTATGGGGCCTTTAGCTATAATAGAGAACCTATCTACTTTGTAATTATTCTTTCAATTTAAAGATAATCATGAGAAAAAGCCATTTCTTTTATTCCCATACGAAAACATTTTTTTCACCTAGAAATCGGGGAAGAAAGAAGCACGATTGCAGCGCTTTCCCAAAACGCGGCGTTTACGTGAACTACAACGTGTGACGTATGAAGCCTTGTTTATGTTATCAAAATCAATGGCTTGACTACTTGTGCCTTGTATTCGGATGATTTCTTTTTACTTAAAAAAAATGGTTCACTGACTTGAGGAGAGATGTACATTTGGCAGAGAAGACAACAGGATATTGTTGTTCTGATCATTTTATGTAAGTACAAGTACCTAACCTATCCGAGTAGTATGGTATTAAAATTAGTGATATTCTACAAGTACATACGTTACAATAATATGTATTATCATGCATGTACACAAAGTACTAATTCTATGTATTGATAGTTAAAAAAGGATCTTAGTGTTATCATATTAGTAATGTCATAACCCTATAATCTGACTTACAGGTTTTCTACGTCAGCTTGCGTTTGGGTCACTTGACTTCCTCAGGCATCTTTCAACTCAAAAAATCTCGAAAACCACAAGTCTTTGAAAAAAAAAAATCTGTTTCATTTACCGGCGATCTCAATCCCTTATAAAATGTTTAATTCCTGTTAACTTTTGAGAAATCTACATATTGTGATTGTCTGTCATCTTTTTCTCTAAAGATTTAGTGAATGTATAAACATTAATATTTGCTGTAACGACAATCTTGCCTCAAAATTGTATTCCATTTTTTAAATCATGTTACGAGGGGTGTAAAATAGTTATTGTCGCTGCCATAGTAGGCGTTGAAATATAATTTTTACAACAACGGAACATATTTATTATTTATCTCCTAAACGAAGTACGACAGTAAACTAAACGAAGTACTAACGATGTTTGTTGTAGCATTGACTACTTGACACGTTATCGTGCATAATTTTTTTCTCCCGCTCTCTAGATGCTTATATTTCACTACCCACGCGCTCTACAGTATCTGCCCCGCCTCCTGGTATAAGATCAAAATGATTGAAATTAGTAAGACAAGAAGAGAGAAAAACAGCGTACGTACAACTGTATCAGATTGGTTATTTGGTATATAACGCACACATAAGAAATATCGATTTTTATGTGTTTACATTTTGTGCGCGTGTTTGTCGAAGCACCTGCAGATGTTGCATTTAGAAAAAGATAAATCAACAAAGAAGTGACTGGATGAATTTATCAAGTCTACACTTCTTTTAATCTATTTTTTAAATACAATCACGGATGGTGTTTTCATTATTTTAGAATTATTAGAATTACATTATATGAATCAATATTTTTATTGAATTTGAAAAACAGCTGTGTATGTTAATGAAGAACCTTGTGAGAGAGAAAGGTTATTTATTTTTATGAAATATTTGTTGTTTAGGTAATTTTAATATGCAAAAGAATTTATAATACACATTTATGTTGAAATATATTCTTATATTCGCGAAAAATACTCATTTTGTGTGATAATTTTTAGTGATAATACTAGCCAAAACGGTTTATAATAAAAGTGTTTAGTTGGAAATATTCTGAGAATAGCATTATACGAGGAGTAATCAATAATACTTTCAGTCGCAAATACTCTAGCATTTTGTATGTATCTATAAGACGATAAAAACCTTTACGAAACTATGTATGTTTGCAATTTTGAATATATTTTGTACAAATTTGAAATTATTATTATTAGATTAGAGAGATAGATTATTTAGTGTGCGCACGTATAGATCATAATCTTTGTGATTTTGTATATGATACACTACATCTTTAAAGAGCACGAAATATAATTTGTTGATAACAATACATAAGTAACATTTGGTATTGTTGCAGTGTTACAAATTAATCTGTTTAATAGAGCTCGTATTCTTTATATTAAAACAACGCAGTAATACACACCAGCGTTTCATTTTCATAAGATAGCAATCTACATGAGTTTACATGCTTACATCTAGATCACTAACAATTTACAAATAAGGCGCCAAATTCAAATCATTATACATGAAACCTTTGCGTGCATTTCAACAGATATTAATGAAACTCGACAATACTGATGAAAGTTACTCTAAGCATTTTTAGAACAACGTAGTAGCTGGGAATGAAATACAATCTATTATCAATACATGTCAAATTATTCAATCACTAATTATTTTAAAAAATAATTAAAGTGGAATATAATTAATTACTCCTAATAATTAATAAAGAATATAATTCACAATATTAAACAAACTGTACAAATGGATACTATTCTGAAGACCTGAACATGAAATCCAAATAATACTCAAATAAAAATACTAAAATTAGTTTTAAACTAGATTGTTGTCGAACATAATCACAAGAAATATCCGCTAGTTTCAATCTCTAAAAATGCCATTCATGTTATTCGTATTTCTACAGGCGTAACATCGTAACAGTAACATTATAGGTATCACAAGTTTTATATTTTTAAATCTTTCCCGACAGCCTCTGTATTTTGATATTCGTTTATATTCTGTATATACTTAGAGCATCAGATAAAATTTCGGTTGAAAAGGCAAAAGCATACAAACTGAATGTATGGATGAACAATTAAATTTTTTATCTGGTTTATTACTGTTTGTGATGTTATGTTATTAATAATTAAGTAAAATTTGAGTTAACTTAAGTTTTTGTGTTATTTATCTATTGGCCCCTTATATTTATTCAAAAATTAATGTTGACTGCTATTTGCTTATCATTATTAAATACGAATAATATTCCGACGTTTGATCATATTTTTAATTGCTAATTACACAAAGAATCGCTTAAGTATAAATTGCTCTTCATCAATCTTTTGCAAAAATTGTAAGCATTACTACCAATATATATTCAAAAAAAAATGAAAACAACCTTTTCCTTTAAAAATAAATACACAAACGCTTTTTAACGTCTATAAGTCAAATCAGCCTTTTGTTTACGGTGCTCGGGAAACAAATATACTTATATATGATAAAGATACTGTCTAACTGCGGTGTGTGTGTGTGTATATATAAAGAGAAGTATATAAATTGAATTCTCGCCTATGTGCAAGAAGTAGGCGGTTACTTTACAGATTTTATTCATAAATGGGTGAATATGCGTTTATGCAACCAAATACACAGTGGCGAAAAATCTCCATTTAGATGACAAATCAATTAATCAATGGTTGTAGCTTTATAAGTTAAGAAATTATATTACGCAAACGTAGACGTTTGCTATAGATTAAAAAAAATGGAGAAAAATGATCTTCATGCTATTGAATATCTACAAAAAAAAAGGTCTTATAACGATATAAATTTATGAAGATATAGTTAGTGTATCAGGCGATGACGCTTCTTCGTAGCAAATAGTAAAAATAACTGATCTAGACAGTTTTGATGCAATAGAAGAGGTTGTGAACAAAAACGGGTCGATAGCCGCAGTGGTTAGGTAGCTGACTATCGTTGTGGCGAGACGATAGGAGCCGGGTTTCAATTCTCTGGAGGGGCGGTGATATTTTTTCAGAGGAATGAAATCCGGATCGACTTACCATTCGCTGTTGGAAGCAAAGTGATTAACAGCGCGGCATTGTAAAAGGCGGTATGATCGATGCTGTCACAAAGCCATTTGAACACAATTTACACACACAAAACTACACTTCGATAGTTGCAGTGATAGCCAGACAAGTAATACAGCTTATGAAGTCACTGCAACTAAGCACCCACCACACATAAAAAAACACGCCAAAGGTGCTGAACTGCCGCAAATTTTTGCACACAAGAGAATGTTGACAGCGTTTGTGACTCGATTAATCAAGATTGCTGGTGATCTACTAGACGGCTATCTGAGATAATAACCATTGCACAATGTTGACGACCTAACAAAAGCGAAAAAGTCATTACTTCAGAAACGAATTTGGCATTATTTAGGAGTGATTAATTAATAGACTACCTGGAACGTGGGCAGACAATCACGCGCTAGTATTACGGAAACTTGTCTTGTAGAATTCTCGTTCATTAGGATAATACATAAAAGTCGGGTTTTCTTCAAGTAATTCACCATATTCATCTGATTTAGTGCCTAGCTATTATTATTTCTGCCGAATTTGCAAGAAAGTATTCATTATGATGGCAGTTCAAGAATTTTACTGTGAAAAAAGGTACATCCCTTTTAAATAAATTCTTTACTTACTGTTATAAAGACACTAAAATACAATTGATCGAATAAATAGATATATGCACATAAATTACAAAAATGTTCTTCATTTATTCTCCGTAGTTGTATCTATTTTATGATATAATAAATGCTCATATCATCACTTCTTCATATCACTACTCGTTTGTTTTCAACATAAATATCATATACATTGTGTCTCATATCTATTTTTTACGTGTTTACTCGGAAACTAATAGCGATAATTTGCAATAACATCCAGTTTAATCGAGTTTTGATACTGTGTATAAAATTTTGTTATTAAAATATCTCTGCATGAATATCCACTTATTTCCTACTCCCACTTCATTTTTTAAAATTGCGCCTCCTATTTTTTGGTGATTTTTCGAACAAATACAGCCATACCTAATTGTAAGGTTTCTTCCGTTATATGTACCTATAAGGTATTACAAAAAGTTGGTAAATCCATATATCCATGGCCATATATTCTTTCAATTAAAATAATGGGACTTTGCTTATGGCGCTGTCTATTTGAATGCTTTTATTTTCTGATACACAAGGCGTAAAAATTATTTTTTTTAACCTATATTTATTATTTCCGGGAGGTTGTGAAATATCTATTCCAAAGTTAGCGCAGATTTACTCTTATCTAAGCACACCTTTTGTACGATTTCTAGCAAAAGAACTCAAAGAACTTATAGAAAAAATAGGAGGTGTGGTGTTCTTTGGCTCCCTAATTTTTTCTGACGAACGCCGAACGAAAATAGTTATTTACGAACCAAGTGCGTGAAATCACATTTCGCGAATTAGTGTTTAGTTTATGGACACGAATTCGCGAAATGTTTCACGCACGATGTTTGTACAATATTTTTTGTATGAGAACTATAATAATAATGTGTAACAGAGGTTACTGGGAAGACGCTAACAAATTGAAACAACCTGTATCCTTTTTCACATATGCCAAGCTTTCGTGAGAATTTTATTCACTTCATCAGGGCCAGTGGTTGGAGTGATGAAAGTCACAAATCGTATGAAAACATGTATAAGGTGATATTACTTCAAGTTATAAAGCCAAAGGTTGAAATATAACAGTCAAATTTAGAAGTTAAGAAGTTTTTTAAACTTCTAAATTTGAAAAAAAATATTTTCACGTAATAGTTCATATTCAATCATATCCGACTGCAAAATTTTGTTTTAAAATTCCGTTCCGTTTGTATAATACTTTTAATAGGCCATTCTCACCAATCAGCCTGTATAATTATATACCTGCTATAAATAAGAGGAAAGTGTGTAAAGAGGAGAGATTCCCGCTCAGTTTCATGACAATTTTGCTGAATTAGTTTTAACATTCTCCTGTAGTAAGTATTAATAGAAAAGTGTAAAATTTTAAAAGCTACACATAAACTGCCCCTGATTTTGATAAAAGTAGTCCATACTGGTTATTCCCCTTCTTTCATTCTTGTCAAAAAAATATTATATGTATACAATGGTCTCTTTTCAAGCAGTTGAAGTGTATTCGAATGAAACTTGGAGGAGTACCAAAATATTTACAAACATCTCAGAAATTTGTTATTGGTTTGGAGCCAATTAATGATTTTCACAAAATCTAAGCATTACGTTAGTATAATTAATTATATAAGTTTTACACATTCTCCCAGATAATCACTAAATATGAAGAAGAGAATTTTAGTTTCTCAGAATAAATATTTGCACAGATACACACTATTCTGAAGAAAACAAAAGGTAGTTTTAAATATTACATGCCTGTAGTAGTGATTTTTGACTTTATTTCAAGACTTATGATGGATATTGTATGTAAAACATTCATTGTAATTTTATGGTGTTTTCTCAAAATATTACAATTTTATAATAATTTATAACTTACTTCCATATTGTCCAGCTTGGGGGCCACTTAAAGATATGAAGTGACATACATTTAATTCAGGAAATGCTTGTATAATTGCTCTAGCAATTAGTGCCCCTTGAGAATATCCTGAGAAATGGAAAATTATTAAATATAATGATAATTAATATATGTATTTTTTGACCTTTGTGTACTTATCTTTTAATTCCTGATTTATTCCCACTTAGAGGTCAATAAAACAATAAATAATTAAATACCAATTTATTCCAAATAAATAAATATAAATTGGTATTTAATTATTTATTGATTGATCTAAATCTTAAAAGATATAATGATAATAAATACTTAAACATTATATACATCTTACCTAACAAATGTATACCATGCGAGTGGTTTTTTGATATCTCTACTAAATCATTTCCGATTTGCTGTACTTGATACCACATATTATCTAAACTCGACCATCCTCCAAAGCGATTTGTATTATAAACTATGGTTCCAGGATGTTTCTAATGAGTTTAAGAAGACAAATAGGCAGTTAATGCATACTGTTTATAAAATAAATACTTACTTCTTCTATTCGAGCTTTAATTCCGGCCATGCTTTCACTACCTGTCATTATTCCATGTAAAAGTATTACTGGTTTATAAGCATCACATAAAGATATCACAGCTATCATATAAGTTACTTGGAGATTCATTTTGTAAAATGTTAAGAATTTGTTAATTTACAAGATCTACATATATTAATACTGTTTTCTATTAGAGCTTATCAGTAATCGTAAAATTCATTGTATTTATTTTAAACTTGAACTGGATATATTTACAAATAATGTAGATTACTTGCCAATAACCATTGTTCTATCATTATTTATTTACTCATTGAAATGCAAACTTGTATTGTATGATAAAAGTGCTGATAAAATTACTACAGCTGATTGTTGCATGTTCTTATCACAGAGAAATCAAATTTAAATGATTTTTAGTATCATCGGTATCATCTTTCATTTCTAATTCCCTACTGGCCCACTGATATTAGTGCCATCTAACAGTTAACGTTGTATTTTACAGGTTTTAAGAGCGTGAACCAGACTATCCATTTGATAGGATATAATGATATAATAATTGGATTATAAAAACATCATAAGATAAAGAAGTATGGATAACTGAACTAAGAATGGCGATATATCAAGTTGTATTTTATTACACAGATATTTAAATTTCTATAATTTGGCGTAGCGCCATCTACTAATGGCTCACTAATAATCCATGTTTCTATTCAAACATCATTTTCTTTTATTGTACGTAGGTTTTCGTATATTCATATTTGTTTAGATTAACTATCGTAATAGAGATAGCGCCAATTATAATAAATCTCTACTGAATAAGATTGTTTTTGATTATAAATTGTATTCCCAATGAAACCATAAAGATTTACATTTTTTTTTTAAGTTGTAAACTCGCGATCAAAAAAAACCGTTCTCATCTTTTGAATTGTAAAATAATTCTCGATCTGTCATATGGCTTTACGATGTGTAAATTTAATTAAAACCTCCTGTCAAAATGGATAAATTTTCAAACCGCCAGTTTACATATGTACTACGCCTACATATTGTATAATCACGATCATGCCGGTAGAGGCGAAAACCTTCTCAGAAAGTGGTTACACGTCCAGTTACGGTAATCTTCTGATATCCACCATTTCGCCTGGTATCCCATACCTACTTTTTGCTTATGAGAGAGCCACTTACGTTGCTTAGGTGGTGAAACGTCGTTTAGTTTTTAGTTTAGTGTTAGTAGATTTTGTGTTTTTTGTGCGTTTATTTTATATTTTATTTATTTTTATATTGTATATACAGTGTGTCCCCGGATCAACGCATGGATAGGGATAAGAGTCTGTAAATGTTTTAGTTGAAATTTCATCTTCTGCGGTTCAACCCTGCTTGGGTAGAAAGTAATTTGTGCCATGCTTTTAATTTTCAAAAATCATGCATGCCTTGGAAATTTACAAAAAGGTAGTTCTTATCACTAATAAAGTACGTGTTTTGTAGGAGATACGACAAAATGTTATTAAGAAAAGTTATTCAGAATAATAAACTATGCAAGTATGCAAAATTTGAAAAAGATCGAACATACTTTGAAAATTTACAAATAAATTATTCTTTCCACTAATAAAGTGATTTTTCTGCAGGAGATACGATAAAATGTTGTTAAGAAAGTTATTCAGATTAATAATTTATATAAGTGTACAAAATTTTTCAACGGGTCGATGGCCGAAGTGGTTAAGCGGCTGACTATTGTTGTGAGAGGACGATAGGTGCCGGGGTTCAATTCTCTGGAGGGACGGTGACATTTTTTTCAGAATAGTTTAATCCCGGATCGACTTGCCATTCGCTGTTGGGAGCAAAGTGATTAACAGCGCGGCATCATAAAAGGCGATATGATGCTGTCACAAAGCCAATTTAACACAACTTACACACGCAAAAACTACACCGCGAGAGTTGCAGTGATAGCCAGACAAGCGATACAGCTTACGGAGTCACTGCAACTAAGCATCCACCACATAAAACAAAACTAAAATCAAGATCTGAAAGTCCTCATAACTAACTCATGGACGTGTAAACCACGCTAGAAGCGTGACCTCTTGACATGGTTTACCTATCAGAAGGTTTTCGCTCTAGCAGCTTTTACACGTCGAGTTACCGTAGCCTTCTTGTATCCCCTACCCACTTTCTTCCTGAAGAAGGCACTTACAATGTCGAGTGCAATGTCGAGTTAGTAGGTTTTTGTATTTTTTGTGGTTTTATTTTACGTTATTGTATTGTGTGTGTATTATATTATATATTATACTGCTGTAGTTCGGTCAAAATCCAGAAGCTTTTATAATAGAGACTCGGACCGTAATACATACTTACGAGACGGGCAAAGTGTGCATTTGTAAAAATTAACAATATTTATTTTAAATAATAGGTTAGTTGTTTTATTATTCTATTCAAAACGATGCAGTAAAAAAGCTTTTTGATATGTCCAAAAATCCAAAAATAAGTTTATTTCTGCTAAATTCTTTTCTGTTGTGACATCAATGAATACCAGCTATGAAAAATTAGTTACAATATCTCACCTAACGTTTGTCCCGGAAATGGATTAGACGTTTGTATTATCAGAATCATGACAACGTTTACTTTCATTTTTGGTGTTCGATTTGAAAAAAAACATTCCAAGTATCAGATACCAGGAACTCCAAGTCAATGAGAATATACCCTAACGTCTTTCAAGCGGAGATCAATGCCATTGGAAGATGTGCTTATTTGAAACTGCACAGAAAGTATTGAAAGCAAGCATTGCAATTTTTTCAGGTAGTCAAGCCATGGCGTTGAGTTCTAATATCATCAGTTCGAAATTAGTCTGGGAGTGCCTTAGCAAACTAAATACCCTAGATAAAAAACAGAGTTACATTATGCTGTGTAACAGAACGTGCTGGAATCAGCCCCAACGAAAAAGCAAGGAAGTTAGCAAGGAAGACCACCACAACTTTGTTTGTGTGACGGGAAGCGTTTTGCGGTATAGGGATGAGCACCTACAAAAAAATCGAAAGATAGAGAGGAGAGGCTCAAAGTATCCCTCCGGGAGAATCACCCTGTTTTGAGACACTCCAAAATATTTCTTAGAAACTTCACCAAACATAGAGCAAAAACTTTGCTAGAACTAAGTAGAAATAGACTACGCATCCTCACAGGTTTTCTTACAAAGCATTGTCACCTTGGGGAACACATGAGAGGGATTAGTCTAAAACAGAATAGCGACAGCAGGTTCTGCGGTGTGGGGGATAAAAAATCACCTAACTGCACCGCTATTACGGAAACCATAGAGAAGAAACCAGCATAGTTATTGCAGTTTATTAAAGGTTTTAGACTGGGGGAGGAGAGACAATGGGGCACAATAGATTAATAGGTCGCAGTGTAATAATATCACTGTCAATTAAATCTAAATCTAATATCTTATTTAACGGAAAGCCTTAAAATTTTCCGATCAATTGTACCTGCTTGAATTTAAATTCTGCTTGATGGAAAGTTAGTTTTGTTGTGCAAAAGATAAACTCATTTCTAAACATTTTCAAATTTTCCTAATCATTATGTTACATTTTTCAAAAAAAAACGTTGCGTTGTTTAAAGTTTCTTACGTTCATACAACAACGGCTTACATTTCAATCTTAAGTTCAGATTACGTTAAAAGACGATCAGTAAATGATAAAAAAGCTGTAGACGAGAAAGTGAGATTCGTGAAAATGAGATCGTATATTCCTTACGCAGAGAAAATAGCAGAGAATCGGAAAATCTTTGCGAGCCGAGGTTTCCAAGTGGAGATGGTGTGAACTGACAGGTGTGTCTCAACTCTCCCAAGACTCTGTTCCACGTAGACATGTTCTGCTTACAGATTTGATGTTTTTACGTTAGCGACGACGTTGTTACATTTTGCCATCAGACGAGGATCATTGCTTTCTAAGTAAAGTAAATACGTTATACAGACTGCTGTATTCCGTGTTCATCGACATCTAAGCTTTTCACAGGTACACATCGAACGATAGTGTTCACTAAAAAGCGATTTAATATTAATGTAAATATGGTGAATTTTATTAAAGTTAGATATGTTGATTTTAATATACTAGTATTGCTTGAAAGAATAAAAAGAAGCTGCCATTCCGTGCATTGAAATTATGAAATAGACTTTTCGGGAAAGAGACAAGTTATTATATAAAAACTACATTGGAAATGAAACGTATTATATTAGAAATTGGTGAAAATATACTTTATTTGCACTATTACTTAAGACAAAGATATGTATACTTATAAATATATTACGTCATGTTAAGATTGATAAACACAGCAGTTTCTTGTAAAAACTTTAATCATGATAATGTTCATAAATAGTAAAATTAGTACTAATATTATTTTATAGTGTATATAGGAATATACATAAATCGAGATAAGAAATATCATACCATAGCGATAATCAGTTTTAATGACAATGTCAGATGTTTGTACCTCTGATTATGGCTTCAGAAGCTTCAGATGGCAACTCGAATTACTCTCCCATAAATGATAGGAGATTCTAAGATTATGATCCAAGAAAGTTCGTGCGGACCTTAAGAAATTTGAGAGATTTTATAGAATCAATAAATCTGATCTTGACAATATAGTCGAATTACTAGGACCACAAATAAAAAAAAACAAAAATAACATTGGGGTAAGTGGATGTTCTTTTATAGAAATCACAAAAAAGCAGTTAATATTATAGTGAAGTATAAAGTTATTCAAGGTCATCATAGCTAATCACCCTAAAGTGTGTCGAGAAGCTTATCTTCGCAAAGAGTACCTGATGTTAATGATTTTGTAGCGAACAAAGTTTAATTATGGAGTATAGAAATTCGATTCGAGAATTCTATCAATGACACAATTCATGGCTTCATTTTAAATAAGGAAGTAGGCTTAATAAAAAATGTTTTTTTTAGGATTAACTTAGCATAACTTCGACTTCGATTTAATGTTGCTTATAACCTAATTATTAGCGTCAATTTTTTTTCTTTTTCATCTTTAAAGACTTCAGGCAATACATAAGAGGTACTCTGTCTTATTTGGATTGCCTATTCTAGATAAGTCTCCTTGCTCCGTGGGCGACGCATTCTCCGTCAAAATACATCTAATGCTCCCTATAAAGCTGGGCATCTATTTGTAAGTGATCTGTGGGTTTTTCTGTCCCAACAGGTTTCTCCATGTATATTTGTAGTTCTTAACTGAAATCAAGACATAAATTGATGAATGTATGTGGCTTGCAATAAAATCTCATACACTTTAATGTCAAGCTAGTTTATTTTTCAGATTATGTGCTAATGTAAGCTGATTTTAGATTTGACACATTCAATAGATTATGGCTGTGGAATACGCATGTTATAATAAGTTATGAAAGTAATACTGCGATATCATAAAGTTTCTAGGTCCAAGCACGGTCCAAGATGGCATTGAAATATATGCCTGAACTTAATAGGGCCAACAATTCTGCGGCGAGAAACTGCTAGCCAAACACCAAGTTTCGCAGTATGGAGAAACGATTACGTACTCCACATGGGAGTATTTTGGGAATTGATATACCCCGAAAGATGAAATCATGCTTCATCAGAGAAAAATGACAAATTTAGCAGGTTATCATCTTCTATTAAGTTATTTGTAAACCACTGGCAATACGCACGACGTCTATGGTAGTCTACCGGCAAAATAGCCTGATGTGATTGCACCTTATACGGATGCATGCGTAAGTTTTTCTTTACAATTTCTGACATATTTTATAAGAAAGTCCAATCTATTGAGAAAGGCGTTTCAAAGGTTTTGTGGGTTCATTTTCCATACGTTGACGAACATCATTTGTTGTTAACTTCTTCCGAACGAACAGTTGGTCTACCAGTACGTGATTTATGACCCAAAGAACCAGTCTCACGAAGTACAGCAACACAATTGGAAAGGCAATTATAAAAATCTTTGGGAATTACAGCTAACTCTGAAAAGTGCTCTCTAAAATCAACCAAACATGCACGTTGGCTGTACACCCAAATTCCATTAATTTAATTCCAATCCGAAAATAGGCTTCAATCACGTACGCTTTTTGCATTATATTGTAAACCATATTTGACTTTACTCAAATGTTCTGTTTTTCAAATTCGATGTTCAAACCAACTTGCTTTCAGCAGTTCTAACACATAATTAATGGATGACAGATAATGTTACAGTCAAAATAATTTACAAAACAGAGTTATATAGACACATCGAAAAAAATCATAATTAGAGTAGGCTATGTGAATAGATTGTTACTTTAGCCACTTTCACATAATGACATTTATTCCTTGACATTTAATTTGAGGTTATAAATTTTGGTTACAATAAAATGTCAAAGAATAAATGTCATTATGTGGTAGTGGTTAAAGCAACGATCAAAAACATTTACATAGCCTATACCAATTATGTTTTTTTCGATGGCACGTAGTACCTGGCTATGTATGCCTTCAATCAACGCTTAAGTTCAGACATACTATTTATATTTCAAAGCCATCTTCGTCCTAGAAGCTTTATAATATCTCGGTACTTTTCTGTCGTAAAAAGCTTACATCAAGCTAACGGTGAAACTAGTGGTTATATTTATAGTTCGCGCTTGAGGTGGTGCCTATGCTTGAGCACGCGATTTTGACCCATTTTTAATGCCATTTGCGCCAAAATCGCGTGCTCGTGCATCCGCACAACCTGAAGCATGTACTATAAATACGACCCTAACTAAGTGTACGAGATTTTATTGCAAGCGAGTACAAATACAGCATATCAATTACTTATTAATTTTAGGCAATAGTGAGCATTTTCAGAAGTATGACTCATCAGTTCATGAAAGTAGAAATTATAATTCGTAAGGTCACTGATGAAATAATAGAAAGCATGTGGAACTCTCCACAATATGTGCCGGTTTCAGATACATACATGTGCAAGAATTTTACGGCCATTTAGGAACAACTTTGGAGTTTATCTCACATCTAAGTTTTGTGTATTTGAAACACCTATGAGCCCTTTCTCATGTCAGTTGGTCCACCGTCTGATATCCATGTTTTTTCGAGGCCTGCGAAAAAATAGAATTATATTTTTAATAATTTTTAATAGAAATATGATCTTTTTTATTCTTTTTTGAAGTCTTTAGCAATAAAATTACAAGTTTTTCAAATTTTGCCGTTTTTTCTCGCCCATCAAGTTGCTCTTATTTTGATGCTATCATTTTAAATGAATAGGTGGCATTGAAAAACTGACGCCGAAACTACTGTCTGTTAGTGTCAAACGCATTTTATACAGTGAGATTTTTATAACACCGTACATAGCCCCTATTGCAAACATTGGTTTTTGCGTTGTTGAATATTTGACTAACAGAAGGGCGAAAGCTATAATTGAAAAAATGACGATGTGATATCTGTTTTTATACGCCCTCTCGTTGCAAACATGCGTTTTTGCGTCTGTCGGGATATTTTGAAGCAAACTAATATCGTATATTTTTATTACTGCTTCGGGCTTGATATCAATTTATAATTTCAATTTTTCCGTCTTTAGAATACATTTTATGGATTATTTTATCTTGTCATGACTTTGACAGTTATCGATAAGATGTTTATGTAGAAACCAATAATATATAGGAGTAATGTTGGTTGCATAACTGCCCATGCGTTGACATGGGACAAATAAAATCTGTGTGTATAACATAGATTGGTTCTAAACGTGTCACGGTGTGTATATATATATAAGTATTTGTAGCCGCACTGTATATTTGGTGAACCAAGCTATTTTGGATATGTGTTCAATTTAAAATGGGCACAGGAAAAGTTATCGATGAGAAAATTCGATCACTCACTGTTAAATTTTTTAATTTTAAAAATCTAATTCTGAAATTGGAAACTTTTATTGGAATTATCCCGATACGGTGTTAGAACTATAGTGACAAGATGTAAGACTACAAATTCAATAGCTCCAAAAGTTAGAAATGTAGGAGAAAGTAAGATAACTGAAGGTGATAGACGAGCATTGAGAAGAATTGTTGAAGAAAAACGTCGTGCAAGTTATCTTCAGTTGAGTGTTATGCGGAGTGAAGCTGTTGGAAGACAAATTTCCAGGGGCACGTGTCATAGAGAGGCCCATAAACAGGGATATGGAACTTACAAAGTAAGTTCAATGAATAAAAATGTGTGAACAAACTTTACTAAAATTTGAATTTTCATGTCAGGCAAAGGAAAAGTCACTTTTGACATTATAGCAAAAAAATGGGATGAAGTAGAGTGGAGTGATGAGTCCAGATTCGAAGTTTGTGTTGGAGACAGCAGAAGTCGTGCTATCCGCGGAAAACACGAAACATTTCAGCCCGACTGTCTTTAAAAAAAAGTAAAATTTCCTGTATCAGTCATGGTTTGGGGCGGTACGTCATCTAAGGGTGTAGGAAAACTTTATTGACGGAATAGTGAAAGACAAATATTTAGAGATTGTAAATGAATCTTTTTTACCGATTATGGAAAATCACTTGACATCAGGGCAAGATTTTGTCTTCCAACGAGATAACGCAGGGTATCACACGTCGAAAAAAAGCTTTGAAATGAATGAAAGACTAGAGGATACCACTTTTGGGATGGGTTTCAAGCAGTCCTGATTTGTCTTCAATTGAAACTTTGTGGCGTGAGATGAAGAAGGCGCTCCGAAAACGTCCTGCAAGATCAATCCCTGAATTAAAACAAAAACTTAAATAAATATTAGATTCTTTTACACCGGAGTTTTTCCAAAGCTTAGTCTACACAATGCCACAGAGACTTTCAGATGTTGTAACGAGAAAAGATGATGTTACCCAGTAGTAATGTGTAATGTAGTTTTAGTCTCATTTTGTGTAATGTTTTGTTTTTTTAGTTAATTAGTTTAGTTGAATAGTTTTTTTTGTTATCACATTTTTTTTGTAGCTATAAGATTCTAAAATGTTGTTGAATTGATAAATAAAAAAAAATCGCATCCATTACTTATATATTTGTACTTGGATTGAATTTTTGAAAAATCTAACGTTGGGTCAACTGACATGAGAAGGGGCTCGTACATATATTATGTTCTGACATCGCAGTGATATTCACAATAAAATGTGCATTTGTACTATATTTCTTTGTTAAAAAAACTGAAGAAAATTTGTAGGTACTAAGAAATTTTACATTGATGGTTTAAGATTATGTTAATCACCATTTGGGCAATGTAAGTATACCTTTAGACACTTTCTAATAGAATATAAATATGCCTGCACGTTACCAGTCTTTGTCGCAGTTAACAGGAAATACGTTTCAAAAAAATACATTCATAAAAAGTATCTGCCTTATGTGTATTTTTGATTGATTTTTTTCATGCAACTGAAGTTTCACGTTTAGTAAAACTAGTTTTATAGAATCAGTTTCATTGGTGCGCTATAATTACGTTACTCATGATTTCGCCATTAGATTTTCTTTGCTATAGTGCTGTTTTTTCACATTACTTTTTGATTATAAGTGAGAATAAGCAGAATTAAATCAATCAACGTCGCTAAACCTGTTAAACCTATCTGTTTATATATCACCAGTTAGCTCGTTAAATCTATCCTCAGGGTTTTTCTAGTTACACACAGAACCCGGTAGATGGAATTGCTTGGAATTACCAAGGTATACAACTTGGTCAGTAAACAAAGAAACTCATCAACTAGACTGAATATTACTAAGGTATGTACTATGTACCACGTACAAAAATCTCTATACTTCTTAAACACATAAAACTTGCTAATGATGATAATAATTATTAATTATATAATACAAAATACAATTTATGACGTAACAACAAGAATTTTCAATAAACAGCATAGCTTACTTAATGGTATTCACCTTTTATTCTGAAGGCATTTCCTTAGTTAGGTAAGTAATTAATATTAATAATAATTTGGCCTCATAACAAAAGGTTGAGTGTTAATGCATGTATTGCATTTTTAATGTGCATTCCGTTGGGGATATTTCGCTTAACCCTATATAGATGCATGTTGGGTTACTCGGCGGTATTAAATTGCTATAATATATAGTTGCGTGTGAAGAATCGATGCGGGTACAGGTGGTCGGGTCATCTATCGCGCCTTCTGACACAAGATTATGCTATCCCTTCACCAGACAGTCTCTTTTCCAACTCTACATCAGATATACGTACATTTTTCCAATGTAATATCATATTTTTCTGTTATATATTTCTCGCTTTACAGATTTCTTTAGTTGAGAGTATATTCGTTTTCATACCATCGTTTTTTCGTTTTCGTATAGTTACGTCCTAGAACTTGTATCAGAGAACTGTTTAAAAGATTTTTGTCCAGATTATAATAAACAATATGACTAGATATACAAATAAATGGTTCTGCAATGATATTAAATTTATCTAGCTTTGTAGGATTAAATCTGGAATAAAGAAATACGCGCGTTGACAATTTGCTTCCGAGCCGTTGGTACACATTATTTATTCCGTCAGAGAAACTATGCGAATTGTCCATATGGTAAGGGGTGCAATAGTAGGAGGCAATATTAAGGAGAACATTTGACCCTAACATTTCAGGGAGGTCCCTGTTTACTTCAATAGTGGTAATTATGTCGTAATTATTATTGCGTAGTAATAAAACTTGTTTGTCAACATGGTTGTCAACCTATAATAAAGCAAATCACAGTTATAGGCATTATTGTCAAGATGATAATATGTTGATTATAATTGATAAAATAATGTAGAGGACTGTCAAGTCATCTGTGTACGTTGTAGAAACGAAAACCGTCACTTGCTGTGCAATATAACAAAATATTGTGACAATTTTACAGCTAATAGTAGGTATGTTGTAATATTGACTAAATTAACTAGAAACACATGTCACACAAATGAAATTAGGATGGAGTTACTAAAGCTGTAATACAGTTATAGTACAGGTTGTCCTAATGTAAAACTAGGAGATTAGCGTTTATAATTTTGTCATAAGATGAAATCCAATTTCATAGGTTCTTAGGTCGTATATATCGCTTATCGTTTTCCTCTTGTTTTGTTTGTTTTCGCACGCTTGATACCCCCGTTTATAGTTTCGCGTGAGCGGCTTATTCTAAGGTATGTCTAGTTGTCAACTTGTATTGCCAACCTTTGATTCTCTTTTGCTCGTTGTGCCTTATAAATCCTGTGACTGAATGTTTTCTATGTAATTTTTGCCTAATTTATTTACCA
This sequence comes from Holotrichia oblita, assembly GCA_023690525.1. Classification (NCBI taxonomy): domain Eukaryota; kingdom Metazoa; phylum Arthropoda; class Insecta; order Coleoptera; family Scarabaeidae; genus Holotrichia; species Holotrichia oblita. Next base: position 130,934,437 of record CM043017.1, on the reverse strand, counting down.
TACCAATATTTATATACCAATTTTACACAGACCATGTGTCTGGTAAATAAAAATTATTTTTGAATCACCTGACATACATATTGGCTGTTTTTTTTGAGCAGGATTTGTTTTATGATTTCGAAAATTGCAATTAAAAGTGCTGAATAGTTTTCTCTTAAAGTGTTAATTCTATCGGTTAATTATTATCGATTATCGTCAAGCAGAATGCTTGTATTTTGAGCTTACAAAGAAACTGGTTCTTTGACTATATATTTCTCTCGATTACGTATTGGTGAGTAATCTTATCTGACGGAAAGTACGATTATTCAAATATGATAGATCACTCTTACGATGTTTGGATTGAATCCCATTATTATCAACTTACAATTAGACAAAAATGTTGATCACACACACGCACATATCCAAAGTACTACTAGTGTATATCCAGACATAACCGTCCCATTACTATGTTTTTTTTTTGTAACCCTTACAAATAGCGCATGTGGGCTTCAACAACTGGAACTCTGCTGAGAGCCCCAGCCCAAAACCAAATCATTTCTCGGGTAGAAATTGGATATTTCCATTTGAACAGAACAGCATTTGTTGTTGTTTAATCGATCTATGAGTACCAGTGCAAGACATTTCATGGCCTCGTTGGTGATATTGTCTTCGGAAGAAGCTTTTTTGTTCTTCCTAAATTTTATTATGGATAATATCTCATGCTTATCTGTTGGTCATAATTGTTCACCCTCGAGAATTGAGAGATTCTGAAGCAGATTTCGCACGAAATAGTCATTAGTCAAGTCACTGCGCCTGAAGCTCTCTACGTCAAACTGTTAGATTTCATGACTCTACGATAAGTCATTTGCACTTATCATAAGACACTCAGTCAGCACAAAGCCTGTAGGTATGCCCTACAAGTTCACAAATATTTCAAGTTCATAATACTTAAATTTCATGAAATTTTATAGCATTTCTTATCTAAGTCATTGCTCTACTTACTTACTAAAGAAGAATTTACGTTTGAGTCAATGTTTATATGCGGCGATGAAATTTATGAACATATATCAAAGCTATCATTTTCTCAATTCATTAAAATGATTATACATGAGATATCATATTGACGTCTTCGCATAATTGGTAAAGAGTGTTGGCGAACGAGAGTCGTATCTTTATACATATAATCTCATCGAGTTTATTTCGAAAGACGTCTGGACATCGAGCAGTTAAATTTCATGGTTATGTACTGCTACTTCGTCTATGTGTACACCGCTACTCCTACAACCAGCAATAGTATTGAAGTTATGTACCGTTTTCTGTGTGGCTCGTATCTGATGTGCATCGTTCCCTGTTCTGTTAGGGCAATCAAAGTGAAGAGGACCATCAAGAGCAAGTAGTACGACGTTGATGTAGACGGTGAAATGACGTAACCTTCAGAGAGAAGCCAGCGGTGGACAATAAGACAGGCGCCACCTCAATTGACTGCATTTGTTTTTATTTTCAAAGCCTGCTTCTCTATTTACCACTTGATTTATTGCGCGGGTGTTAATTGAAATTGATACTTCCGCTGCACAGGAAATTATTGTCGTTATATTAAGTACAGTGAGAGTTTAGTTGCTGACCGCGTATATTAGGAGGATGTTAGATGTTCTTTTTTATTGAGGCGTAAAATATATTTTTCAGTAGTACGTAATTTAGGTCGCCGCACAATCAGACGAAAATCATCGTTGAAAATACATACACTTGATGGGAACGAAAACCACGTGGAAACTCGTTCATTGTAGTTTTAACATGTGGACATTTTAACTAGTAGAATTGAAAAACCAACTGCAAAAGCATCAAATTAGCATTTTTATATTATACTATAGTATGATATAATGCATCTGCGTAGTTTTATTTTTAATCCTTTTTGTTGCTAGAATCAATCCTCTTTGTACGGAGATAAAAGAAGATAAACATAACAAAACGTTTGAAAACATTCTGGCATGGAAAACGTATTTTTCCGAAATAGAAACACGGGAATGCTTTTGAATAGTGTGTTTACCATGACATATTGTTTGAGAACTGACCTCGACAGTAATATTTTTATCATCAATTTTCCGCTATTTTGCTGCCTAATGTTGAGAAATGACAGGCTCAGCTGTCCCTCCATAAATGTGTCAATCATTTGCCGTCTTAAAATACTCTTTTAACGTTTGGAGATCTTTCTAATATTCTGTTTCTCAAATTCCAATTCGGCAAATGAAATTCGTCATTTCTTTAGTTTTGGATTCAGCTCGTTGTTGATTTTGTCTTCGTGAAGTTAATAAATATGAAGAAAAAAGTATAATGTATAACTATAGGTTCTCAAATTTTTACTAGCAGATAGGTCATGCATTCTTGGTAAAGAAAACAAACAAGTAAAACAAGCTTTGCTAATCCGGATCAATTAAAACCGAGGCAATCCGAAGTAGTGAAACATCCGAATTATTAAAACCTTTTTAAAAGTTAAAAAACAATACCCAAAATATGTACCTACTGTAGGGATTTATAGACTCAAAATGCAAACTAATATGTAGAAAATGTTACGAAAATTCTAAATATAAACCTAAATACGTTATGTTGTACATAAAAATGCAATTTGCAGCATAAGTTGTACAAAAAAATCATACAATAAGAAAATAAAATATGTCTATATGTTTAGAAAACCTTTAATCAAGAAAATGTATCTTTATTACATTTATTGTTGATGTTGTCAGCATTCTTCGCAATAAATACGTTTATTTTCACGTCTATGTGTAACACACACAGCCTTCCTACAAGTTGTGCATGAAGATTTGGTTTTCTTATCCAAACTTCTTGAACAAAAGTTGCATCTGCGAGGAGTATTTGTGTTGGTCGTTGTAGGCGTTTCTTCTAATTGCTGCGGACACAACAAATTTATGATATAGTGCACTGGTTTCTGCAAACCAATCTTTGATTCTTGCTGTCTTCTTGTTACTTGATTCTTTGCCAATCCAATGCTTAGTTCTCTCAGAAACACCTTACGTTTACTTCTCTTATTCTTCATGAAATCCGGGTATTTTTCTGTATATATAATAAAAGTATTTAGAGCAGCCATGTCTAATATCTCCATAAATAAACGAAGTGGCCAACTTCTTGTTGACCTAACGCAGTTATATTCTCTTGTCATTTGGTCACCTGCGCCAACGGCACCTTTAGTTTTATTATAATGTAAAATTACTTCCGGTTTTCTTTTTTCACTGGACATATCCACTTCATCAGAACAATTTTCTGTTGATAACAGTAACACCACTTTGTTTTTTTTTTTTTGGAACATATGATGTAATAAGCATTTCTTCTTTATAACCAAACATGCTTGAGTGTATTTTCTTAGATTTATCAGCTAAAAATTCCAGGGGAATTTCTCTTTTGTTGCTTCGAAGTGTTCCAGTAATTGTCATATTCTTTTCCAATAGTATTTTAACTAGTTCAATCGATGTAAAAAAATTATCTACTGTAATTCCAAGTCCAGTATAAAAAAAAATTGTCTCACCAAATCAAGGACCACTCGTTGTTCTTGATTGACTTCTCTAGTGTCGTTCACCATTCCCGTATAAACTTGTGCATTTGATATATAGGCATTTGTAGAATCTGCTGATATCCATATCTTGATACCATAATGACCGGGTTTGCTTTTGATGTATACGCGAAAGGGATAGTTTCCTCTGTAAGTCGCCAATCTTTCGTCTACAGTAATATTTTCATGCGGAGAATAATTATTCACACATGCGGCAGCAAACTTATCCCATGTCGATCGTATTGCTTGCAATTTATCTATCGTGCCTATGATTCTCTGTTCTCTTGTAGCACGATCATCAAATCTAATACTTTCATATGTAAATCTGTTTCGAGACATGAGTGTCGTAAAAAATGGTTCGCGAAAAAGTTCGTATTCGGTCCATAATTCTGATAAATGCAATTTTCTTTCACAATTCCTGCCAGCAGCCAATAATATAGCAATAAATGCATACAGTTCATCTCTAGTAATTTCTTTTTGCGATGAGTTGTTTTGATTTTGTCTGTTGGTTTGTTAACAGTACAAATTTGTATACATGCAGGTCTCATCCACCATTTCTTCAGAAATAAAGAGTAAAAATGCATCTACAACAGTGTTTATATTTCGGGCATTATTTCTAGGTCCAGGTTTTTGAGTAACAATGTTGTTTTTTCTTCTACCAAGTCGAGGCACGGAAGCATGGATGTTTGATGGACCTTGTTGCACAAAACGAATGTGAGGAATCTCGTCTTCGTCAATCTCCTCAGTAATATCATCGACAACGTCTTCAACTATTTCAACATTGTCTTCGGCTTCACTGGTAACAAAATTCAAATCCCTTTCACCAGCATTCCCACGAAACTCATCGCTGTCAAAAAAGTCACTTGTTTCAAAAAATTGTTCAATTTCACGATCAGACGAATATTTTCTTGCCATTGTTATATTTTCAGGTAACTAAAATACAAGATAGGTGAGGTTATGTATTAAATTCATCTCGCGCGCATGGTCGGTGAAATATTGGCTGAATACGATACATTAGTTTCCGAAAGGGGTATATTACATACCCTACGGAGAATTTTTAATTGCTTTTTATTATCTTTCACTGCATAAATTGCTAACTGACGGCAAACGTCTGATCAATCATGGACAAATACATGGAAGGACAAATCTAAAAAATATACCGATTTTAGCATACTTAAAATACGATCCACTGGGGTATGTAACATACCCCTTTTGGTTATGGAAGGGTTAATATTGTACTGCTTGGCTTGCATTGCACGTTCTCTCATCATTCGTGGTATGAACAAGGTATTTAATTCGGCACCATTCTCTTCAGCTCACTGTATGCATGTACTGAAACAATGAATTGCCTCATCATCTTTCACTTTTGGATCAACATCCTCTTCCGGGTCGTTCTCATCACTATGCAACGGTAGATGCTCTTCATCGCCATCTATCCATCCACAGATCTCTTATTCGGTCAGTTGGTTATTCTCAGTGATAACGTTCTACAGTAGGTATATTGTTAACTTCGGCAATTTCACTATGCTCATCACTGACTAATTCACGTCTTTGATTAAGTAGAGACAGTGGGATCAGATCTTCAGAATCCCAGTCAGAATAATAATAATATTTTTTTTATGTGTTGTGCGTGCTTAGTTGCAGTGACTCCGTAAGCTGTATTACTTGTCTGGTTATCACTGCAACTCTCGCGGTGTAGTTTGGTGTGTGTAAGTTGTGTTCAAATGGCTTTTTGACAGCACTATATCGCCTTTTATGATGCCGCGCTGTTAATCACTTTGCTCCCACCAGCGAATGGCAAGTCGATCCGAGATTAAACTTGCCATTCGCCAATAATAATAATAATAATAGCCTTTTATTTTCCCCTGGCATGTACCTACATTATTCGTATACTTTATATTAGCCAAATAACAAGAAAAAGAAAAAAAGGCGAAGTTCAGCTCGCTAGTTAACGTAGTTGCTGCTCTTTCACTCAACCCTAATTAAACTAACTTAACTTAAATCTGACTGAATCTGACGCATCATTGTCTGAATAAGAAAATATTTTGTGCCAACATTACTCAATTGCGTCAGGAGTCACTTTGTCCCAACAAGTAGGGAGCAGAAGTATGGCATCCTTTAAATTCATCTTTTTTAGAGTGTTAGAAATGTCGCTTTCCTCAAAAGACAAAACATGGATCAAGAAGCTCTTGCGGTAATACAGTTTAGTCATTCGAATGGCATTCTGGTCCATCGGTTAAATGAGAGGAGTGCAATTAGGCGGTAGGAACATAGTTACGATATTTCCGTCATCACTGATCAATTGGGTCTCTGTTGCATGACTCGGGGCATTATCAATGAATAAAAGTGCTTTACCGCTAATATTATTGTCTTTCTGGAATGTTCTCACTTGTTCGACAAAAGACTCCCGAAACCATTTGACGGATAAAATCAGCGTGGTATTCAACTGGAATGGCACAATCCTTAAATGCTCTTGGATTTGCTGATTTACCAATAACCACATTTTTAATTTATGTGAGCTATCACCATTTACACAGCAAATGAAGGTTATCCTTTCCTTTGATATTTTACATCCCGGTGCCGTTTTTTCTTTTGCGTGAACCATTGCACGTTCCGGCAATATTGCAGATTCGTCTGCGTTGTAAATCTGATTTGGCTCCAAATCCCTAATTTTTGAAGAAATAACGGTTTGACAGCATCTGAATCGCTAGATATCTTCTCCTCACTGAGTTTGAGATAACGAATACCATGTCTCTTCTTAAATTTATTTAGCCAACCTCGGCTTGTGTTGAACTTGTTACCGCCGTAATATTTTGCGTAAAGCCGTATCGCTTTTTCTCGTAAAATGTGAGATGTAATTGTTACGTCTTTCGTGTTGTTGAAGAAACCAGCTACACAATTCAGTTTCTTCATTTTCTTAAAGTTTTCGTACATCCTGGTGCAGAAAAAAAGTTTCCGATGTAGCTACATAGCGACCATAACGTTAATAAATTATATAGATATTCATACGAACATATATACCTCGTTATTTGCTCAGATTTCTTTTTAATATCCGAAACGGGATATAACGGGTCGATGGCCGCAGTGGTTAGGCGGCTGACTATTGTTGTGAGAGGACGATAGGTGCCGGGGTTCAATTCTCTGGAGTGACGGTGACATTTTTTCAGAGAGTTTAATCCCGGATCGACTTGCCATTCGCTGTTGGGAGCAAAGTGATTAACAGCGCGGCATCATAAAAGGCGATATGATGCTGTCACAAAGCCATTTAAACACAACTTACACACACTAAACTACACCGCAAGCGTTGAAGTGATAGCCAGGCAAGTGATACAGCTTACGGAGTCACTGCAACTAAGCACCCACCACACATTAAAAAAAAAAACAGTCGACGTACCAATTCCATAATTATCAGCCAACACTTTTCCACTAACACCACGACATAATTTTTGTAATATCTTCTTACAATTTGCAAATGTTTGGGCACATGGTGGATGTTAGTAGAAAATGGAATAAAATATAATGGACGTAATGCTTTTTCTAGATAGTCAAGAATATATTTTGTGATACTTGTGTAATAATTTTTGGTATTGTTCATTATTGTCTATTCATGCACTACCTTAAGAAGCTTGTCATGTCACCTGCAATACGCCTACCAGAATTTGACAACCGCTACAGTTTATGAACTATATGCATGATTGCCCTACTACAAGGTTTTTTTTCATAAGTAGATAAGGTGAATTGTCGTGATTGTATGTCCTTAACAGTTAATATTTTAGTAACAGAATACGATTCAATCTAATAATGACCATGGTTTTCGGAACTCATAGGGAGTTGCGCTTCAGTTAACAATGAATATCAGGCACATCATGCTTGCAATGATGTTGTTTTAGAAAACAATAAAGGAGTTCATCATGATTCACACTAATTGGTATTTAACATGTCATAATATATCTGTGTAGAGGGCTGGGCGAAGTATCGGTACACCATCCAGTATTCAATTAGTTTCCCGATACCTCAGATAAAACTATCGATACATGGGTGTTGATACCAAAAAAAAGCATACTATGTCTGCACCAAACTCTTCGCGTTGTTGTGCCTCTTTGAAGATCGGTTTAGTAGGTATCCAGCTTAATGCACTTCGAAGTTGCGAGCTCTAATTGTTGGCTGCTCCTCTTTTATGCAACATTTGTATTAACCTTCTACTGCCCGATTTATTATTTTTTGAGAAAAAAATCTGACGTTTACTTTAAGGACACACCCATCAATGCAAGCAAATATGTTATTTTAAAAATATAAGCGACTTGTCAGGGATTCGAACCATGAACCTTCCGTTCATCGGGCGGATGCGCTGCCAATTGCGCCAACAGAGACATAGCTCGAACACATCACATGTGATGGTATTATAGATGTTCGAACTGTTGGCGCAACTGGCAGCGCATCCGCCCGGTGAGCGAAAGGTTCATGATTCGAATCCTTGACGAGACGCTTATATTGTTAAAATAAAATATTTGCTTGCTGTAGAAAAATACAATTTATATGCATACGTCAAGAAATACTTCGTTGTTTAAGTGATATTGTATAATTCATTTCTTCCTTAATAAAATTTATGAATTTTTCACTAATAAATTTGTATTGTAACTTATGTATATTTTTAAATGCGAAAAGTATCGCTAGACTCTGTATTTCAACCACAGGTGTAGATTCTGAACGTATCTAGTTCAGAAATGATGGAAAGGTTAACGTTTTCTAATTTGCATTCGAGCGAACGTCACGCGAATGCCAACACATGAAAACGTCGGTATAAATATTACTTTGTAATTATTCATGAAAAGCAAAATTTTCCGTTTTACCATCGACCGTAATCCCATTGCTCCAGCTCTCGCAAGAAAGCAAAACATAAAGCCGCACATCATTCTCATCCCTGAATCGCGTACGGTTACACACTCTTCTCATTTCATTTTGGCGGTATAACATGGAAACGTAAGTACAAAAGCAGTACTTCCACATGCACAATACATACACATATTTATGTTCGTGTTGACATTTCGCCGGTTATTTATCTTTGTGTCGTGTACGATGTACGGCACAAGCGGTAAAATAGCATCACATCAGAACCATTCGGGCGCAGCCCACAAGTAAGGTTACGGATGAACGGTATAGAGTTCAGAGATCAGACCCGGACCGTGTGTTTGGTTTTCTTTGCGTTTTGAATTTAAATTAAACACGGTTTTAAAGTTTTTATTTTCTTAACCGCCGGAGATCTACATAAAAGCTTTTGATGTGGCGGTGCTGTGGCTTCACCGCGCTGTCGAGGAGAGAGGTTTCACCAAAGCGCACCCCGGGCCACGCATTTACATCGTTAAAGGGGTTCTAAATGGATGGATGATGGGGTGGAGTCGAGATATTACATCTCTAAGTTTTGTCTTTGTACTTAAAAATATTTATATTACGAGCGTTACAGTGGGACTTTCATATTTTACAATATAAAGAGCAGCATAATCGCGCCCTTTCTTTCGGTCCCTATCTTCTCTTTACCTCTACTTTTGCTAATGTTCTCCTTATTTATTTTTTATAATATGAATAACGTGGGCGTAACCATTTGTATATATTATAGCATTTTACTGCGGTGAGATAGAAAAGAGTAATTACAGTAAAGGGGTGGGTAGATATGCTATATTGTTTGCAATAAGTACTTTTTCCTAACTACATTGTTATTCATGTTATTATGGGTATTATTGTGATATAGAATGGAAGTGGGTTCACAAAATTCGATAACATACTGTACTGGACATACTGTATGTACAAATCCATCCAGACCGATGCAGATCTTATTTTATAGTTCCTCATACTGATCTTAGACAACTTAGATATTTTGTTTATAGCTCAAGAAAAATTATTAGCTTCTTTTCTAGGTTTTACTTATAATATACATCACATACATACATATACACATACATATACATACGTCGAGTGCTGTGGTCAACCACAGTGATGTTCAGATTTATACAGCGTGTGTTCATCACTTTTTCCAACAGTGTAAGTATTGGCGTCTGGTTTTTACGACTCTGGATATTGTTGTGTACATGATGTGGAAAATTTTAATTTCCATTGGTATCAAAATTTTAAATTTTTGTGCAGTGAAAATACTCTATGCCAAACTAGGTATCGTTGCTAACTTTTGTATACTACCTTGTGTACTATTCCAAAATGATCACACAAGAGAAACCTTCTTTCGCCAAGAGCTGAAGAAAGTAACGTCACATATTTTTCATATCGTTTTTAAGGATTAAAATGTCTTCCTTCAGAGTCGTAATATAAGAAGGTTTCCAGTTTTCAGGTTTAAGATATTAAAAATCAATGTAGATTACTATAAACATCTTTCCAATTGGAAAGCAGGAGGTATGGAAGAAAATTGTGTTTTCGTTAGAACTTTGGCGGTATTACAAATTGACAATGATAAACAACAAATAATATATGAAAACATATAGTCATGCTTGTTAGCAAAAATATTTAAAGGCAAAGAAAAATACATAGAATTATTAATAACAATAAAAATATCCGGGGTATTAAAAAACCTTTTCATACTTTCCTGGATAATAGTAGAGATGAAAACAAGAAAAAAAATTCTGGTGCACTTGCATTCGATGCCCGATTGTTTTCGAAATATGATAGGAGTAAAACAATTTTACACGTAAGTACAGAATCGATGAATCTATCAGCACGTTTGTGTCCTGTCTTTTGTAATGTGTTAATAAATGTTATATTCTTAATGATTACTACAATCTTATGTAGATAATAGCAACATTTTTACATTTGTATAATTTATTTATTATTGTTTATGCTCTTAGAAATAATATAATTTCCGGAAGAAGTCACAGAATTGTGACGAAATATTGAAAATAAAGATTTTTATTATTAAAGGACCGAAAATGCCGCAGAAATTTTATTGTTTAACAAAAATAAAACAATAAAACCGATTATTTGTAAATCGAGCGTTTAGTGACGTGATAATGGTACTTCTTTTTGTTGGCTCAAAGTTGTAAGAATACATCTGCGACAAACGTAGAACAAGCATTGTTGGTCTTACAGCGTTCTAAACTATGTAGCAGTTGTTTGGGAATGCTGCGCGACGGATTTGCTTTGTCAACACGAACATAACCTTCACTCCTTATGTAGGGATATGTAGGGATTGATAGGTGTGTTGACAGTGACAATTATTAGAAAAAAGACGTTTTGACGATAAGAAGGGTTTGTAATAATACAATTAAAGTATGGAAGTAGAAAATAGTATATTATGCAATGAGCATTTGATGATAGCTATTAAGACAGGAGTATGAAAATTACAATACGAGGCGAAGCCGAGTATTGTAATGAATACGAGTGTCTTAATAGCCACTAAATGCGAGTTGCATACACTATTTTTTCTACGTCCCCATAATATCATACGTACTTCTTTAATTTTTATTATATTTAAATAGATACAGAGAACTGTCAAGTTTAATTAATTGTTATACAGGGTGGTCATTAGTGCGAGGCAGGTCAATTACATACTCTTGTATTATAAGAGAAATGAGAAAATATTATTAAGATAAAAGTTGAAACGCATGGGGGCTATAACCTAAAAATATTTTTAACTATACTGGGTGTCAAATAAAGACAGGGTAAACTAAACTTACTTTATTTTAAATGGAACACCGTGTATATTTTTACTGTTTACGATTCTTCTAGGTCTTACCTTTATTAAACTTAAATTTATTAAAATTATTTAACTCCAAAACTATCGCATTTAGCTATAGGCAATGTTTAATAAATAACAAAGTTCGTGAAGAGAGGATTTTACTCCAATAATAAAATACAGGGTGTTCTATTTGAAATAAGTGAGAAAATAAACATTTCGAGTTATGACTCGTCCTGTATATAAATATTGAATACGCCGATAAATAAATAATTTCTGATGAAAGGAGATCACATTAGAAATGATTCTAGCGCAAATGAATTATTTTATGTGGAAGCCGTAGTACGGTAGGAGGCGCCAACTTTGTTATTAAATTCATACAAAACTTCTCATATCTACTAAAGTAAACTGAATAACATAGCAGAACACTATATTATAATAAAGGTAAGACCTAGAAAAATCGTAAACAGTAAAAATATATAGGCTGTTTATAGTTAAAAATATTTTTAGGTTGTAGCCCCCCATGCATTTCAACTTTTATCTTAATAACAATTTCTCATGTATCTTATAATACAGGAGTAATTGGACTCGCACTAATGCCCCAACCTGTATCTGTCAGATATGTAGTCACGGCCACATTGAATATTGGAATGTCGCATTCCTATTGGATATAAACTTGTATCGTAATGAAAAATCGGTATTCCTATTGGAGTAAACTTATATATATATTTATATTGTGAATTCAAATGTAATGGTTATATTTCTGCACTGTCATAAGAAGTTGAAGAGAGAGAGATGATGTGAATTTAATAAATTTAACTTGCACTCTTTGATCTGTTGATGTAGTTTCAGTTATTTTCCCCTGAATAACCGTTTCTTTATTACTTGCACTTTGAAATAAAATACGTTTTACATTTTTTGGTGTTTCACTTTCGTCAAGACTTCCTAAGGTATTACATTTTTTCTTGCGAGCAGAATCTGTTAACTGAGATGTTGTCGCGGTAGGTGGACTATCGGAAACATATTTATAAAATTGCCAATTTTTTACATAATTTAATGTACAATTTAATAAAAAATATTTTAAAACAATCCGGAACGACCCCATTGTTGTCCTTGCTCTAGTATATACAAAGATGCAATCTTCTACAAAGAGACTCGCGCACTTGATTGTAACTGTTTAGACTTTTTAATTGTTGGCAGGCGTCTAGAACTTCCTGATAAAAGATGATGCTGGAGCACAGATCATATAAGGGATATTAGACCAAACACCTTTAAGAATTCCTAAACAGCATAGCAAAACTTAAAAATTCATCAGATCAAAGAATAGAAGAAGAATTTTTCAGAAAATTTACCAAATGACCTACTAAAAACCGAACAGAAAAACATTAAATTATCAGAAAGAATAGATAGGGAATCAGATAGCTCGACATTCGCAGAGCTAAGAACGGCTGGTCGTAGGCAAGGCAGCACTTACGATCCATAGTACTAAATCGGAAATCCGGTTGAGATAATAGATCTGTTGGAACATAATTACGTCATGGAAATACATGTATATACACAATTTAAGAGCTACAGTGAGTGGGTAGTCTTTATAAGAAAACAGCTTAGGAAGTCGTTGCAGTTGCACTCACTGCAAATAAAAAAACAGTACTTCCAATAGTGAAAAGCAAGGAAAACCAAACGAAGATAACAACTTAACAAAATAACAGTAATGGAGCAAAATAATAAAGCAAGTTAACGTAAAAACATACGGAATTTCATCAGCAAATCAAATATGAAATATCGAAGATACTAATACGAAAATTGTCCACTATTAGAGCTGTGTTTGAAGATCTTGCTTGCTTGGGCATTTTTATCATACATGTATAGATAGTAAAAATGTATTGACTCCATGCTCTGAGTATTACAGATACAGAATCTATACAAAATGATTTCATAAGGGCAGATAAACAGTTATGAAGGACAAGACGACGTAAATTGAAACAATAATCTGCTTTAGTCAGTAATATTAACTCAGCATGTGCCCCATTTTAGATGTATAACTTGCCGTATTAATAACAACGAGAATAATTTCCTCAAAACTCCGTCGAGCAATTGATTTATCATCGCGTAATAAAACGGTAACCGGCGAGACTTAACTGCTTGGCTTGGAATCGGGTAGGCAAACATACCATACAATATGACCTCTATTGTGCAAGCAAGAAGCAACCGTCTTTGTCGTGATCGCCTTCGACTGTATAGATGTAATAGATAGAAAGCGACAGATATTGTAATTAATTGTGGCAATTTATTATAAATGTCCATTCATAATAGAAAACCGGGGAGATCTGGAAGAAATTATACCAACTCGGGGCGACGTTAATTTCGAATTTCTTTTGTTTACTGGAGAATTATTAATTGTACGGTAATTGATTTATTGCTGCGATACGTTTTGTTTGTGGCTTAATTGAGTCGTTTCAATTCACAGACGTTCCCTTTCTGCATTACTCGTTCTAGGTTTTAAAATTCTCGTAAAGAGTAAATAAAATTAGGATATACTTAAGTAGAAATCAAGGAAAAATTCTCGCCTTTTACAAGGTGAATTTAATTAATCAATAATTTCTTAATTAGATATTATTTTGAGGAGCTTCTTGCTTTCACTTGAACGATGAAGGTACGACATTGGACTCAAAATGATAAAATATGTGGCTAATGGTTTTCAACCGCACTTTTTTTAAATCTGTAATGGGTGCAGCTGCAGTGGCTTCCAAATTTGTGCGAAAATATCAAATGATTCATACAATTGTAATCGTAAGATGAACTATTGCACATAAGTATTGCTATAATGAACTACACCCCTTTTATGATGTTTCAATAATAATTTGTAATACTGCTAGTACTCATGTACTTTAATCCTATTGCATTGGTGGTTAACAAAGATTACAACCAGATATTGGAAAGAGGAAAATCATCGTTTATCAAGAGTCACTTAAAAGCATAGTCATAAGAGAGGGTTATCGTCTAAAAAAGAATACAACTATGTTTTGCAGTAGTAGAGTAGTGAAAGATCTCGTTGCCAGGACTTTTTTCATGGTAGCAAACTCAGGCTCATTTCGTTAGATGCGTATATTATTTAAACTATTTAAACTTAAACCATATAATACAGACAAGGTTCATCAAACATTAAAAAAAATGAAGGAGATACAAAAGAGTCAGACGAAAAACGAAGGTAAACGTTCGTTTTATGCGATGCAATACAATTTATAAATTCTCATGACCTTACTCGTTTAAAGGGGATTAAAACAGTTACTGCGTGTGTTTTATAAAGTTTAATATCCGCTGACTTAATCTACGCCATCCATTCTGTTGTGTACATATGTGTGTGAATGCGAGTCTCATCATCAGAGTTATATACGCACGTTTTTTTCTCCGTTTCTGACACAATAAAGCTTAATTTTAATTAGTGTTATATACTCTTCTGTAACCAATATCATCCTCATCATGAACGTTGTCAGACAGCTGGTTTTTCGTGTCGTGACGACTGCGTCAGAGTGTCTGCCGCTGCTAAAAGCTCTCGTGTTGCATTGCATACTATTATACATACACATATTCTAGAATGTGTATGCATGTTGTATGTATATGACACATCCAGTTCAATATGGTATTATAGGCAGTTTGTCTATTTTGAGACTTCATGCATGTGTATGTACCGGTATGGAGCATGATACTGTTGTTGCATTATGTATGTCGTTGTTTCCGTAAGATTAGGCTCATTAGATATGCAGACGGAATCATTAATATCAATTAACAGTAATTAAAACCGTCCTCACACGTTTTTCTGAAAGTTGTCAAGGAAGTAGACTGATGAATTATTCATTTCTTTGTAGGTGGTGTTGATGCTGATCATGTTTTTAACATTAATTAAAAGGTTATTAAAATTAAAAGTATTATTGTTTCCGAGATATTTCGTAAATCAAATAAGGAACATTTAGTTTTGGTTCTAATATTCTGTGGTACATATGATAAAGGTTACATCTTTAGTTACCATTTGTGTATTAATTAATAATTTATGCCTTAATATCCCACAATACCCAAGCAGCATTTTTAATCGTTGCTACATCCCAGCGACTGTTGTTGGGAATTGTAAAGTTGTGGTTACTAATGACGGGAACGTTATTGCCACGTTTCCATTACGTGCCAACGACCAAAATTGGGAACATTTTGAAGGTGATAGCTACGTAAAAATTACTACTCCGCTACTTATACCACTACGTCGCACTTACGTTCCAACTAAGTGGCGGGGACGTAGCGACGTGGTCATCGCTACTTTATAAGGTTTCGTTTCTTTGCTTGTCGTTTTCGCCTTGTCTTTATCTTATATATTTAAAAAGACCTTTTAAGCATCTCCAGTCATTATTCAGCCGCGACAACCATAATGGAAATAATATTTGTAGGTTTAAGGAAATATATCGCTTGTAGGGGTACGCAGAACTTTGCTGATTTACGAGTTTCGAGTACAAAAAATTCAAAACGCTTAAAATAATTGAAATTCAAAACGCTTAAAAAAATTCTGTCAAATGTGATGTTGATAGATTGAAAAATTAAACGCGCCATCTCAAAATATATGTTTTACAATAATTTTTTTCGGGAAGACAATAAAAAAATACATGAAATTGATGAAAGGTGTTGAAATGTTTGTCTAACCTCTCTCCTAATTATAGGAATTCAGTTTCGCTTTAATTTATTTTTTTCTTGTGATATTTTGAGGATACTGTAATTGTTGTACAATAAGGAAGTTGAAATTAATGTAATGGCGTCCTACATTTTGTCAGTAAATATGGCGTGTTTTACAGAAATTACTGCAAAGTAGTATTGGCAGAGTGGGAAGTAAAAATTACTGTGAAGTAGTTTTCGTGAGTAGCGAGATAATTAATTTCACCTTAAATATTACTACACAGTTCCATAGCTTTGAAGGAATTTTAAAAATTGAAACGACGTCGTAGTTACTTTCAACGCTACCATAAAGTAATAAAACCTTTGAAGTGAAATATTAGTAACAAAATAACATTACAAGGACTATCGAATATCAATTTAAAGTTTGTGCCACCTTAAAGTTATTTTATATAGTAACAGTCCCATTCCAGAAACTTCAAAAGCTACCTAGAAGTACTGAAACTATTAAGTTTCAAATGGTAGTAATAATAACTACATAATTACCCAAAAAGTTTAAATAAAAGTACGTTAATAGTAGATGTGATAAAACTACAGATCCAACAGATCTTGAACTGGTTAAATCTGATTGTAGGGATACAGAGATAAAAGTTACAAAGCGGTAGAACTATATTGTTGGAAGTAAGAATTTATTTCAAATCATTTCTATGGAGTATATTGCTATTTTTTAGTGAGTCTGGTGTTATTGATGTTTCTTCTGAATTCCAACAGAATAAGAATCAAGCAGATAAGAAAATACCGCTAGGGATATTATTATTATAACTGAAACGGTAAGAAAGTTAATAAATAATAATAAATGCAGGAGCATAATACCAAATTTGTCTTGAACAAGGACAATCAATAAGCAATAACGAAATGAAATTGTATTTAAAGCAATTGATATGGAATACTCATTCAGTAACATGTATTTTTGGTAAACTGTTAATTGTAAATGAACCGCAAAGGTTTTCAGTATGAAATTATTATGAATTGCAACATCTGTATTTAATATATATTTACATAAATTATAAATTCAGAGTTGAGATATTATACACAGATCGTACAGATATGCTTGAATTAAAGCAAATTAAACCAACAGCGAAGCACTAGATTAGGTTGTCTCGCATGATCATCGCGTATTTCGCCTTCTCAGCATCTGGAGCAGGTAGGTATATGTAATTTGCTGGTAGGTGAGAAGCGTTAACTACATCACTACGACAAAATTGAATGATAATGGTCTCAAGTTATACTAGAAAACAATTGTGTATCAGACACTGTAGCGGAAACCTCAAGACTTCTTCCATCCATAATAAAAATTTCACAATTTTCGCTCCAAAATTGGCAACCGTACATAATCTCAAAGAAATTAAAAAATCCTAAAACGACTGCATCTAGGTATAGAGAATATTAGTAAAAGTTCCTTTAAAATTACGATTACATTTAGAAAATAGCACAAAACTATATCGAGTACTTTCGGAAGTGTCACTTTTTTGAAAATATTTTTAGTGAATAGATTTAATTACTCTATACTCATATGCAACTTTGCTGGAATTTATGATCACCCTTCATATATGTGTGACAATAATGTATTATGTTATGTATACCTATGTGTATACATAGTTCGAATTAATTTAAAAAAGACAATAAAAAATTGTGTTCTTTTGTTTTATTTCCATTGCAATTAAATACAAGATCGAATAGTTAATTTGATAAATAAATTGACCTGTATATTACGAGCGCACAGTCCTTGAAATCACTTTGATATGGCTTTCCAGCTCAAGGAACTAAATCGTTTTGGTGCCGTAAGTATAAAAATTAAGTTAATTGAAGCTGATATTTTATTTCTTAAGTGGTGTAAAAAGTATAATGTTAATCCAAAGTTTATTAAAATTGAAATTTCAAAGAAATAAATTGATATTTATGTAATAAGTAATTGCATTCTTATGCGGAAACCTATGTCTGTTTACAGGACAGTGATCAACTGTACTATCATATAGCAAGTCTATCCGTAAAAATATATTTATCTGCAATTTTCGACTGCATTTTCTAACTACCACACGAATGCGACTTCTATGAATTTAACCATTCAGATTCTCGTGTAAAATCCTTGCAGATCATAAGAATTATTACCTCCAAGTTAATTAAAGAACTGCGCTCAGTTACTAATGTAAAATAATGCAGTATATAGATCAGAGTAATATTCCAGTACATTTATTCTACAGTAATTACCTGATTGCTACCAACAAAGAAGAACCACGGAAATCTTTATCTTTTCCAAAAGGCTAACTAATCCGCAAAAACAAGCCGGAAAGAAGTTCGGGTACATCAGGAACACAGGACGAGGGGGGTTGCGGTGTTGATTTTGTCACGGGGCATTGAGGCGAAAAAACACAGCCCAGCTACGACGACCATGCGGGAATAGGCGATGGGGTGTATACGGACAAATAAGCTCCCTCGAATTCGCTGGCTTTACGCAACATTAACCTGTTGTTACAACACAGCGCTGCCAACTGTCCGCGATTAATACATTTCCGTCTTATTTGTAATTGTCCGATTCAATTTTCCCGTCCTTAAATCTTCGATGAACTACATAAACCGGAGTGCTTGCCTCTAGAGACAATTGTCCATTTAGTTGTACGAGATGGAATTTACTAATCTGTTAATCTCTGGTCGTCTTCAGTGAAATGTTCCAGTTTTATATTCTAAAGTTTTATCGTTTGCAGTTGTAAAACATTTTGATTATACAGGCTACCCACCTAGTACGCGGAAGTCCAATATCTTCGATGATCAGAGAAATAATTGAATTTTTTTTTATTTTACATGTCTAGTTTTCTTAAGATCTACAAACCTAAAATAATGCCAATTATACAGGGTGTTCCATTTCCCCCGCACAGATAGCAACTTTGTTTTTTTAAATATAAACCTATATTTTTTATAAAGTATTCTGAATCTACATCAAAAATAAAAGGGACTTTATGTATGATATTCATATGAAAAAACTGATGGTTTTTGAGATATTTGGCTTACTATGTTTTTCTAGTAAATTTTCCTCAATTACAATATCGCAAACTTTAGGGTTACGCTAATTAACAGAAAAGCTATTTTTAGACCAAATGTTAGGCAATAATGGTTATTCAAAACACCATGTCAGAAACTGACTTACAGTATAAGAAGTGCCCAGAAAATGTTGTCAAATTTGACTAAGCAAAATATGAAAAATCTCTGTTAATTCAAATGGAACACCCTGTATATTATTGATCAGTAAAACGCAGAATTAAATATTCTACAACTTTGCTATAGCATTCCCTATACCTAAGTTCAACATTTTAGGTAAAAAACGCAGTATATTATAGTAAAAAGTGAGTAAATTTATACATTACTTCAAATTTACTCCATAAAAAAAAAAAAAAAAAAAAACTTCAAAAATTAAAAATACAATTAAAAAATTGTTGAAAGTTTTCCCCGTGCAAAGAATAATCCAACGAGTTTATAATAAGTTTTATTATCATTTACTTTTAAATTCCGCTTTAAATAGTCTTAAATTGCAGGTCCATTCTTCGTTCTTTAGCAGTGGAAAAGTGTTGAATAACACGTTCGTTAAAATCGCATATTCCTTTTACAAATGACTTCTCGATACTCAACATCGCTAAAGCGGATAATCTGTCTTGCCCCATGGTGTTGCGTAAGAAGGTCTTTATTCTATTTAAGAGGCCCGACTACCGTTTGCCAGTTGGCGATGTTGCCACAGTTAAATTTTTTCATAATATAGGGTTTTTATAATTTATTTAAAACGTATTTTAAAATCGGCCTCCATACACAGATGTGTAGACGTATTTTGAATGCTCATAGCAAATTTCAGCAATTAAATCTAAAAATGAATACTGTAATCTCGATTCCCGTATCAAGGTAACGGCCTGTAACGGGAAAAGAGATTGTGAAGTTAATACCGAATATTAATAGACAAAATTGTATATGTAAATGTAAAACATTTGTAGAAATATGTGTATGAAGCCCAATTTTCAAATTATATTGACATAAAATCAAGCAAACGAGTTATAGAATTATGTAGATATGGCACCGCTGTAAAATAATCGACCCTCTGAAGGTCGAAAAACAATGCTCACTTTCAACAGTTGTCATTGGCAGTGTGCACAGTAAAGTTAATAAATTGACAGTTTCAGAAAACGTAAAACTTTAAAATAAAATGTTTTGAATACCCAGGAGGTAAAAGCTACCCATTCTTTGTTTGTTTCACTATGGACAGGACACATCACGTTAAGATTAATTCATTTCTTTACATTCTTACAATTTTTGATATTTTAGCCCATGAACACATATCGAAGGCTATAATATTCATTTTTTAAATATTTTAAAATGCTGCATACCGTTTTATTAGTCAATGTTATAAAACTGTTTGACAACAGCTTTCACACCTTATACACTTATATTAAACTATAACTATTGAATTGTTCGCAATTAAAAATAATCAAAATAGTACGAAAATAATAATAACATAACCTAAATAGCAAACTATTGGAATTCCAATTTTATTCTTCAAAGGTTCCATCTACCGTGATAAATATCAACTATTCTGCCTCCCTAAAATATAAAAAGCTGCACTAGTTCCAAATCTTGGCGGTCAGTGCCAATGGACCAATGGTATGGATGGGCTTATGACCCAAACCGGATTATATGCTTCGTACGTTCACGTCGGTTCGGGCGCTGCGAGTTCTTCGGATATTTCCGCGTAGCTTTAATACGATGAGGACAGTTCGCACCGCCAGCCCAACGTTCAGGCGGTTGGAATACGAGGGACGGCCGATAAATTATAAGTTTTTAAGATAATTATATTTGCGAGTAAATTACCTATTTTAATAAAACACGTAATAATTAATATTTCTTTATATATTGTCTAAATTTTTGGGAGGTCATTGACCAAATGACCCTATGGACCAGCCGCCACTGTCTTTATCCATTTTGTTCTTTTATTGATGTAGGCTTGTTTCTACAGAAACTCAAACATTTTTGCATTACTATTTGTTGTGAAATCGTATTAAACGCGAATATTTTTGTAGGCCACTCAAGTAATTATTATAAATTTAATAAAAACCCAAAAAAATTCAAATTCTGCGTTTTACTGATCAATAATATACAGAGTGTTCCATTTGAATTAACAGAGATTTTTCATATTTTGCTTCGTCAAATTTGACAACATTTTTACTGTAGGTAAGTTTCTGACATGGTGTTCTGAAGAACCATTAATGCCTAACATTTGGTCTAAAAATAGCTTTTCTGTTAATTAGCGTAACCGTAAAATTTGCGATATTATAATTGACAAAAATTTACTAGAAAAACATAGTAAGCCAAATATCTCAAAGACCGTCAATCTTTTCATATGAATACCATACATAAAGTCCCTTTTATTTTTCATGTATATTCAAAATAAATTATAAAAAATATATGCTTGTATAAAAAAAAAAACAAAGTTGCTGTGTGTCCAGAAGAAATGGAACACTCCGTATAATCGGCATTATCTTAGGTTTGTAAGTCTTGAGAAAACTAGACACGTGACGTAAAAAGAGTTTCAATTATCTCTCTTATGAATCAAGATATCGGACTACCGCTTACTAGGTGGGCACACTGTACACAGGATAACAACTTGAACTACGAAAGCCTATTGATAGGAGAAGGTAGTGGGGGGTAAAATTAAATGTATCCATTTTAGTATTGTCAACTGTTTGTATGACAGAAATGTCAGTGGTTATGTCAAATACAATGACAAATTACAAAACCACTTTATAATTTGCACTTTTTCATTAATTGTGTATTCCAGGAATGTTCCAGGATAAACTTTAATGGTTCGGTAAAGTAATTGACATAACCACTGACATTCCTGTCATATAAAAAGTTGACAATAGTAAAATGGATACGTTTAATTTTAACTCCCACCACCCTCTCCTATCAATAGACTTTTGTATCATGTATAGTTCAAGTTGTTAGCCTGTATAAGCGGAGTATCGTTATAGGTTTAAATCGCTAAAGTTATAGTTCATAATTTTTGTTGCTCTCCTAGAGCTAACCTCATATATTCCATATATCTACCCGCTGGATGATCATTTTGTATATCTTGATTTTAATGTTGATCAGGTTCAATGTAACTAATTTTTTATCTGCGTTTTTAGAATTATATGGGTTTGTACAGGTTATTAAGTAATCCACGGTGGTTACGGCTTTCTACACTTCTGGATACTATGTTTCTATCTAAGGAATGATTTGTTGGTAAAGTGATCCTGCAGATGGTACTCTCTGTTATTTTAAAGTTACTAAGAAAAATCTATAAATTTTGGAATGGTTAGATTAGCGTTTCGTAATAAAAAGTCAACTATCTCGCTATTCTGGTTTAATAATCAATTCTATATTTCAGCAAGTCATTTTAATAATATCGTGCTTTAATTCCCCACTTCCCATTTACACCAACAAAATTTTTGCTCTCGTTCCCCTTATTTCACTATTCCGTTTCCGTCATCATTTAATTCTATACGATCCCGCGGCACAACGTTCATAGACGAAGATAGGACAAGCAGCAAAAGGATCGAAACGAACATTTCTCAGACGATCGCGCACCAGATTCAATAACCGGAAACAATGTACGGGGCCTCTGTGGTTCCGGTTCGCCGGCAACGGCCAATCACTCTCTTTGATTCGCCGTCTTGATTGTTTTGATAACGTTTCCGTATCCGGTAGCGGGGGCGGTGGTGTTCCCTTCGCACGCCGCAAAACACCGGAAGTACGTCTCTCGAGATTGTCGGTGGTGAACCGCAGATCGACTTACTTCTCCTTTTGCGCGCTTTCATCTCGAATTTACATACATTTCGCCGCTGGAAAAAGTTCAATCTCACATGTTAGCCAGCTAAGATATTCAAATTGAACAATTGAAGCTCTATCCTGTCTGACTGTAGATGCGAATGTGATATATTTTTAGAGGAATATGAAAGATGAATCCCTATACACTCAAAACAAACCCCTAAATTTGTTTAAGTTGTCAACAGAATCTTCTAGTAGGAAAGCTTACGTCATACATAATCGGATTGGGTCACATTAAGTACTTGTATTAAGTTATGCCATTAACAAATATAACTTCTATTTATAAAGTTATATCTTTCTGTTGTTTGTAATAATTAATATCTTTCATAACCATTAAAGTAAATGTGACTAGTATAAGATATGCTCATAATAAGAAGTCCTTGGTTTATTCAATAGATAAACACCGAAATCTACCGGCACATCGTGGAACTAAAGCTGTGTGACGTCGAACTTTTATTTATAGAAACTTTTTCTATTCCCCTTTTGAAGACGTTATCTAAAGAAAAACTGGAATAAGGAGAGAAGGCGAATTGGAGTATAAAAAGGCTTTAAGCGTGTACGAAAAGCTGGCTAGCACACCTCAAATTTCAGTGCACGGGAGAGTAGACAGAAAGCCAGCTCTGCCTGATAAAATTAAACAAATTTTGATTGAGAGTAGTAGGAGTTCGAAATAGGATTTTGTGGATTAAGATTTGCAAATGTGAAAAGGAAAGCT
Organism: Holotrichia oblita; assembly: GCA_023690525.1. Classification (NCBI taxonomy): domain Eukaryota; kingdom Metazoa; phylum Arthropoda; class Insecta; order Coleoptera; family Scarabaeidae; genus Holotrichia; species Holotrichia oblita. The sequence continues at coordinate 130,910,956 of CM043017.1, read as the reverse complement.
TAGCAATTTAATCTCATTCTACGCAAAAATAAAAGGTTTAAAATATGTGGATATTTAAAAAAAATGAATAAGATTTCGATAAAATTAAAGGAAAAGCCAATAGAATGTTTAATGTGGATAAGACCGGATACTCGTCCAGCACACAGCCTTACCTTGAGAGAGGGTTGTTTATCGCGGTCATAATTTGTATAAATACAGCTGGCATAAACAAACATCTGAAAAATGAATTGATGGACCTGTAGGTAGTATCTTCATATGTTACCCATCAATTTGGATACAAAGCGAAATATTCTGTAGGCGGTTTGATCAATTTATTCAATTTATAAAATCGCCTGCATTACTCGATAGATACTACTGACTAGAAATATCGGCCTCATTAATAAAGCGCTGCTAGTAGATGTAGCATTTATGGAACCCTTACAAATCAACTATGCTGCCACAATTAAAACATGGTTGAGACCTGTAACACCATGCGTTGTAGGAACAAGCAGGTACAATCCAGGTTTTGATTAATAAATTTAAAAAATTTGGATCAATTCCATTGAATAAAGCTGTTTTTAAAGAATATGTGTGTAGATCAGAAGATGAAAGAACTTTTATTCATATAGAAGTTTCCCCAGAGGACGTTAGTCTACTACCTCACTTTAATAAAGTTTGGCGAGTTCTGGAGATGGTCCGGTAACTAGAAATTATAGAAATTTCGTTGTCCAGTATCTCCGAATTGGCTTCCACTTTATGGCCATATTGCCTAGTAAACAATTGGCCAATATGTCTCTTGTGATATCCTAGAATTACATTGGAGTTACAGTTGTTAGGGTCTTAAACGGAGCCTAGATGTAGAAAAAATAATGGTATTAGCTCGTGGAGGCAACTCAGTCAGCAGGCAATTCGCAGAAGACTAGGTACATGTAAACCAGACGAAAAGCCACAATTTTAGCTTGCGGATAAAAGTTTTGAATCACTGCTGGGATAAAGTGTCCTGGATTTCCTAGTGAAAGCAAAGGCACAATCTTGTTCGTCTTGATGGTCTCGATATAGTTAGAGGTATCCAGTCTTCTTAGAATATTTGCTAAAAATACTAAGGTAGACGATTTTCCATAAGAAACATTCTGACTTAATAGTACCTGCATAGGATGTGATTTTCTAAAAGTGATATCTAATTAAGCGACGTTGGACCCAGTTTTGAAAATAGTAATAAAATAACCATTCGTTCTTCGTATTGCCTTATGGAATGACCAGTTAAAATGCTTTATGTAGCCTGTAGTTTTATAAAATCAAGCTGATTCTTGTTCCTATTTAACGAGAAGTTTATTTGAGTCTCTTGGAGAGAAGCACTTTGTTTCTTATGGTTTGACTTTCATATTGAATCGATTATTATAAACGCTAAAAGATTCAAGATCCAACTAGATGCATGTGGGCTCAGTGTTTTGTTCATGTGTCTTAACATTTTCTTTAGCATTGATATGCCATGGGATCCATGTAGCGATACTCTGTTATTTATGGCCAGCTTCGTAATATTAACTCGAAATTTTTAGACCAGTTTAAACTAAGAGTTATATGAAATTCGCATTTATAGCACCCCTACTTTTGGTATACATATACATAGATGTTTGCCTCTTTTATGTCTCTTGTCAGGCACTCGCGAACATAGAGATCTATGGTGTGTATTTTCTTTTAAAGAATCATTGGAGATAACTTTAAGGCCTTTGACAATGGTTGCTGATGATTTAGTTTGACAGTTTGCTAATTTGTAATGATTTAGAACAAACGATAATAAGCTGATAAGAAAAGTATTTTGGGTTGTCCATTCCTTGCTTTTGGTATAAATATATACTTTTTCATACTTGTGGGTAATACATATAGTCGTGGGTATATCTTGCCCTCAGACGTTTGATTATCTGCAGTATGTAGTAATATTTTTGCTTTCTGTTGCAAAAGAGGCGGATAGATGTCTTCTGCTTCTTTAGATTTGTAGAGTGTTTGTATAAGCTAATTGCCCATTTAGCCAGATCAAGTCTCCGATTTCTTCTGTTTCGCCGAACAACAATACAAATTAGTAATGAAGAATCTGGTATACGTATTTGTTGAGTTGCATTTGAAATAAGTATATTTTTCCAATTAACTATCGCTATTTGTTTTAGATTTGTATTGAAGAAATTGTATCTTATCAGCAACGATCAAGAATTTATCTCTTAACAAAATTTATTGAGTTAGAAACCTTTTTTGTTGGTATTGTAGTACTAAGTAAAGTTTAAAATTGCATAATTAACACAAAAACTTAGATAATAAAGAATAGTAGTACTATAATTTATTTTGAAAGTACGAAAGAAACTAACTTGTGACGTTCACGTAGAGATTATGAAATGTTAATTTTAAATAACGATTATTACAGAGATAAGTGAGCACTTTAAAGCTCAACTACCTACCACCTAATAATGACAAAATATGCGGGTAATTCTATATACATTCTAGCGCAAAGTGGAAGACACTAGAGAAAGGCAGTATCTAACGTACAGTTATTATCAACGCTATGTAATAGGTCTGGAAAGTGGAGTGAACGATGCACAGAGCATGGCATCGGCAGTATAAATACGAATCTTCGTACGAGTGAGTTGGAGGTGGAGGAAAAGGTGGGCTTTAAAGATTTCAATGGAATTAAACAAGAGAACTCGGAGTATAGGTAATATGAGGGTGCGAGAAGAAGGACGACTGAGAGTATGTGAACTCTGAGCGCCGGGATATGGAAAAGGTAGTCAGTATAGGGGAGAGACGCGGCGGTAGCCTAGGGCAGAGTATAGGGAGAGGGAAAATTCACTCAATCTAAACCCGGAAACCGATTCCGGTTCTCCCACGAGTGCCGTTACCGGAGAAGTTTTATACGCTTCGGTGTCGGCGTCGAATTGCGGGCGCACTTTGCAATGCAAATGAAAAGCAAAAGATCGCAAATCGACAATAGTATGGGAACCCGTCCAATTCTATATTTGCAAATGGCTTTTGAAATGTTAAGATGGAGTTTGCGGGCGAATCGACTACTACTGCTGCCTGCTACGACGACGTCGACGTCTACCGCTATTACCTCTACCACTATATGGGAAGAAGGACCGATCACTCTGTCGTTGGGTCGTTCAGAATATAGAAGTAAAGGGGAAACGAAAGAGGGAAATATGGAAACGAAGACAAGGTGGACGAAATTGTATGTGCGTGGATTTCGAGGGAATAAGTACGGCTAGCAGCTAGCATAGCTTCAAAAAAATATATTCTTTGTTAGTATGGTAACTAGATTTACGAAGCATATTGCAGTTTACTATTAGCACAGCTGAAGTATAGTGATTCTTCAATACATAAATACATAACAATGCAATCACTTTACATGTTAATACGGAAAACAGCGCTACAATAAAATCGATGCAGAGTTTGCCTTTATACACTAACCGACACGATTTTTATAAGTGACTTAACAATTTAAAATATTAGTATTTTGCATTGTTTTAAATATAAAAACTGTATCCTAACATAGAGTATCATGTGGCATTATGAAAAAAATATTTTTATGTTTTCACTAAGATTAACGTAAAATTTAAAAATTAAAAAAGTATTGTAACAATTTCAAGAAATATTTGTTAGTCCACAAATTAGGAAGCTTTTTAAATATGAGAATTTTAAACGTATGTACCATTAATGATTTAGAACTGGCAGCATGGACTTGTTTCAAAAATGCTTGCAAACATTTTATGGGAAAGAGAAGATGAGTGGTGAACAAGGAAAAAGATTCCATCAAGATATTGCAGAAATGGATAAACAATATCAAGGTAGGAGAGTGTCATGATGGGAGATTATCGATAGTTTCTCATTAGAGAAGACAACAGCCAACATAAAAGGAAGAAACACTTCTATTTATGCAAAACTTTGATATGTTTGTATTCTTGACAGTAATTAAGCAATCTAGTACATATTTATTAAATCAAGATTTTTGCACTTATGTATTGTTTTATAACTTCTATTTAACAATAATTACGCTTACTTATAGGTCAGCTGGCAATAAATCTGTTTTATCTACCGTTACAAAAATGTATGCTTTGACCAGAAACAAAGGAAGGAGAACGAGATTATTCAAAACTATTTTCTGGGATAGTTTTTCAAAAAGTACGCACCAAAGACGCAAAGTGAATTTTGTTTATAATTATTTCAGACAAAAGAATTTTATCCGCAATTTATTACATGTTAATTTTATTTCAAAATATACAGTGCGTTCTTCTTAACTGTTGTCATAGGGAATTGCATGGTAAAAATCATACCTACGGTTAACTTATGATGCGATACAGATTTGGTGCTAATTTTTCTTTTGGTAATAAATCACCAATAAGACTACATAATGCATACTGTTTGAACAACCACAATCAGTTTTATTTGATTAATTTTACTCTTCAAACTTGAAGGTAATGACAGAATAATCTGACATATCAAAAGTTTAAAAATGTCATTTTATTCACAAGTTCTGCCAAATACCCAGTTATTGTGAACAATTGTTTTAAAATGTCTGTTTTCACAACTAAAGAACGTGTTGAACTTGTAACAGCATTCATTAAATGTATGTCCAGTAATGATTTTGCTGTTGCATATCCCGTTTTTTTTATATAAATAAATCTTTTCGTATGTTGTTACAAAAGATTTAAGAATGAATACATGTTCTTTTCTGGCAGAAGAATTTCAGGCTTCAAGAAACAGCTGCTTTAAAGCTTTGAAAATGGAAAAGTTGTCATAATTTATTTAAAAAAAGTGCAGAAACTATTACCCCGATTACTTTCCAAGAATGAGCTTTAATGGAAATCGCTATTTATTTTTTTTCTAAAACAACGCCTTTGAGATGCAACGTAGAAATTATAATTTTCTGATAGTTGGCAATATGAAAACTTTCATTTTTTCTTATGGGGGCAAAATATTTTTTTTGGAGGAACTAAAACTTTTTTCCATTACAGGCAGTTTAGAATATTGAATTGATAATTACTGTAATCTATCCGATTTCTAGTTTTTTTTAAAGAATCTTCCAGCTTTGTTCCAAAGATGGTTTATTTTTTTCAAAACTTTTTCGACAGTTTAGAATATTGAATTGTATGTAATCTATCCGATATTTTCTTCCAGTTTGTTCAGAACAAAAGTTAAGACTGGGTCGACTTTTTACCATGCAATTCCTTATGGCAACAGTTAAAAAAAACGTACTGTATAAGAAAATTATGAGTAAAAGTAAAAATTTAATTTTTAATTATTGTAGGTATTACATATTAATACAAAAAAAAAATACCTGCCGAAACCCGGGATTGAACCGGGGACCTTTAGATCTTCAGTCTAACGCTCTCCCAACTGAGCTATTTCGGCTGCGTGGTAAATTGTTTTCCATTATGTACTTAAATAGATCGTTTACTTGACAGATAAAAATTTACTATCTACATTAGCATACATCTTGAAATTAGTTCTTAATTGCTGGTATTTTAATAGGCTAATACAGAATGCATCTCTCTTATTAAGATTTACGTATGTAGTGCGAAATGGAACCATTAAACAGCATATATTGCAATTATTCATTAATAACAATTAAGACAAGAATATTATCACATGATTTAATAATTTGTTTCAATAACCATTTGTAAATGACGATGTTTTGACGTTCCTCTCGTAATATTTTGATTTATTATATTTATTACAGTTGTTTGTGTCAATTTTATATAAAAATAAGCGGATGTAATCGTGTATAAATACACAAGAGTTGTTTTTCTAAAATTTCCTTTGCTCTGAATGTAGTCGAACTGTACTGGAATAATGTAAGCGCTCAAACGGATCTGCGAAAGGTATTTGGGTATTCTGAGCAAGTATTTGTATACATCCGTGATAACATTGAGGATGTGCTGTTCTATTGTTAAACGCTGACCACCGGCTCCGTTCTCGTAAATAACCCTGATTACGATATCTCCTATTCCGGTTCAATTTACATTTATCCAGGCAAAGATCTTTGTCTTTAAGGTATGCAAGGCAGAGAAGGACCTATCACTGCTTAGAATAGAATTTGCATGTGTTTATAAAATATATTATTTGAGTGGTATTGAGGAATATGTGGAATCATTGAACCATGTACATATATATGTTTTAAGATTATAGGAAGATTATAAAAATATGTCAAATGAAGAAGAAATATTTCAACGAGCCAATTTTTGTGATCTATTAATATTTTTATCAAATCGACTGAGAAAAGGATGCCAAATCTGGTTCGTTTCTTAGCAAAAAAACTATTATATAACTCTCAGTTAAGTAATATGATATTATACATAAAATACAGTTGAATTGTAATCAGGTTCTAGAGAATTTTAGCATTTTAATAATGTTGGAATGATGAAGTACTTTGCACACATCTTTACTTTTCAACATTCAAATTGGTGTATTTTTCTTGAAATTAATACCAATTTCAGCTTTATAACATGCGTCAGTTTTATTTATTACTGAAATTGATACGAATACGTTCGCAGAGAGGCTATTTTTATTACTGATATATAACAAGTAATAAAACTTCACAACTTTTAACTAAATTTACAGCAAATTCAATTAATAGCAAGTCAGCTTCAGTTTGCATATCCACACCAGAATTCGATTTAACGGAGACGATACATAAATCAGCAACTTTGTCGAAGTCAGAAGTCGAAAATCAGTTAGGTGGATTTCACCTGGAACTAATTTGTCACTTAGTTGAATGTTGGGAGTCAAAAATCGACAATCGGCTTAGTGAGTGGGTGCATAGCTTAAGTAGCCATCCGTCGGGTCCACACAGATCAGAGAAAAGAAAGTTTTTTTAGTTGAAAGAAATATATTTATTTAAGAAAAGTCATTTTACTCTAACATATTTTAAGTATTTGAATTTGATACAATAATTTGATGTAAAATGTATTACTTTTTACAAATAAATTATTTATAGTGTAGGAATCTATACAAACCGATCCCAGAAACTAACTTTAGTAGATCGATTATTTGTGAATAGATGGCGACAAAGAACATTATCAGTATCTACTTATCGAATCTGTATACAGTACAAATCTTGCACCTATGATCGGGGCTGGACTTAATCACGAACAGAATTAGCTCGATAACTTAAAAATCATCACAATTAGAAAAGTGCTCTTCCAGACTTTTTTGGAGAAGATTTTATGCTCTACAAAAAAAGTCTTAAAAGTTTTTTGATTTCTTCTGTCGTTAAGTTTACGTCTGCAAAGAAAAGGATTAGTGGGGGCGATTTTGGGGTACAGCCCCCTCCAAAGTTTTGACGATTTTTTAATTTTTGCAAATATTTCCTAAACTATGAGAGATATTAAATTTTCTTTTTAATATAATTTGCAGCATATTACACGGCCCCAAGGATGACGCCGTCCATTTTCGCAAAAAGTTCATAACGGAGGCCGGGGTACCCTATACCCCCCATTTTTCCTTATTTTCTTAATCATCAAAAAAGGGCAGCTTTTACATAGAAAACGATGATGTATAACAAATTTCGAAAATTATTAGTACGTAGTAGTAATAGAAAATAATAATATAGGGCTTCAAAATCAATAAACTTCTTTATTGATATAAATCAAATACAACAACAACTAATAATTAAATATTAATTACCGGTATAAGTTACATTTTGTAGTTGTGTTGTATTTAAGCTTATCTCAATATATGATTTAATGGTCTTTTACTGTCATTTTTTCATGCCTAATTTGATATCTTAACAATTATTTTGAAAAAGCTCACCTTTCATTAAGAAAATATTAAATATCTCAGAAATTAACGATTTTAGATATAGGGAGTGGTTAATAAAAATGAAAGTGCATACAGTGTTCTTCCCTTTCTTAATATAAAATACAGGGCGTTCCATTTAAATAAGATGAGAAAATAATGCATTTGCGTTTTGAATCGCCCTGTACACATATCACTTTGCTATGAAACTGTAATAATATAAAAAAGTCATTCCAATACAAAAAGAATTTCAAGTAGTTTTGTGTGGAATATACAAGACGTTGAACACGCAATGATTTTCAGACAAAATTGACCATAACTTCTGAAATACGCGGTATAACTCAATGAAACCTTATATCGAAGGAATGAGGAAGATATGCTTAATCTAGATTTGAAATAATATACAGTGTGTCCCATTTAAGAAAATGTTTGTTTGGTTCACGCTGGCAATATGAAACACTGTATATACGAAAATAATTTTAAAATATGTAGCTTAAGATTATCTATGATTTTTGTGTATAATATTTTGTGATATCTTTAATATTAATGTATATATTGAGCTTTGACAAACTCATTCCTCACCCTGTATGTTTCTCACCCCGAATTGTACGCACTATCTCGCGTAAGGCCAGCCATTCTTGTCTCTGTGACTGTCCAGTTGTTATACAGAGTTCTGCAATAGTGCGTTAGCTTTCCATAACTTTCTTAAGAAGGAAGTAAGGTATTTCACTAATACGCTGACCTATTTATACTAGGGTGTATGTCAGGAAAATACATATTTTTAGTAATGGTTGACTCCAAATTTTACCGGAAGTATATGTCAACTCTATTAGTTTATATGGAGCATCCCGTATATTATTGCATTTTTTGATTCTTTGATAAATTTAAATGGTACTTTGTCCGACATACATTGGATCTAAGTTGCATAGTTTCTGAATTGTTTTTTTTAAGAATATTATTTGCAGTGTCTGCCAAATTTTCTCCGAAACTGTGAAGGTTAAAAAGATGCGGTTGTCAGTTTCCGCTTGAGCATGAAAGAGTGCGAATCTTATATCAAAAAATGTTAGTAAGTGGGGATGAGTAATTTTCGAGCTCTAAAATCATGAATAACTTGATTTTTTTCAATAGAAGCGCATAGCAATTTTTACATAACGATTCTGGAGATATTCAAGATTTTCAGTTTTTTACAATAGAAACGTGTTGCGAGTCGCTGGCCAAAAATCAAGTTATTCATGATTTTAGAACTCGAAAATGAGACATATCTACTTAATAGCCTTGTATATTAAGCCCAACATTTTTTGATAAAGCACGTGCAGCTTAAGCAAAAACTTAAAACCGCATCTTTCTAACTTCTAACGACGACTTACAATATCCTGTATATGGCACAACTTGCAGCGTAAATACAGTGGGGGCCATATAATTAAGAACGGCATCAAATTATCATAGCTTTAATGTGTACATTCAAGATATGTTTTTATTCGCGAAACTTAAGTCTATGAATTCTCTTTAAAACACATGTGCAGAGCAGGTGTTTGTCAATACTTGATGTCTCGGAACGAAGCAAACGGTTACAATCCGCCGAATCAGCATGGACAGATAATTAAGAACGATGTGGATCTGATGGTAGGCAATACGTACGTCGTCCACCATGCAAAGAATTCGATCCTGTATACTGAAATAACCCTGAAGCGTGGTGGTGGGTCCATAATTGTTTGGAGTTGCATGTCCTGGCACGGAATTAGTCCAATTAACAGAATCCACGGCATTATGGACTAGAAAATGTCTATGAACATTTTAGAAACCGTAATGCTGCCTTATGCGAAGGAGAATTTGTAGGGTGCCTGGAAATTTCAACATGACAATAATCCAGTGTACTCCGTGCGTACAGTAAGAAATTGGCTACCATTGGGAGTCACAGTTCTGACTTGGCTCTTGTGCAGTCCGGGCCTGAACCCTATCGAAAACTTATGGAACGATGTCAAAAAGATTGTGCGAGAAAAAGACATAAAAGCAGCTAGCATGGCAGAGTATTCCCCAAGAACGTTGTGCCCCAAGAACGTTGAATCTATGGGTCGGAGATGTGCCGAAGTTTTGCAAAATAAAGAGTTTCTCACAAAATATTAACAATTAGGTGTAACAGTGACTGCTTTTAGGGTAAGTATGTATATGATATAGTTTAAATACACTATCGTTTGTTGTTTTAATTAAATGTCCAGCATGAATTGTTCTGTTTCTGTATAAAATGATATCTATGGAATAGATTAAATATTCTATTTTGTTTGTGAGTGTATTTCTACGTCAATAAAATATTTGAACATATGTACTGCTTAATTATTTAATCACCAGTAAATATGAAAGCTATCCAGCGTTCTTAATTATATGGCCACCACTGTATATATGCGCCGAATGCTTATTTGGTCATTCGTCGCAATTGAAACTAAACGCAATTGATTTGACTATTGTTTCTTCTCTTAACATGGCCTCGCCACAAACGTGTAACCAAAATTTGTTCATAAAAGTGGAAATATTACTTTCATGAAGAAACACCTCAAATGCATATTTTGAACTGCACTGCAATTGTAATTCGATAATATTGCTTATTTAAGGCATTACATGAACGATTTCATCCTTTAACCTTGCGATATTACTCAGACTACTAATGCAAAATGAAAGTGGTGTAATAAAGTCGCAGCAGTTAAACCAAGCACCAACCTACCATTACGTTTATTAAAAATGGAAGCAAGTTACAGATTTTTAAAAATAATTGCCACTTACTGTGATTGCATTCAGAACGCTAACGCCATCAATCTTCAATTTTGGCATTTTTATTTGCTTGTTATACGTTTCTGCGCTTTTCGTTTCAGTTCACAAAATGACCGGTAAGCTATTTTTAATATTATTGGAATTTTCACCAACTGCTACATGTATTTGATATGCAAATATATTGGGTGGATTTTTAAACTTGACTTTTAGATATTTCTCAGCAAACGACTTACTTTCTAGAATACATATTTTGTACTATATTATTTTTGCTTGTCTTTATACAAAATATTGAACTTATACAATCTATAGAATGACTCATTAAATTATATTTCAAAAGACGCTTCCATAAAAATCCTACAGTACTGAAAAATGATGATATTTAATCCTGTAGCGAGGTGAGGTCGTGCATCTCTTGGGTATTGCATGGATCCTACCCTCGTTTAGCGAGCTGCGTTAATCTCCAATACAATCAGTCGGAAATTAATGAAACGATCCCTTAATTGTCGCATGGGCAACGGAGAAAGCCGAAATTTATGACAACATAATTCACTCAACAGGATAATTTAAGTAAAGCATATCCTATCATTCCAACACGACCATTAAATGAACTTACACGTACAGCAGCGCTTTAATAATTTTGAGTTTATTGTTTCTTTAATTTTGATTGGCGGATTTTATACAGATTTAACGCTTGCATGCAACGTTGTATAGATACATATATGGAAATTTTATCACCTGTTCGCATAGAAATGATTGATTTAGATTAAAATTCTGTGCAATGTTAGCAATGAAAGGCTATGGGCGTAAAGTTAGCGGAATTTAATTACTTTCATTTAAATTTAAGCAAAGAAGTTCTTACTTTCTTTCTCCATCCTATAACATATTTTTGCGATTTTCGACAAGAAATTTACTTTCACCTGAAGGGGCCGCTTTTGGCTTAACTATATATTTGTATATAATGCATTTTTCCAACCGCCAATTAATTAAACATAGTTTTTTAAAGGTTTTTTAATATGTCGACCGGAGATGGAGTCGAACCACCGAGTATGGCTGTCGCGGCCCACTCGCAACACCGTTGCGCTACCGGACGACTCGACTCCACCATTAACTATATATTGATAAATAGGGCCTATTTGCTGCCAAAAAACTGTAAATTTTCTTCCATGTCTTCTAGTTTATATAACTTAAGAGGCTCGTCTACCAGCTGATTATTTTACAGCGATGCCATATCTATATAATTCTATAAATCGTTTGTTTGATTTTGTTTTAATATGATTTGAAAATTAGGCTTCATACACAAATTTCGACAAATGTTTTATATCTACATACACAATTTTGTCTATTAATATTCGATATTAACTTCACAATCTCTATTCGCGTTTACCGTTTACCTAAGAGAATAGAGATTGCTCTATTAATTTTTAGATTTAATTACTGAAATTTGATATGAGCATTCAAAATACGTCTACACATGACATTACTTCTTTAGTAGATATCATAGAAACCATTTTACACAAAAAATTAAGCCTCAAAAAGGTGGTTGCATGATGTTTACCTAAAATGTTGACGCCAAATCAAAGGCAGATTCGACAGGTCACTTCAGAGACGAATTTGACCATCATTAAGCGAAATCCTGAACACTTTCTAGAAAGATTCGTTACGGTGAATGAAACCTGGCTTCACCATTATGATCCTGAATCAAAAAGGCAGGGCATGGAATGGAGGCACAAGGGTTTGCCACCCCCTTGAAAGTTTCGTGCAACAGCATCTGCAGAGAAGATCATGGCCACAGTTTTTTGGTGTGCCGAAGGAATTATCCTTATAGACATTTTAGCACGTGGCCAACGTGCTGGGCAATATTATGCTGCTTTAATTTCAAAATTACGAGATTCCATCAAAGAAAAAAGGAGGGGAAGACTCAAACGTGATATGCTGTTTCATCAGAATATCCTACCAACAGAAGCTGTGTTTTAATGGCCGTAATTCATAACGCAGGCTTCGGAAGTTTCCAACAACCGCCCTATTCTTCAGATTTGAACCGTAGTAACTTCCATGTATTTCTCAAATTCAAAAAACACTTTTGTGGAATTCACTCTCGGGACGACAAGACACTGGTGATAGAGGTGAATAGGTGATATGTTTGCAGCCCAACACAAAACATTTTTATCTGACTGCGTTAAAGCTCTTTATCATTGTTATGCCAAGTGTATCAACATCGTAGGGGACTATGCCGTAAAATTAAAAATTCCACCGATCAAAGTCGTTTTATTCTATGTCAGAGACAACAATATCTGAGCTGTCCTCGTATATACAGTCTAATAAATCAGGCGCCTAGAAGGAAAACCCGACAAGTCGACAGAAAAGAAAATTAAAATAAAGTAAAAAAAAACTGATAAAATGTTTATTTAAACATATTAGGATCTATTTTTTGTATCAAAGATGCTCACCGTGTTTAGAAATAAATAGAAACATTTCTGAAAATCTGCAACGCATTGCAGAACAGAAAAATTAATGTATAAAATAAACATGTCTGGTTTTGCTCCAAAGTTTTGCATATTTATTAAAAATGAGAACAAAACATGGGAAAAAATCGTTTCAAAAATCATAATATTTATTTATATGTATTAACAATAATAACAAAATATTTGTAAAAATAAATTTTATTCTTGAAAATATCATAAATCTTATTAGACAAACATAGTTTTATATCCCACAATCAAAAACTTCTTCTTCACAGTTGCTCTCTTCTTCTCTATCTTGCTGGCCCTCCACAACAGTTTAGAACGCTTCTTCGAAAAAGACCAGTGAATCTTCCTTCTGCCATTCTTGTCCGTTTTTTTCTAAAAGTTTCGTTATACTTCGTTTCTTATCATTGATGATGGGAATTCCATGTTGTAGGGGCTGTGGGCTCATCTGGGAAATATTTTTTCGGCGTTTGCATAAGCTGCATAACCCGGTTGCTTTAGAACCTTTTGAGCTTCATTTCTCCAGTTCTTTATAATCATTTCCAATTTTGTAAAGTTTATCAAACTCTTTAATTATGTCGATGTACTCTTCAGGATGGACTACTTCTGGGACTTTTTTATATCTTTTCTCAATTTGCCCAAACACGTGGTCGGGTGGAATGTAAGAGTGCCCCACAACTGGAAAAACCATTTCAACCAACTCTATATTCGGAGGAGCTTCATACAGCAGCCAATAATTTAACACCCCAACCATTGTTCTGGTTTTATTTTGTAACCCACATCCATCACGAATAAGGCGTAGCATTTTAACGTTTTCCTTAAAATCAAAACTTGAAAGTGTACGGTGCACAGCAGATGCGATTTCGTTTGAACTTCTGTGGTAGGAGCTAACAGTATCTACTGTTTAGTTTATGTAGTCGCTCCTGCGCCAATAAATCAGCTTTTTCGTCATCATTCAGCTTCTTCATTAAAGTTTTTGTTAAAGTAGTCTCTGAAGAAACATTCTTTCACTTTTAGTTCCTCGTTATTAGCCATTTTGTCATTGTATATCTTCCAAAGCTTAGCTATGCTTAGATCAGCAGGCAAGTAAATTCGGTTGAATGTTTTTCAACGGCAATAATGAGATTCAATGAATTTCTTTATAGCTTGTCTCTTATTTGAGTTCTTAGGCCCAACTCGGGCTCCTCCTTTACTTTCAGCTGGTATTGCCGAATGATCTTTATATTTTTATAAAAAATACAAAATTTGATATTTCTTGACGTCTAAAATATCTTGGAAGGCCTGTCTACATACCGGAACCATTAATCCATCTTTTCTCTTAACTTTGTAACCCAGAATGCAAGACTTGGGTTTATTCCCAGTTTCTGTTCTCTTTCTATGCCTCTTTTGGAGTACTCACATCACAGTGGCGTAAAACAAACATATCTTCCCCTATTTTCTCTACGTTTCTATAGAAGTTTGTATGAAAGTCTCTAACATCCCACATTGTAAGCTGCGATGTGCATTGAAAGAGTTGATAGGCCTTTCCTGCATGGCCACAACGGCGATAGACTGGCAAATCAGCAGCAGCATACCTAATAAAAAGTAAAAGTAACTATATTATTATTCTTATCCATAAAATTTTTGCAAAATCTAGCTACAGACGTATTTGCCTGTTTTATTATTGTACCGATATTGTACCAGATATTCATTCACGTCTCTCTACATCATGAAAGATGTTGTTGATCACCCGTTATCACAATATAATTGTAACAACATACTTTGTACGTTTTGGCTTCTTGCGCTTCCTTTCTAATATTCTACGTCTCTTTCGGGCTATACTCCCGTCACACTACGTTATGGTTTTCAACAATTCTTCAGTATTATTTTACATCACTGGTTTTATTAATTCAAACAACGTTATTGCTGAGAAATCACCACCTTTGACGACACTTCCAAGCACTTTGATAAAATAATTATTAATCAGCTGAGAAATTTGTATGCAGTCACCTGCAACAAATTGGGGTTTGTCATTGGTGGAGTGGCAATGTCTGCTTTTGCACCTAAAATAGGAAATGACTGGTCGGTTTTTGCATCTAGCTTGAGATTTCAAACGCGAATAACAACGTACTTGTCAGGATTTGCTCTTCAAATGGTCTCTGGACATGACCGGCTTTACATTAATAGTAAGAATAATAATTTAACTCTAAATTTAAAATTAACTAAAGAAAATTAAATTTAAAATGCACTTCGATAGTTTTAAAGTTGATATGAACTAAATAAGAAGATAATCTAAGACTCTATGAATATTCGAAATTGTGTGTTCAGAATCCAGACTTTATAACTGAAGAAATCCACCGATCTAATGTTTTGTAAGGGGTGCTGAAAATGATTAAGTTTGCGTCACTATACTTAAATTAATAGGAACAACATTTTAACTAATCACAGTATATTTATCATAAGTTTATCTACGCATGTATACTTAACACTAATTATAATCATAACTGCGTTAGTAGCATATCTTGATCGTCATAGTTTCATGAATTGAAATGAAATCCGTCTCACGACACCGAAACAATTCAATTGTTTCGTCACGAATCCGAGAAGAGCGGGTTCAGTTTTTCTCACGGTCTTGGGCCGCCCACCACTCTCGCCTTAACTAATCTAAATTAACGCAAATTCAAAAATTTGCACGAATCAACTTCCACATCCACAGAGCCACGGCTATCCACCGTACACCAATTAAATTGTCTCCGGGTCAGAGTCTCAGACATTATAACGAGGTTGTTTTACTAAATAAGCGGATAATTTATGAATCAGAAAATCTTTTAAATACGCCCGGCTTGTCAACACAGCGGTGAAATATTATCAGTTCGAATCAAGTTAAGCTGTGGTTATGCGCAGAGCGTAAACACGAAGATCAAGAGGGCACATTTTCATAATGTCATATATTATAATATAATGTACAAACGGACACAATTCATAATTGCGTGCTCAGTTCTACGCATCCGTAGTGAAATCTATGATATCATCAGCTTCATCAACCTCGTTAGCCTTGGTCACCATGACCAGATGTACGCAAGATTCAAATCTTTTCGTTACGAAACACAATTTTCCACGATAATTTAAATATTTAATCTACGCCTGGATAAATTAATGAATCATGTTAACGAATGGATGTTTCACCGACGTAGAAAAAGTTGCTTGAACTTTATATACTTTCGCAAAAGTATTTTGAGCTATAATTTGTTATAAGAACTTCTAGCCACACTACGTGTAGGATAGGTGTTGTTTCGAGCACGCATCAGTATTATTAAAGCTACTAAGATTATTATTAATAGTTTAGTAGTTCTTAGTACTAGTACCTAGTACTAGTTCCTAGTACTTGTTTGACTAAAATTTCATTTGGAGGTTTGTGACACATTCTGCAGATTAATGCTGAGGACCAACTAAAATAATTTGATTCAACTGTTTGATTCACTGTTTATTGCAAATCACGATCTGCTATCTTAGCTATAGAAGATTTAAGTAGATAACGAAATCTACAAGAGAACAGATAACAAGCATTTAATCGATGTAAGTTATACATTGGCTAGAATGGAGATTTATTTATTTAATTTTTTCGAAATCATTTCCACCACATTCAATCTCATCCTCCCAAACCAATCCTTAAACCAGTTCTGCACAATTTCACTGGCATGCTCGTTATTCCAAGCCATCAAAAGTTCCTTTCATCACTGGAAAATTTCTTCCCTCTCAGCTTCGTTTTCACATTTAGGAGCAGCGCAAAGTCGCTGGGAGCAGGGTCTGGACTGCTAGGAGGATGCTGAAGAAGTTTCAATCCTGTAGTGATCAAATATTCGTTACAAGCTCTGGCGCGGTAATCTGGACCATTTTCATAATGGAGAAACCAAGTATCCATTCTTGAGTTTGGCCGTAGATTCTTCATCGCTCTTATGGCTCTTTTACGTCTCCGAGATGAACACTTCACAATTCCAGTCGATTTGAAAAATATGACATTTTTTTCTTGACAGATCGGGACCTTCTGATAGCTGCGAGAGTGTCGTCATCACCAAAGACCCAAACTTTGTTTTGAGTCGTGGTCGACACATCATACTATAACAAGTCTCGTCACCTGTCACGATGTTGTTCACAAATCGAGATTGTCCTTTAGCAAACATTTTAATATCTCCTCGTACCATGTTACACGTCGTGTCATCTGCTCTTCAGTTAGTCTATGCGGCACCCAAAGACAACAAAGTTTCTTCACACGAACGAATTGCCGGTGCATTTAGAACTAAGGTGTCCTCTATCTTCTGGTAGGGGGCTCGTCTGTCTTCGTTGAGCATTGTCGATACACCAGTAATGTTTTCCTTCGGAAACGACGTTTGTGGCCTTTCCGTTTTTTCAGCGTCCCGTAAAGTGAAATGCCCCACCTGAATATAGTTATAAGGTGTGTTCTTCTACGTATTGATCCACGTTTAAACCATGCGAGAAGTTATACTGCAAAACTGGCCGTATCTAATCTCATGACCACGATACCATAGCAAGCACTTTACACTATCACTGATAATGAATTACTGAGCCCACACATAAAAGTTGGGTAGTACTGCATCTATGTGTAATAGAGACCCTATAAAATGTTAGACGACCAAGGAGGAGTGGAAGTGATTTTTACCGATTTTTCACATGCCTTTGACACAGTAAGTCATATATTGCTGCTACTGGAACTTGAAACTTTTGGTTGTTCTCCCGGATTGTTAATTGAATCCTACTTAATTAATAGATGTAATTATGTCTTTCATAATGGCTTTGTTTCTTTCCAGTATGTATCACTTAGCTTATTTCTAACCAGAAGGATATGAAAAATAATATCTAGTATACCTAAATCTTTTGATATGTCAATATCTACCGAAAAAAATTAAACAATATGCTTGCTAGTCTTTTCTGAAAGATCTTGAACTTGAAATTACACTTGGTGGAAGCGGATATCCGGAGAAGAAGAGGACTATCCCAAAGAAACTGATCATACCATTTAGGTAAGTTCTCTCAGATACTAACATGGATTCAAAACAGTATTCTTTCTTATAACTAAGTAGTAAAATATCCTAGTGCATTTTTTCTAAATAACAATGATCCTGATGTTCCAGATAATAATAAAAATATTGCTGGAGTAAGACAGTTCACCCCGGTTAGGAATTTTTTAGACAATTATTTTCACATGGAGTGAATTGGCAGACCGGGACTAATAGAATGACCAGTGAAATTCCCAGATCTTACCCCCTGATTTCTATTTATGGAGTTTACGTTTTAAAGCATACAGAAAGAATTTTTAAGGCTTGAATATTATCACGAAGTTGATAGATGGGATTTTGAAGACTTAATTCAATAATTTTAATTTGTTTGACAACAAATTTTTTTTTTAATTTTTGTTAATAACAAAAGTTTTCTAACATGCAATTGTTAGTTTCTCGAAAAGTATTTAATGTAAACTTACAAGGTTCTTAAACCATCGTTTCAAGAATAAGAACATCTCTCAAAATGAAAAAAAAAATTGCTATTTAAAGAAATTGACGCAAAAATGTGTATTTCAATTAAAATCGACTTGTTCTTTTTTGTAAAACAAAAATTTCGTTTTTACTGAATTTATTCCATACCTTAGGTGCACATCTGTCTCATTGATAATCTTTCGACTACTGTTTTAATAATCTTAATTAATATTTTATATGAATATAGGTACTTAATTAATATATTAATTTTTCCAGATTCATCAAATGCAATCATTGACTGATCTGAGAAATTGGCAGATTTGTGTCTAGGTAACTTGGAAATAGGATTGATTGTGTTGGGTTACCTACTATCATATACTAAGTTTAACGTGCCAGTAATGACTTCTAGATCTGAAGATACTTTCAATTTACCGACACCGCGAACTAATCTCCTCTTTCGTTCATCGATACTACCTGTGTACAAATACTGACAAAATCTACAGCAATATTTTTGTAAATATACTGATTGATAAGACATTAACTGTCGTTTTGATTTGTATATTTACTTGTATTACTATTATTACCACATTAGTTTGTACTATGTGTCACGTATTTTATGTATTCATAATGTATTCTTTATATATCCTGTAATTGGTACCTGTTGGTCAATAAACGCATATTGTTATTATTATTGTATCAGTGACATTTAATAGTTTAGAAATACACGCAAACATATACTAAGGTATATAATACAAAAATATTTCCCAAGAAATACTAATTATGTGAGTATATACAGATAAAAGCGTTACAGCTAAGATTGAAGTCGTTCAATTTACTTGAAAATGCATCCTCTACAACGTATTCAATTATGAAGGCGATGCATTTTACTCCGTCAAATTTTCACCATTGTAGGATGACTACAGGCTTTGCTAATCGTAGAAGCGACATTATGTGAAAGCAGTAAAATAATCCTGCTCTGATCTATCTTTCGAGGATGACAGCTACTCCTTTTCTTTTGTCTAACTGTTACAATTAGAAGAGCGGTACATATCCTGGACGTCCGCACCACCCTTCGCACTCTTTTATTTATAGTGCGGTCCAGAGGACGCCTTTTAGAACTGGCAGCATCAGAGAATAGCTCTTAATTCGGACATGTACACCCTTTGACCGAAAGAACAATGTTCAGTTGGCTAGAAATACGGAACAGAGTTCCTGCAGCTTTTAATTAAGAAGAACCCGAAGTAAAATGAACATATTTATCTTGCATCACATGAATGAATTGGTTTTACACTTCGTTTAATATCCGGACGGTATTTCTCTTTGTAGTATAGTCGGAGACTGATTCGAGAAAGGTCACGACCACCTTCCACTACGGAGACGAGTTGCATTGTGATTATCATTTGGTTCTTGTTGTTCGTTTTCGGATTTACGAATATGTCTGTATATGAGTGTATTATATTTAGCAAATTGTCCAATAGTTATAGCAATTCATATTTACCGTACTGAAGCAACATAACATTGCCAAAAAGTATAATGTCCTTTTTCTATAATCTATTCCCAGTAAATAATATAGTCTTAAATAATTCCTACTTGATAGATTACTACACAATTTTCAAATCTAAATAAAGCAACTATATATTGTATAATATTCTATTGGGTGGTATAATAATGCTTGATAAAAGTTATCACCAGCCTAAAAATGTCAAAACTACTCCATCAATTTTGCAAATTAAAATAGTTATGTCGTCTAATGCTAAACTGTGTAGTCCTTTTAGTATTAGTTGTTATAAGGATTCGCTATTAAACGCTAGTTTAAGTTTTCCATAGTGTAACGGCTCGTTAGCTAACTGGTGGAAGTGAGACCTTGCTATGTCCACAGTCTATTTGCTGCAAAAGAATACATTTTATAAAGTCGCCGCAGCTGGAATGCACGACAAAAGAACTGCTGTAGATAAGCGCTGCCTCTACTTGCATTTTTCATTACTTCCTTTGAATATTAAATCTGGTTAAGGATCTTTCTTCACCATTTCACCATTTGCTGTGAATGAAATCATGTTTTAATTATCATTTTTATTTCGCCAAGTAGGTATCAGAAAGGTCCAATTTCCTTTTACAGATGCACTTTTTCTATCATTGTAAAGCTTACCTTGAGATGTAATGTTGTGATCTTTACTCTGCAGTTTTAGCTTTACTGAATCCTTACACGGGAGTAGAGTTTCGAGATGATTGCATTACATCTGAAAAGTCTTCAAAATTTGCCACAACTGCCATCTGCACCTATTATCTTGCTACTGATTTAACACTCCCGAAGATTTTCTTTCCAAGTTTCCAAATAAATACTAACTATTTCAGAGGTGACTTTCATTAGCACCAATACGGATTTCGCAAAAAGAAATCAACTACCCAGGCAATCCAGACCGTAGATAGAAATGTCCAATGCACGCAGACACAGATGGTGGGTTTTATTCACAATCGACGTAAAAAACGCCTTCAATTCTGCCCGTCACAGTTTAATCATTAGAGAGCTGCAGGACAGAAAGGTTTCCGAATATTTAGTTAGATTTATAGCAAATTACTTTACGGATCGAAAAATCATGTTCGGAAAAAACGAAACGGTTGACGTGAGTGCGGGGGTACCGCAGCGATCAGTGCTGGGACCAGTTCTCTAGAACATTCATTATGACAGTGTGCTAAGTCTAGATCTGACCAGGCATGTGATGTGTGTTGTATTTGCCCTGGCGCTGGTGGTTGGGGCCAGTGACAAACAGCCACTGATTAAAAATGCAAACGACTGCCTACAAGAAAGTACGTGGATGAAGGCACATGGACTAGCGCTCGCCCCAAATAAAACAGAAGCCATAATAACAAGAGGCAAAAGAAACAGGGAGATGGTAACCTTTACTCTAGACGGGACAAGGATTGTACCTGCGGAAACGATCAAATACCTAGAAGTGCGACTAGATGTGAGAAGATCGTTTGGTGCGCATGTAGTGATGGCAGCAAATAGGGCAGAGCAAAGAACGGCTAGCCTACCTAAACTGATGCCCAATATAAGAGGCCCAAGGAGCTGCAAAAGAGTAGTTTTGAACAGCACGGTACATAATATACTGCTGTATGGAGCCTCGGTGTGGCACGGAGTTCTACGTATTAAGAAATACCGTCAAATTCTGGAAAGAACTCACAGGAACATCCTAATGCGCGTTGCCTCCTCATACAGGACCGTATCATTGTTGGCCCTACAAGTGGTCACTGGCACAGCACCGATCGACCTAAGGGTTAGTGAGAGGACCTACACCTACAACCATGCAGAGGAAGATGCAAAGGTAGCAAGTTACGTGGCAAAAGAAAGAACCCTGGCGATATTGCAGGATAGATGGGAAAAGGAGGAAACCCAATGGACGAAACATCTGATTCGAGACCTTAGAGGGTGGATACAATGTAAACACCGTAATGTGGATTATTATTTGACCTAAGCTTTGACGATAATAAGATAATGTTTGCTAAAAGAATAGCAAAGACGTGGATGATGGCTGTGTATCTGAATAAAGTATATCTTCTTGCGATAAATGGTTTACAGATACTCTGCTGTGACGTTTTTTATTTAGGCGTCCAACTTGGCGTTTTATTCACTCTTTTTATTTTTTTTAAACTTGTTCTACATTGACATTTTTACGTCATATCAACAACTCAACAAAAACAACGACATATCTGCCGCCTGTTACCAACTTAGGCAAGCAACCATAGCATTGACAAACATCTATTCAAGTAAACTAATAAAGAAAAATCATGCACACGAAGGACTTGAAAAGAAACTTGAAGTAGGGCAGAAACGGATAAGATAATTTTCAGCCGACGGTATCTGATAAAATCTTCTTATAAATGGTTCCAGATACAGTATTGGGGCTCATATTTGAATCTTATTCTTTTCCCCTGACAAAAAAAATACTCAGAATTGCTCACGAATTGCGATTTACCCAATTCCAGCAGTATGCACGTATACATTATCACGCATCTGGTTAGTTTCTCACTTATTTTTGCTTGAATATTTTGTCGTAGTTTCTTAACGACTGACAAACCTTAAATTTTCTTGTTTGTGCAATGTGCTGTGATAATTGTCTTCAACTCGTCCATAGAGTTTTCACCACAACGATCTAATAAGGATCAAATATATTCAATACCACGATGGCATTAAACAACAGTTCAAGTTCTGTTCACTTCTCCAGCAAAAGATTGGTCAACATTATTTTCAATAAGACAGGTACCTTTGAAAGATATCGCAAGACCAGGAAGAATGGTGGAAGTAGTCACATGAAGGGCCTGTTGGATAAAAGTATTCACCAATTGCTTCATAATAATTTAGGTATAAATAAAGTCGATCACCTAACACAAAGTCTTCAACAAGGACAATGTTGTTGTCATCACCACTTCCACAGTCTCTCCTATTTTTGTGTCATTTTCCTAGGGGTTTTGCCCTATTCGAAACAATTTTGACCTATTCAAAACCATTTCGCCTTATCTTATGCTGTATAATCTTTGTTGAGACGAAAAACCTTCTAAAACAAGAAATTTCAAGAAATGTGCGTCATTATATTTTCGTCGTGTTGAATCAGTAGTGTTATAAGAAATGTAATTGACAAAACATATAGTTTAGGTTGTTCCAATGCTAATGAGAGTTGAACCAAAGCTGTAACAAGATTTTGTCTTTGAACAATGACACCTGGATTCCTGCCAGTAGCAGAAATTTTGGCATTTAGTTCGTAACTCTGTTTAAACTGACAGATGTTAGTTCAGAAAGTCGTGACAAGTTAGTAAAGCTGTGAGAATGTTCAAATATAGCTTATGGAAATCTAATGAGACAATAAACGTGTTTTTCTCCAAGTCCAGATAGAAGTTCTGATTCATATCTGTAATCTCCTGATACCTATATCACTATATCAGTTTTTCATCTTTGTTCACGAAAGGTCGATTGTATATAGAATGACAATGAATTTCTCGCGGATAAAGAAGATGGTATTAGAAAGCGATTGCTCTGTGGTTAGTTCAGCAAACAAAGAACTTTTTACTTGGTTATCAACTCTAAAATTGTCAGGTTAGACTTGAAAGTGTGAATCTTTTAGTATAGTGCATCTGCTTTCTACGTTTAGCGGTTTTGGATGACCACTATCAACTGTTTGTTGAAATTGTCTTTTGATTGGAAGACACCATTGCATCACTATTCCAGCTGTAGGGGAATCAGATCTACTAGAGTCTCTATCGCTGCAGTCTGTTCAAATTATATCTGTAACTAATTTGCTAAATTATAATTTGGACTAAATATCTGATACAGAAGTACTTGCTATCGCATATTAAACGGCCTTACTTTTGTTTGATTAAGTATACAACCTGCGAAACATCATAAAAATATACAAATGCGCCATTAGTTATGAAAAGGTTGCATTTTAAATACTGGTTTTGAGTAGGTAGACATACGTGCATATATTATCGCTATCGCATATTGCAAAAAAGAAAGCATTGCGTGCAGTTATTACGCCTATAATTCTACCATATAGTGGATATAGGTACAATATATGCTGTACATACATACATCTAGTGTCTCATATATGTATGTATGTATATGCATACTGAAAGATAACATGTAAGGGGCGAGGTCAGATCAGAGAACCACCACCGACTAATGAGGTTGAGTCTAACAACCAATGTTTGTTTACCCCTATCGCGCAGCTTGTGCAAGCCTAGTAATTCGCGCACTGCACGATAACTCATCATAAAAAATTCATACGGGCATGAATGGTAAAGTCGCATAAAGGGAGAACTTTACAGCACACCATCGTGCGTCACGGTGTTAAATCTCATTTATTAGTTGGAAGAAAAAAATTACCAGTGGAAAATGTATTGTGTAGTTACTAGCGTATTACATAGGAGATAGGCTACACGTTCGAAGCAATTATGGGTCGTAAAAATGTTGACTATCCAGTGGAATTGTATTTAGATTATATGGAGATTAACCTTAGCACTCGCAATATTTCATGTATTTGTAGGCATATCCTCTATTATGTTTTCAAATTTTTATCGAGATTCTAAAGGAAAATTATCTTTTTTTATTTCTGTAATTTTAGTGAAATAATATCCATAGAATTATTTTCCAATTCCTTAATTATAGTAGCCGACAATTTTAAACTTTTTTTGAATAGCTATTGTAAAAATTAGTGTACAGTTTTTACTTTACTTAAAGCAACATTTAGGAACCTATATTTTTTCTAGTTTTCTAGCAAATTAATTGCGATATCTCGGTCGTTTTCTCTCTCTTTTGATTTCCCAGAGAACGTTTGCAAAAATTTTGGAAACCAGCTTCCATGCAGCTAACTCTAAATCATTCATAGTACCTTTTCAACATTTTCATTTTTGGAAAGCCTCCTAATTTGTGGAACAACAAACAAAATTATACAGGGCAAGCAACTGGATCTGACCAACACGTGACCACAAACGTCACAGAAAAAGTGTATTTTTTTTTTA
Source organism: Holotrichia oblita (assembly GCA_023690525.1). NCBI lineage: Eukaryota > Metazoa > Arthropoda > Insecta > Coleoptera > Scarabaeidae > Holotrichia > Holotrichia oblita. The sequence continues at coordinate 130,885,989 of CM043017.1, read as the reverse complement.
TGTTTACTATCCTATTTATTGTTTATCATATGTATTGTTTGCGTTTTGTCATCTGACATTTAACGTGTTGAAATCGCTAGTTTTTACGTTTTCTGTGACTTTCTTGTAAGTTTTCGCCTGTAATTTTTTGTAAATAGCATTTATTGCACAGTAACTGTCTTTTTAAAGACTACTGAACGGAACGTTCAATATTTACCTAGTAAAAATGACATTCACGGATGAACAAGACAGGTTCATTATAATGGAGCATTTTCGAAGTGCTACACAGACACAAGATGGATCTTGGTCATACTCTCTACAGTCCTGCATTGAACAATTTACAATGGAATATCCAAATGTGGACCTTGAATATGATCGATGTGCTCGACATCGTAACAGGCTGATACAGCGATTTTTGGAGTATTGCAAAGCGTAAAACAGTAGGTGCACCACGAGTGTTAACTGAGGAAGCAGTAAATGACATTTCTGAGCATATGACAACTAGTCCCAATAAATCAGTTAGAAAATTATCTGCTCAAAGAGGTTTGCACTTACGAAATAATTAAAAACATATGTATTTAAATTACAGGAATGTGATAGTCGCACAGCCTTAAAGAAACATTTGCATATGTTACAATATAAAGTTACAGTACATCAACAGTTGTTTCGTCAGAATTTCGAACAAACGCCAAATTATTGCTTATGGTTTAATGAACATTTAAATGAGAACCTACATTGATAAAGCAGGGTTTCATCTTTCGGGTTATATAAAAAGCCAAAATTATCGCAAGTTGGCTACAGAAAACCCACACGTTTACAAAGAGACGGCATTGCATTCTATTAAAACTGGTGTGTGGACTGCAATGTAGACCACCAATATTTTTTGAAGATACAGTTAATGCTGTTCGTTATAGACATAATATTTTAGAACCGTTCATTAATGAACTCCAACATGATGATGAAATCCAGCATAGGTATTTCCAGCACGATGGGGCTACCCCACATACAGCTGGTGCTACAACCTTGAGGAATATTTTGGCGATCGATTAATAAGCAGAGAACGTTGGCCAGCGCATTCTCCCGATCTGACACCGATAGATTTTTTCTTGTTTGGTCATCTAAAGTATGTAGTGTTCCGAAACCCTCTCCATACTCTTGACAAGCTGAGAAATGCCATCACTGCAGCGGTAAATAATATCAACGAAGAAGTTTTAAACAACGTGTTTCACAATATGCAACGAAGAATCAATTTATGTTTGCAAAATGATGGTGGTCATTTCGAGCATTGTATTAGATGAAATTATGATTTATTTTATTATAACGTGCCATCGAAAAAAAACGTAATTAGTGTAGGCTATGTAAATGTGATCGTTGCTTTAGCCACTAGCACATAATGACATTTATTGTTTGACATTTTATTGTAACTAAAGTTTATAACCTCGAAATGATACTGTAATATAAACAGAAATAAATAATTCATTTAATATTGACAAGATAGTAGGACAGATTGACTTTTACGGGGAAGACGGCATGAAGACGGCTATCGAAATTAGAGATTGTTGAAATGTGTTAAATACAACGATGTATTGTCAAAAACATCTTGTTTGCGAAGCATTGCGCATTTTAAAAAGCAAAAAATGACGCGAAAAGATATGAAAACTAACCTAAAAATATGAAGCTATTCGAAAACACAATGATACCATCACGTATGCAAAATATAACTTCTTTTTTAATGTGTGGTGGGTGCTTAGTTGCAGTGACTCCGTAAGCTGTATTACTTGTCTGGCTATCTCTGCAACTCTTGCGGTGTAGTTTGGTGTGTGTAAGTTATGTTCAAATGGCTTTGTGACAGGATCATATCGCCTTTTATGATGCCGCGCTGTTAATCACTTTGTTCCCAACAGTGAATGGCAAGTCGATCCGGAATTAAACTCTCTTGTCACCGTCCCTCCAGAGAATTGAACCCCGGCACCTATCGTTCTCTCACAACGATAGTCAGCCGCCTATCCACTGCGGCCATCGACCCGTAACGATAAAGCCGATTTATCAATGAAAACACTAAGTTATTAATACAATACACAAATATGGAAGCATATATAACAGAGCTATCATAATTTTTTCCTTTAAGGTAAATGTGTTGGTTCTGAAAAGAACCGATATTGAATAGATTTTTTTATTGGGTAGATAAATCAGTTCTCGTCATCAGTTATCTCCTCCACAGGAATAGGTTGTGTTGGTTTTCGGGGATCATATAATCCTACATTCATAAAACTATAAAAATTGTTGAAAATGTTGTCCCTTTACGTCTAAACATAACTCAATTCTTCTTCGTAACTCATCAAAAACCTCATGCAACATTTGCGGTGAGTTATTAATCTCTTCACACTTTTCTCTTATGCGATTTTTAAGCTCTTCCAGGTTATGTATTGGCGTTGAATAAATTGAATTTTTGATGTATGGCCATGCAAAAAAAAATCGCATATGTTTAAATCGCAAGACCTAGTTCTCTCAGATATTGAAGAGTTTCTATGGTCGTATGTGCTGTTGCACCATCTTGCTGGAAATAACCATTCTGTAATTCTTCATCATCCAGTTGATTTATAAATGAGCCAAGTATTTCATCGCGATATCGTGCAGCAGTAAGTGTATCTTCAAAAAAAATAGGATCCGCCAATCTTCTTCGACATATTCCAACCCAAACACCAATTTTTTGGGGATGCAATGATTTTTCAACAAAAAAGTGAGGATTTATCGATGACCACAACCTCATATTCTGCGAATTTATATATCCGGAAAGATAAAATCAAGCCTCATCTGAGAAAAAAAACCATGTTAAGGATATCCTCATTGTTGAGATTAATTTGGAACCATTGACAAAATTCCACTCGTCTTGGATAATCCGCTTGAAGAAGCTCATGAAAACATTGCAGCTTGTATGCATGACAGTGTAAACTTTTCTTTAGAAGATGTTGGCATGTGCCAGAGGACAGATTTGTTTGTTGCGCCATTGCTGAAATGGACGTTTTCGGATTTTCATCAATAATATGCTGAATCACTCCAATATTTTCAGCTGTATGTTTAGATGGCCGTCCAGTACCAGTTTTTCTACTAACGTCACCAGTCTACCTGAATATCTGCACAGCTGCAGATCTTGTCAAAATATTGTAAAAACTATTGTAATCAAATACTAATTTAGGATATTCACGAAAGTCAGCCATGCATTCTGGGATTGAATATTGCCACTCGCCATTTACTTTCTCACCTGTACGGAAGTAGCATTCGATCATTTTAGTTTTCTGCTCTGTGTTGAATACCATTTTTTTCAGTTTAATGTAATTTAATAAACTCAGAAATATTTGACACAAACGTTTTCAAACTGAATGTCAAGGTATAAATGTCATTATGTGGAAGTGGCTAAAGTAACAATCCATTCACATAGCCTACTCTAATTATGATTTTTTTTCGGTGTGTCTATATATTTATTTATATTCTCTAAATACATCTTAATAAAAATATTTACTGTTTTAAATGAAGTGTTAGAATCGTTATAAGGATATGCAGTTAGGAAGCTAATCTTTCAAAGGACTTTCTATACTCGTTATATTCGTACTAAAATGTGACGTGTACTAGTAAATTAATTTTGAAGTCAATAGAAATTGTTGACTTTTACTGCAGCTGCAGTGGCTTCTAAGCTATATCACTTGTCGAATTACTACTGCCGCTCTGGCTGTGTATTTTGTATATGCAAATCTGTTTCCACGGCTTTGTTATAACATTGCCTCGTCGAAACCAACATTGCCCTGTTAATTGTTCCCAATAACGACTGGTACTCGTCGGGATAACCAATTCTAGCGAGACGATTCACAACGCGGTTGGGGTTTCCAAGATCTCTCACGTCGCTGATCCAGGACGTTGACTCTTGTTGCAGTATTTCATCAATTAAATATACTACATACTTACTTACGCTTGCTGCATACTTTTTTCTTTTATGAATGATCTAGGGATGTTTTTACTCACATGTTGTTTATTTTGGTGTCATCACAGTTATTATACTTTATATTAATGGTAATACGACGTCTCTAGCTTCATTCATGTTTTTAGACGAATTATTACACTCATTTTGCGAAATAGGATTTTGCAGAAATGACAATTAGAACAAAAAGCAATAAAACGAATTGCTTTCCTTTTCCATGTTTCAGATGGTGAGACAGAGCACTGTTTTTATCGTAGAAAAGCAAATTTTCGCACGCCCTCGCTCTCATTGCTGTTTTCTGTTAATCATCAATTAACACTCTGACTTTAGAGGACTTTAATTGCCGTAATGGATTTCACACGCTGAGGTCACTTTTATTTATTTTTTGCTTCCTCTCCGAGACTCTAGGCGTACGCTTATCATCAACACGCGTGTCTATGGAAGTCGGTGCCCTCTTACACAATGGAAGATTAACATGAATAGGAAGGATATTTAGTTACACAATTCTTTATTTTCTTAATTTATTAAAGACGAACTCACACTATATTTACCAATCACAACTATAATATAATAAATCATAAAAAAATCGTTATTACGGGTTAAAATAAAATTAAGTCTTTCATTATATTGCTAAATCGTTGACTTATTGTTACTTTTATTTGATCTATCCACAGCAGAAGTCGTTAAACGAAGAGCAATATGATGTAGTAATGTGCCGACGTCTTCCTTACTCGAGATAAAAGCTCAGCATTTCGACACCTGCTCCCCGGGCTCTCAGATGGTTGAATCTGGTCAGCGCTTGATTCGATTACCAGCTTGCGTCGAAGTTCACTTCGCTTCAACGTTGTATGAGTTTTAGTTTACTGGATTTTTACCGTACGTAGTATGTTAGTGCTTTCCGCAATGCTGAAGCCGATAATTTCACGGCACATAATAGAATTCAGAACCGTACATGACAGGGAAAACGGGAAAAATCCGACAGTCGAGAAAGAATCGAGTACAACGAAACAATTTGCTTTAAAAGGTATACGGCATCGCAAATAAGATTACGTGAAGATTTCATAGAGAGATGTTGAGTAACATATGCGAATCTATTACATATATGTATAGATGCAGATGATGCCTGTTTATTGTAATCGCTTAATTATCATTGGCTTTATTCTATTCCAAAATAATGTAGAATTTGGGCAAATCTATATCTATAAATGCATGCGTAGTTTTAACTTGTTTCGATTCGAATTTTATAGATGGCTTTAGATAAGGTAAACAGTGGAAGGAAGTAGCCGGCTATCGAATTAAATGTTCAAATTGGCGGCCACCAGCCTCAATGCACTTTTGTATTCGCGCAGAAAAATCTACACTGTTGTTAGACTTTAAATGGATCATTCTGTATACAGGGTGAAGCACCACATTCGCCTCGGTTGATATACAAAAAACGGTAACACATATTTAAAATATTTTTGTTGTAGCATGTGTAAGTTCATTGGGAGCACGTTCAGGGTGTTCCAAAAGAAAGTTACACATCAAAGTTTTCAAAATTTAAATGGAACGCCATATATATTATTGCATATTTCGATGACGCAGACAAGCAAGACAAGTAACTGTTATATTGTCTATACCTAGGTACAACAGTTTCTGAGATATTTAACAATTTTTGAAAATGTAGATCAATATTTAGAATGAGTACCTAGCGTACGTATTTAAGTTACGTGTTTCAAGTTGTATTATTTTGTTAGCACAACCATTACATTTAATGTTAAAATAAAGATGTTTTCTAAAAATTATACAGGGTGGTTAAAATCTTACCTCTAACTGTGGGTACCATTAATACTGAATAACTTGCTTATTTTAAATGGAACACCCTGTATCTAACATCGTCATTCGATTTTAATTTTCTTTCTCTTTTAAATGTTATTAAAGTGCCCTATACCTATCTCTTATAGTTTCTTTGTAAAAGTCAATTTAGTGTTTTTATTGGCGAATATGTACTAAAAATTTGGTTAAATCAAGGTAGCTTTGACATAATGATAATAATTTCAGATATTAATTTTGTCTTGAAAAGTAGGCAGTGGTGCATTGGACGACGTTGCTTCATATTTATTAGAAACAAAACAAAAATTAACCAATACATGTCATGTTATATACAAATTTTCACAATAAACTTAATACAACGTTATCAATACATAAATAAATTCTTCGTTGAAATATTTTCATATTGCCAGGTGTTGTTTGTGGTACATATGTTGTATACAATATTTTTCATATATTCCCACAACAAAAAATCTGGACTCGTTAGGTCTGGGGATCTTGCAGATTAGTTCTGTTTAGAAATAACTTTGTAACAGAACGTTTAGCTGCAAAATGGAATTGGTCTTCTGAAAAGAAAATATTACCTTATGAATAATCGTGTTTAAAGCGGTCTACAGACGAAACGATTGGTTGTACAATCTGTCGTAACATCGTAGTTGGTTCGACGATCTACGTGTGGAGTAAATACAGCGACTGATTTGTCTTTACGTTTTTATTTCCAACTTGTAGTACGACAAGTCGTACAACCGATAGTTTCGTCTGTAGGCCGCTTTAGTACTAACTGTGGATCTACAGTTTTTACTGATTGATTGCATTGCGGTTATTTGCCAATTTCTCAAAAAAAAATAAATTAAAAAGACAAGTAGATGTCGCCTTAATGAAGATTCCTGCTGATTTTATAGAATCATATCCTTTCCTTAATATTTTAAAGATCTTTATTCTCTTTAAAATTCTATGTAAAGCAGAATCGTTGTTTAGAAGATTATCCTAGTATATAGGGAACAAATTATAGGTTTGTTCCAAACTGGCAGTGATTTGTCAATTTTTCCATTGCTAAATAAAAACTCAAATTGCAAACATGATGGAACTAAATTAGTTAACCCAAATGGTACCTCTGCTACTGTTGCGTAGGTAGGTATAGTGTGTACCCCAATGGGATAGTAGAAACAAACAAACACAACATTACAAAAAAATCACCAATGCATGATGAAAAGTTTAAGAGATTACTAAATCCACTGGAGACACCAGCTTGACAAGTTTAAGTTTTTTGAGCAATCGAAAGGCGAAAATTTATTTTCTATGTGTCAGAATGTTTAAGTATTATGTAATTAAGCATATAGAGTGTATTAAACTATTATGTATTAAAAAATTATAAATGCCTGTTTCTTAGAATCTTTGCGAGAAAAGCTGTTATCATATTTAAATTCAATAGAAAATGTACTAATCAGAATCAGAGACTTTTTGTGCTAAGACAAAGAAAAAGTCTTTTCTCTTTCTGAGTGTTATTTAAATAATTATAGTAAGTATTTTGATATTATTTATGATATTGTAAACATAATTCAACAGAACAATGATTTTTTTTGTTTTGAGATATTTTTGTTGATTGGTATGGCTATATGCTTTAACACAATATTCTTTGACAATGTTAGTTTGTTCCAAAGAAGAAATAAATTGTACGATTACATAATAATTGTGTTTTGAAACAAATTGATTAATTATTACACACAGTTTGATTGACCTATAAAACAAAGACACGCCCAATTATAAAACTTAATAAATTTGGATGTTTTATATGTACCTATCATGTGGCATACATACAGGCTGTTCAGAATAAATAATATTACGAGTCTGATTCTACAAAAACGTTTTTGCGTCAGAACCAGCTACAAGAGCAAAAATTTTAAGAATAGCTAAACAAAAATATACTTAGAACACAACGGCACACAATTTTGGCAAACCAGGTAACCATACTAAATACCCAAAAGGCGTTTAGAACAAAATCGTCCAAAATGTTGTCCAAAATTTAGTCGAGTATTTTCAGATACATTCCTTGCTTTTTATAAAGTGGTAAATATAATTTAGGTTAATAAGACGTCGCAAAACAATTTATCTATGGAAGGAAATATATAGGTATATAAATATGTTAGGACATTTTCGGTTTAGGTACTTGAAATATTATTTATTACTTATTTAATTGCGTTAAAGATATTTTGATGGTCTCCTTAGGACTTAATTTAATATGATCGTCTTCAATATCTGAAATTATATAATTGTATATAATTATGATGGTAAATACCATCCGAGAAGCAGGATATACATTCTCTCATGATAAAACGCTATCAGACTAATTATTAAAAACACTGAAATCATAAATTGAAGATAATTCACGACCGCCGTGCAATTATTTAATTACGTACAATCTTCGTCGTCCAAGATGCCTGTATGTGCTCTGTATTATATCTATCCATGTATTGGATGGCAACGTTCGCATGGTTGCTTTTTTTGTGGTCAGTTCTATTTATCAATGGAGTAGCATTCCCGACCGTAATGCCTTTGAGTGGCCTGTAATTCGCTTGTCATTAGAATTGGCAATTAAACCAATATAGTCTGTGAAATCTTCGACAGTTCGCACGATCCGTTGGCCTCGGAAGCCGAAAGATCAACTATGATATCATGACAGAATCATGTCAACAACAGATAGTGATTCATTATTTACTTCGCTCCAATTTTTCAAACGCTGGCTATCCGTCCGGTTTTCGTAATTCCTTTAATTAAGCGAAGTATTTCGTTCATTTAATGTTAAAGTTAAATAGTTTAGAACCGTTGTCTGTTTTAATCTGGTATTATTAGTTTTCGAGATTAACGACGTGATGGATGCAAACAGAAAAATGAAAATAAATTAGTTCGGTTCTTAAAAAACATTTCAAATTAAAAAGGCATTTAAAGGTTTTTTAGTGATGTATGGTATAATCAGTTGAGGAGGAGCCTGAAGTGTCATACATGTTAAAAATATTTTTATGCGAGCAATTATTTTCTTTTAGGTGTAGTTTTAACTAAACTGACGAATACTGTAGCTGCTGTATCAATCATCTTATTTGCAGTATCTACTACGAGAAGCTGTTGTGTGTTCCTTTCAGTTGAGAAAGGAATCTTATAAGCCATGATGCCAGTCTTTCGAAACTATTGCAACCTTTAGTAAACTATTGGTGTGTTTCAACGTCAGTTAAACCAGTTCTTATTACACGATTGTGTCACTTAAGAAGGCAATAGTATTTCCTATCAGTATCCTCCAATTAAAACAACAAATAAATTAAGCGCAGAGACAGTATATTGGAAAGAGTATATATCTAGATGGAGGCAGAAATAACCAAAAGAGCGAACAAATCACGACCGATATTTTGTATAGACAAGGAAGTGAAAAAAAAAGATTCATAATACTAAGTACTATACCTATAGTAAACTATGCAAATGAAAGTTAAACAATAAGGAAGAAAGAGATAGATAAAAATGAAATTAAACATCTAAGAAATACACAGAGACAACGAAATAGGACAGAAGAAGAAGACCACGATGGAAATTCTTTGATGAGATTCGAGAATTGGGAATGAAACAAGGAATAATGCTGGAAGAAATGAAGATAAGAGTAAGGTATAAAATGATGTGGAAGAAATATGTTCAGGAGGAAGTGAGATCGGAAACCCCGTTCGTCATCTAAAAAGGTATAAGAACTTCAAGGAGAAAAACTGGTTTGATGATTGGTTTCCTTTCAAGTGATGCAAATTCAAATACATAACTACGTACATACCAGGTGCTATGGATTAATGTATGATATATTTCTATAGAACTGTTCTTTTTGATCTACGGCACTAATAAGAGATACTACATATTTTCTGATTCAATCAAAAATCCTATTTATTTTTTAATTTAAATATCGTTTCCAATAAAGGACAATAACTATAACAAACTAGTACTTAATTATAATTATGGAAATCAAACGTCAAAAAAAAAAGAATTAAAAAAATTTATGAGATTTCATTGAAATATTAATTGTACGAACATGATCTAATCAAAATAGTATATTGCAGTACAGTGAAAAAACTGATCATTTTGCTCACGCCTGTACCAGTTTCACATACGAGGCGCCAACAGAATATAGAAGTCTGAGTATGCAATATTTTTTAATCGGTTTCTTTGGATTGGTTTTCAATAGTTTTTCTTATTAAAACTAAAAAAACGTGTTGAATAGCCTTGTTACAGCACTATCTCGTCGGTTATAATGCTGCGCTGTTAACCAATTAGTTTGCAACAACGAATGATGGATCGATCAGGATCAGGATTCTCTAAGAAAAATGTTACCTTTACACAGAAAATTGACTCTCCGACCTTAGTGATCTCTGTCATTACAAGGTAGCCGCCTAACCACTGCGGGTATCGATCGGCTTACTAACTGATATTCTTTACATTATTCTCTTATCTAGATTAAGTTAACTATTCTAGGCGTGATATTTCTTCACTGTACCAACTTATACGTCACTTGCACAGCTGTGTTTGAATTGTTACCATACCTACGTAAGTCAAGGAACGTTACCATTATTTCTCATTATTGCTTCATTTTATTCATCACCTATATATATATGCACATAGCGCTGAACCGGTATTAGTGTCAAATAATATATAGCTACTTTTATAATTTTATTGATTACTATGAGTATGTGGATCGAAATATTTTCAACCTTTACTTTCGCTTTATAAACAAGTTGAGTAAGAAAAAGAAACGGTTTCACATTTGATATCGAACGTTTTGAAAGCAGGACTTAATGAATTATTAAGTTGCTGCACATAATTACACTGGTCAACAGAGTTTTCGTTTTCTTACACTCTGATACGTGTACGTTATGGACTTTTTCATTGTAATTCTGAAAATAATTTCAAAAATTGGCTATCACGTCAGGTTTCTGAGAAATGTTGTTTTTATACATATACATATTAAATGTACTGTATGTCTAAAGATATTTTTTTATGAGTAAGTTAAAAGAAACTATCAAGATATTATCATGCTAACGGGCATGTCTGAACAGGATTTAACATGTTTGGGCTTCATTTGAACATCATAGTCGTTAAACCAGTCCCTTTTTTTCTCTAGAACCAATCAAATTAAGGGATTAATAGATCTGTATATATAAGACCCTACACACACGTTATTCGACTCAAATTGACTCAATGTATAGTAGTAACATTAGTCAAACGTTTTTTGAATTCGCAATGTCCCGTAGGTGTATAAACAATCCTAAGTTTTTGTTATGTATGTGGACAATTCACCGTTCAACAGCATAGACGAAATATTACCTACAATACCATTTGGTAGGCCTATGATTTGATCATTCGACAGACTGCTACTTTTGCTGTACAAAGACCTTCGGGTTTTCCAGTAAAAATAAGGATAAAATTACCTACCCTAATTTACTTTCTGCCACTCGTCCAGTTCTTCATTCGGAAGCTTTGCCAGTACCAAATCCTATGGATGTTTCGAACCAAGAACATGTTGAAACCGAGATAGAAGAATACATTTCATAGTTGTCGGACACAGATGAAGAATATTTGCCATCTCAAGAGGACACGCCTGATTTAATAAATCAAATTGAAATTAAATGACCTACTTCGAGATCTCAATTTATCAAAAACTCAGGCAGAAATATAGGATCAAGACAGCAAGGATGGAAGTTTTTAGCTCCGGGTACGCGTATTTATGTATATCAAAATCGCCAGAAAGAACTGTCACAGTATTTTTCAACTGAAGAAGGTCTTTCATTTTGCAAAAATGTTGACGGTTTAATGCGAGAATTAGGTTACACACACCAACCGGAATAATGGCGTCTTCTTATAGATGCTTCTAAATTGAGCTTCAAAGCTCTCCTTCTACATATAGGAAACATCTACTCCTCCATTCCTGTTGGTTATGCCGTGCACATGAAGGAAACGTATGATAATATGTCACCTCTCCTTGATAAAATCAATTACAAAACCTAATGGTACATCAGTGCTAATCTCAAAGTAGTTGCAATTCTACTTGGTCTAGAACTTGGATTCATAAAGTATTGCTGCTTTCTTTGTGAATGGGATAGTCGAGCGAGAAATTTGTACTATACTGTTAAGCAATGGCCAACCAGAATGCAATATACTCCTGGAGAAAAGAGTTTCGTTGGTGGAGCCTCATAAAATAGTTTTACCGCCATTACACATAAAATTAGATCTGATGAAGAATTTTGTCAAAGCATCGGACAAAGAGGGACCAGGATTTCGATACCTTAAACAAAAATTTCCTAATATATCTGAGGCAAAACTTAAAGAGAGGATTTTTATAGGACCCCAGATTAAACTGTCACACCAGGATCGAGAATTTGACGTGCTCTTGAGCGATTTAGAACGGACTTCTTGGGATGCATTTAAAAGTGTAACAAAGAATTTCTTAGGAAATAAAAAATCTGAAGATTACGAGGAAATTGTTAGTGAACTTGTTGCATTAGGCTGTAATACGAGTCTTAAAATACATTCCTTGCATTCGCACCTGAACTTCTTTCCCCCGAATCTTGTTCGATAGATATTAGTGACGAGCATGGGGAAAGATTTCATCAGGATATTTCCACTATTGACAAACGCTATCAGGGTAAGTGGAATAGCGAGATGCTTGCTGACTATTATTGTTGGACTTTAATTTCGGAATGTTCTTCATCCCAATATAAAAGAAACGTGAAAAAAATACTTTCTAAATACCTCCCAGAATAGCATATACTTAGTTAGTGTTAGTATTGTATGATCAATATGATTTTCATTTCTTTGTAATACCAGACGTGATAGAAGATATTTGTTTTTATAGTAATTATTAGGAATATAAGGCAAAATATATAAGTTTGTATATAATTCGTAAAGAAAAATAAAAAAAATGAAAATTTGTTGTTCTGTGCTATTAGAAAATGATGAATGGTTATAAATTATATAGAATAGTTTCCTATTGTTCTTAACCCTTACTTTTATTTCTACTTGTTATTATTATTCATTATTGTAATTACAAAGCTTTTATATGGCATATTAACACTTTACTACCTATTAACAACCAAATATGTCGCCCAGATTGAGTTCTCTTACAAAATTTAATAATCGTATCAGCAATGACGTAACGTCTTTATTAAGATGTAATCTGTTCGGTTAATTTGTCTACATGGACCTAACCTAACGCACAAATCAGATAGCCTCTATCAAATAAATTTAATCGACCTCGATGATTCACTGCCGGTTGTGACTGTTGCGTCTAATATGAATGGAATAATGCATATTAATCATCCAGATAGACGATTGCTAATGGGTAGAGTGCACTTTGAACGTGTACTTGAATAATTTGTGGTCGAAGATTGACGTCTTATGATTTATATTTCTGGAAATTTATTCTACACCTAAGATATCAATTTTAACTATAATAAAAAAGTAATAAATAGCATATGACTTTTGGTGTAGACACTTATCACACACATGGGTATTCTATTTTTAATTGATTATACTAAATGTTCTTGTAAGATTTTTTTAAATAATGCGTATACTGTACTTATAATTTTGTCAATACATACTTAATTTATTATTATTGACATATATGATTTATTTTTTCGGCATTTATCAACTATTATTTTTTATTATATCAATCATATCTTCATTCTTCTGTGTACGTCTTATTAGACTTTTCATAGGTTTTGTTAAGTTTTGTACGCATTCCAAACTTCTTCACTATTGTTAAATGTTTATTCTATTTTCTAGTATAACAAATATTTTCTTCATCGCATAAAATCAATCTTCGTCAAATAATTGAAATGCGATGTATTTATAGAAAACAAGAGCGGACTTACTGGAGTTAATATAAAGTTAAATCATTTACTACTGGCAAGCATCACTCTGTGCGTTCTGCAAGTAGTTTATTATTCGGCCAGTAAAAGTATATTTGTATCAAATAAGTGCATACATACTATGTAAAACAAATATGCTAACCATCCTTGCTCCTGTAAACTGAAGTATTTGCCCATAATAAGTATGGGGACTAACGAAATCGTTCGTACCTTATTTACCTTAATATTTAGGTATAGAAACATCTAATACAGATTAAAATATAATTTTCTATAGAATCAAAATATAGGTTTGTTCGTAGCTTCTACACTAACTACAATATTCTACACAAGCCTACACTCTTTACGGCTGATACAGTGCAGTACAGAAATTGTAGTGTACAATATTGTAGTTAGTGTAGGTTCAACGAACAAACGTTTTAAGTTGCTGTCATAATTTCCGCGAGTCAAATACATCGCGCCGAAATAGCTCAGTTGGGAGAGCGTTAGACTGAAGATCTAAAGGTCCCCGGTTCAATCCCGGGTTTCGGCAGTCCTATTTTTTTTAAATAAATATTTCTATTATATTTTATTATTTATATTGATAGCGGTATCAACAAAACATCTTGACTAAAATTGTCTTCAGTAATATCCAATAGTAATATTTTCATAAGCAGAAAATTCTCTAGATTTAGGCATCATCTGATAATAATTGTACAAGTTTGTATAAGTAAACAACATCCTGAAGAGAACCCAGAAACTTTTTTACACCATTATGATAGCATTACTAATAACATTTAATACATACATTCCAGAACTTATTCAGCAAAATAAATTGACATTAATAACTCTCAAAGAATAATCTTAAGATGTATAGCCATACTTACAAACAAAAAACTTAAGAACAATAGGTGCTTTGATATACTGTACAAATCATGCACCTATGGTCGGTGCTTGGCTTAGTCACGAACAAAGTTAGCTCGACAACTTGAAAACCATAACAACTAGAATAGTGCTCTCCTCGAAATTTTGTAGAAAATTTCATGCTCTACAAAAAAGTTTTACAAGTTTTCTTGATATCTTATACGGTTAAAGCTGGATTCGCAAAAAAAGGAAAATATTGCAAAAATAACCCTAATTGTCCCTTTCTTTGCAAACGTAGGCTTAACGACAGAAGATATCAAAAAACTTTTACTTTTACTTTTTTTGTAGAGCATGAAATCTTCTCAAAAAAAGGCTGTGAGAGCACTATTCTAATTGTTATGGTTTTTAAGTTATCGAGCTAATTCTGTTCGTGATTAAACCGAACCCTGACCATAGGTGCATGATTTGTACTGTATAGTATTGTGTTTATTTGTTGTTTATTTATTGTGTCCCTTTCTGATGTAAATTAACATCATTATTGAAATAAAATTATATGGAAACTATTGCTATAAGAATGGACACTTGTTAAGTTCTAACAATTCTCTTTAACGACTAGGCAAATACATGGCAAGAGTACTTTCCCTAATCTTACTAATTCTCAATGTTATAAGAATAAGAGAATGCCTATACAGGGTTTCCACTTGGCCTTCTATCTTAAATAGTACGTTTAATATTGATTTGATCAGAAAATGTTAAGTACATATTTTATTCGGACATTTCTCGTTTACAATTTAAAAATATTTTGAGTTTCGTGAAGGCCTCAGTTTCATCTGTACAGGACCGTACTTAGTTTTTTTTAATGGAACACCCTATATATTTTTATATTTTTGATATCTACATCGAATTTTAAGTCAACATTGTTAAGACTTTTATACGCATAAGTCTAGCCCTTTAGGAGAAAAAACGTGTTTTCGTTAAATTTCCACCGAAATTACTGTTTATTTAAAAAATCATATCTACTCAATCCTTGACTGGAGAGTGACCAAATTCGAGATTATCATAAACTAGAATGTGTTTTAATTTTTTGTAGGTTGAGTTTTAACGAAATTTATTGTAGAGGGACCGTCAGCATAGATGGTCGCTAAATACGTGTGATGGAATTCTTGGTCAATACGTCGTGGTATCCTGTTTCTTTGATTGCCACTTAAACTGCCAAACTTATTTATATTTTTGCGGAAAATTGCCAATTTCCTAGAAGATATCACTTTGATAGTGCGGATATAACCAAAATTGACTTCTTTCTGTGGGAATATGTCAAAGAACGCGTATACAAAGGACCGCCTACAACTTCCGATGGCATGAAAGACAGAATATGTGAAGTTTTCCGGTCAATTACGCCCGAAATGTTACAAAATGTTAACGAAAGTTTTACAAATTGTCCAAGGCAGTGTATGCAAAATAACGGAGTGTTTGAAGCTATTTTAAACTGATGTTAAGCATTTTATGTTTTTCACCATTTCTTTTTTATATTATTTAACTTACTACTAGATAACACAATTTGAATAATAAGAATAATTAAATATTTAATATAAATAGCGTGTATTTGTTATTTATTTAATTTCTAGCTTAAAAGAACGGCAAACTTTCTGAGTAACATGATATTAATGGTAATTATCTCAGAAACTATTGCCTTTGGGTATAGGACATGTTTAACAAAAAACATAGTAAACCTGTAAGGAGTTCATGCGTGAAAAAATATGCAGGGTGTTCCATTACAAAAATTAATTTTTTCCAATTTTTTTGTGGTTGTCAGAGAAATATCAATAACGTCCTCTACAATAAATTTTGTTAAAACTCAACCTACAAAAAATTAAAACACATTCTAGTTTATGAGAATCTCGAATTTGGTCACTCTCCAGTCAAGGATTGAATAGATATGATTTTTTAAATAAACAGTAATTTCGGTGGATATTTAACAAAAACACGTCTTTTCTCCTAAAGGGCTAGACTTATGCGGATAAAAGTCTTAACAATGTTCACTTAGAATTCGATGTAGATATCAAAAATATAAAAATATATAGAGCGTTCCATAAAAAAAAACTAAGTACGGTCCTGTACAGATGAAACTGCGGCTCTTAGGGAACTTAAAATATTTTTAAATTTTAAACGAGAAATTACCGAATAAAATATGTACCTACTTAACATTTTCTGATCAACTCAATATTAAACGTACTCTTTAAGAAAGAAGGCCAAGTGGGCAACCCTGTATATTTTAGTTTTAATGTCTATTGTAATATATCCGATTGATTTTGTCTTGCTATACATCAGCTGCATTATACAGCCTGTGGGTGTTTAATTTTAATTTACATATAGGCTATTGTTAGGTGGAATATCTTACACGACTTAAATATCCCCGTCTTATTGAAAAATTGTATAAGTGTACAAATTACAAAACAATACTGGTATGTTAAGGAATTTATTTCTACAATTACATGAAACAGTAATTACGACCTAACCTAACTACAGATATTCTTGTATGAATAGTTTTAGTAATAATACAGGTGGATAGCGTACGTATCATATGGCGTTCAAAAAGACGTTGAAATTTGTCGAATATTATTGTGACAGACGTGGCATGGGGGTCATTTAATTAATTTAAACTCAAATATGTAAGTATACATCGGACGCGGACTCTCGTATCTACCACCATAATCAAAAAACCTTGATTATGCGGGAAACTGTGTTCGCTCAGTCATTGCCTAATTTATCTCTGTAGATAATTAAAAAAATATTTTATTGCGGTAGACAATTTGATGTGACTTTTATTATTTCCTTTGATTAAATCATGTAATGTATCTGTATGTAGATAATAAGGATTCTATGTCATATGTTTTACCGTGTTTCATGTAATATGTTCAACGTAAAATTCATTTAGTCCTAAACTCCCCTGAATATATTAAATAATCATTTATTTAAAGACTATACTCTTAAAAATTTCTTTATACGAGTATGCAAACTGGGAAGAACGTAATACAAATACTCGTAGTTCATTACATAATATGTAATTATTAATATATACCAACATATTATTTTCATTTATATTACTGTTACTTCTTTTTCAAAGCAGAAGACAGCGTGATCAAAGCGTTACTGAGAACGTCCTCATTGCACCAAATGAAACCGGAGAGTTTCCTATTGAAAAGTTGACATCTGGTTGGTCTTGGTATATAGCTAAAAACAGACATTTTGTATATGGTAGAACCTAATACCGGGCTAGGAGCATAATACACTTGTTTCCTAGTCTGGAAGCATCGGGTTATAATTTTGGTATCTTTTCCTTGAATTTGGTTTTCCGTAGTTTCCAGAATCTCCTGGCAAACACGGAAAAGCAGTGATAGTAACTCATGGACAGCTGACACCTCTTATAATTGACGCAACCTGTTGTAATACAATACTAGATGCATTTTCTGATTAATCAAATGGTGGTGTAGTATGGTGGTTCATACTGATACTTTCCATACGCAGCGTATCCTAAATGTTCAAAACGGTGCTACTTTTGGACAACAGTTCTACCACTTTTTTTAATGAAAATTGTAAGCTTGACGAGGCACTATTCACTTCAGAAAGAAAACTAACAACAATTTAGAGTTGGGATATGGTGTAGTATGATTAAGGATCAATTACTTGATTCATTTGACTTAGATGCTGAATTGACCGAAGAAGATTATTTGGATTTTCTGCAAGATTGCTTACCAGACCTTTTTGATAGAATCAGAATTCCTTTTTTAAAAGATAGATAATAACATATAAAGGGCAATTGGAATACCAGTAACATCATTATGAGATCAAACATTATCAGAAAATGTAAATCTTTTAAAATGTCAACAATTAAGAAAGTTTAAGAAAGTAGGATAAAGCAGCTTGTGTAAGTTTTCGTGTGACTCACCTAATATTAACACATTCGAAACCATTTTTTGACACTGAATTATCAAGCCACGCATGATTGCAGTAGCAGAAGAAACGTGTCCAGAAGAAATTCACTATTTGAAAGCATCAGTTTCAGTGCTTCTTTTTGGCACTAGATGAGTTCACAGATGTGTCAGATACTTGTTAGTCCTTATTCCACGGATACATAAAAATTATGAATTATATGAACAATTTCTTTGACGTTCATAAAACTCCCAGTTCGACCACCGAAGAAAAATGCTGTTCAGAAAAGCAATCCTTGAAAACACGCGTGAAAAAAATGGAGTTACTCTCCTATCAAAGGCTGTGGACAATGGCAGTGGTTCTGAACCATTGATCGCGAAAATTGTGTGAAAAAAACTGGGATATGTTTTGTTTGTTTGAAGTCATATTAGCTGTCAGCTGCTCTGAGCTGGTGTTGCCGCACGGGCTGTAGTTTAGAGAACACTATTTTGGATGATCAGTTCTCTAACCGTTGGATTGGCGGAATGAGGGCCCACAGAATTGGCTATCAACGTCATTGTATAATAATTATTATTATCTTCAGGGATGGTTGAAAATAGTTTCTGCAGCAAATGGAAACAACGGTTGTCTTAATTATTGATATAGTTAGCATAGTTGCGATTGCACAGAATAACTGTTCACTCAAATAGGCTACATGTGCATTTGCACTTCATTTTCACAGTATTCCCTTATACTTCCTGAAAGAATTGTTTCCGTAGCTCTGCAAAAAACTATTCAAGAATTTCAGTAAATATTTAATTATGTGCTTTTAACTAGGTGTTTGAAGAGAAGTCAGAATCATTATCTGCTAGGCTTCATTTACATTATTTACTCAACAATTATTATCATGTAACAATAAAGTCTTTTTGCGATCAAAATAGTTTCTTCTCTAAGCTGTCATTAAATTTTTAATTTTATGCTATAGATCTGTCTGTTTATAGTAAATATTTCTATCGTAGACAAATCTTGATAAGACACTTTCTTTTTTTAGTAGCTTTTTCTTAAATGTAACAGATGTATTTTTCATTAGCCTAAACTAAAAGTGTAAGTACAAGAATAACAGATTTATCATTCCTTTCGGTAATAGAAATAAATGTTTTTCTTACATTTTTGCCAAACATGTACCAAAAGCAATATAAAAATTTAAAAAATCTACTCCTCAGTATAACTGTATAAGATACTTTTTCAATAAACAGTTCATTTAACAATTTAAACTCCAACTTTCGCTTGTGTTTTATTTGTTACGTCTCGCTCACTAGTAACCAAATGAGCAAAAATTATTTAGATAAAAGATTGCTATGATTAAGAAAAACCACTGTCTTTGCTAGGTTCAATTTTTTGTTAATGTTAATTAAATGTCAGTTTCGATTTGAAGATTTATTTTGACAGAAATTAAATGTCAGTTTCATTTCCATCATATTTTCACAATTACATAAGCGATTTATCATTGTAAGATTCAATGATGGAAATCTTAAAAATGGGGAATGGAGATACAGTAGGTACTGTCACTTGCCTGGTTAAATTTCGGCAACTGTTTCCTGATTTTATGTTCTTGGAAGCTGACTGTTTCAATGTGGCCTTGAATTGTGTGCGACTGTTCAGAGAAACAGGAAGTGCAACACATATGAGCGGTGGTGGTAGGCCAACAGTCCGTACAGAGCAAACTATTGAAAATGTCCGAGAAATTATTAACGCAACACCAACAACATTTTTGCGAAGAGTCATACAGCAAGTTCCCGTATTGTATAATACATGCAGAACAATTTTAAGGAGAGACATTACTTTGTTTCCGTATAAGATGCAGGCGTATGATGAATTGTTACCGCCTGATCATAACAGGCGCATGTTATATTGCCAGTGGTTCACCCAATATTTATTGAACAACAATAACCTCTTGGATTTCACACTTTTTACAGATGAGACGTGATTTCATTTGTCAGGGTATATTAATTCCCAAATCATGAGAATGTGGAGTGCTGAAAACCATCACGTATTTCGTGAGTCTCCGTTGCATCCCCAAAAAGTTGGGGTGTGGATTGGTGTTTCTCGCAGACGATTGGTATCCATGATCTTTGAAGGAACCATCAATGTCGAAAGGTATCGAGACAACATGTTAGAGCTCTTCATAAACGAACTCTACGAAGACGAGCTGCAACAGCGATATTTCCAACAAGATGGTGCCATTTCTCACACGACTCCGTAATCTATCGCTTATTTACGACAATTTTTTGGCGATCGTCTGATTAGTTTACGTTGTGAATTCCCACCAAGATCACCAGATTTGACCATCCTAGATTACTTCGTTTTTCCACATTTGAAGGATACCATTTTTAAAATACCAGTTCACACACTTTCTGTGTTGCGAAACCGGACAATTGAAGAATGTGCCAATATTACGCCAGAAATGCTCCGGAACACATTTGAAAACATGAAAAGTCGTGTAAATTTGTGTTTGCATGAAAATGGTGGCCATTTTCAACATCTCATGTAATAAAGTGTAAATAAACCCATAAGTACAAAAGATTGTATTTAACTGCAATGAACTGACGATGAATTAAAGACACACAGTATATTCAGAATTCCAAAGCAACTTTTTATCTAAATAATTTTTGCTCATATGGTACAATATTAATCAAAAATATAGGGAAATACGCATTGTATAATATTTACACATTCAAACAACAATTTTTTATTGTAAATTTGACAAATCTTCATCCTCTTCTTTAGATAATAGAGGTTTTTTTTACTAAAATTTATTTTTTATTGCTTTTTAATATTTTTTGCGATAACATCTGATTAGCGGAAATGTATATTATTTATGAAATCATACTTTGAAGTGTATCTATCGCTTGATCTCATAAATTATAAATATTTATCTAATGCATCCGGAAATGATAATTGTGAACGTTCTATATAAATAGTAGGATACTACTAAAAGATTTTATACAGCATCCAGCAATTACCAGAATGAGATCCATATTCGTTGGTATGTTAGACATTCATAATAATTTGTCTTGCGCAATTATTTTCTATGTTTTAATATATTTTTATACTTTTTTAGTAACCCTCTTGTTTGGCTCATTTTTATCTATTCACGCTGATGCCGAATATGAAGCAGAGAAACAGAAATTACGTCAAAAGGCGGTAGGACTAATGACGGAATGTAAAGATAAAGTTGGTGCATCTGCAGAAGACGTTCAAGCTTTAACGAATAAACAGTTGCCTACTACCGATAAAGGTTTCTGCCTGATAGAATGTATATTTACTAATGGGAATGTTATGAAAAATGGTAAACTAGACGTTCAGGGTACTTTGCAAGTTTTAGACACAGCGCTTAGTAAGAATCCAGATGCAAAGAAGAAGACAACAGCGGTCCTACAAACATGCGAGAAGGAAGTTGGTGCAGGTGGTGCTAATGGATGCGAAACTGCTAAATTAATAGCAGAATGTTTCAAGAAAGAGGCAAAAAAGTAATATAATCTGCAATATGTAACCATATCTTGAATAAATTATATCTTTAATGTATGGAGAAATTCTATTAATATAAACTATTTGATGTACCGAGAAATGACGCATTATGTACTACTTTTAGAAGGAGATGTTTTGAACCTTCTCAATACATCTAAATGCATATTCGTAATCATTATTATGAAATCTCAATTGTAACGTATGTACGAGGGCAGCTAATGTCACATCATTGTCAATGCGATTATGTATGTTATTGCGATATGTATGTTATTAAGTTATAAAGCTGAATATTACAAAGCATTGTCTAAGTTTGCGAAATGGAAACATTTGAAACTCTGTCCTCAAATTTCTCCGTTTCAAATATCAATCATCTCTGCAATAAGTAGTATCATCGTAAGAAATTCATATGGATATGGTACGAGTACTGGGTAAATCTGTACCTTCATATCAAGTGATAAATAATTGGGCACGGGCGTTTAAACTTTGCAGAGAGATCTGTGAACAAGATGTTGATGCTAAACGACCGAAAACTGTTGTTTGCAAAGAAAACGTTAATCTTGTTCATGATGTGGCCCTAAAAGATAGACGAATCACTATGAAATTTATAGTTCAGACTGTTTTTTTAAGGTAGCGTAGAAACCATTTTGCATAAAGAATTAGGTCCCAAAAAGGTGGCTATACGACGAGTACCAAAAATGTTGACGCCAGAGCAAAAGCGCATTCGACAGATCACTTCAGAGACGAATTTGGCCGTCATTAAACGAGATCCTGAATACTTCCTAGCAAGATTTGTTACTGTGGATGAATCCTGGGTTAACCATTATGATCCTGAATCAAAAAGATAGAGCATAGAATGTAGGTACTAGAGCTGGGCAAAGTATCGATACATCGTCCATATATTCGCCGATACCTTGGATAACATCGGTATCGATACCTTGGAATCGATACCTGGGTATCGATACCAATACAACAATACCTAGGTATCGATACCAATACAACGATACCTAGGTAACGAGATCAACGAACTACGGTAACAGCTACGGTATCGTAAAAAATCATTTTTAGACGAATATTTATGGAACTAGTTCTCATATATTGACTCAAATTTTAATGAATGAGGGTAGGTGTAATTATTCACGTACAATAACAATAATTGCTATAAAAAACCAAAGTATCTTAATATTGTACATTTGATACCGTAGATATTGAATATAATTATTGAAATCATCCTGAAAAAATTTAGACCTACAAATCAGTTCAAGGTATCGATACCAATGTATCCATTGAAGGAATCAATTCAAGGTATCGGTTCAAGGAATTAATTTGAGGTATCGATACCAAATAGCAATACCTGTCGATACTTAACCGATTCCAGTACTTGGAATCAATACATCGGTAAGTATCGATACCTCGATTGGTATCGATACCCGATGCCAAATATGTCGGTATCGCCCACCCCTAATAGGCACAAGGGTTCACCACCCCCTCGAAATTTTCCTGCAACAGCAGCGGGAAAGATCATGCGACCACAGTGTTTTGGAGTGGCGAAGGAATTGTCTTTATAGACTTTTACCACGTGGTCAGACTATAACTGGGCAATATTATGCTGCTTTAATTACAAAACTGCGTGATTTCATCAAGGAAAAAAGGGTGAAACTCAGACTGCCCACAGGAGCTGTGTTTCAATGGTTGCAATTCATAATGCAGGCTTCGAAATTTCCCAGATCTGGCCCCTAGTGACTTCCATGTGTTCCTCAAACTCAAAGAACATTATTGTGGACTCAATTTCGAGACGATGAGACGTTGATGATAGTGAACGAGTGGTTTGCAGCGTAAGACAAAACATTTTTTTTCTGAAGGCGTTAAAACTCTTTCTTCTTTGACCAACTAGCGAATTTTTAAGGCAATATACGAGGGAGCGTTTTTATATTCGCGGAATGAGCGGGTTGTAGGGGGGTGATTAGGCGCATTGGTGGCGTGGCCTGTGCAGCGACTCATAATTAGTATAAATACGAAGTTTCATTCTTATTAGACAGTTAGTCTTTGAGCTATCGTCAACCAAGTAACATAATCAGGAGTGAAAAGTGAAATATGGAAGAAATCGAATATCGTGCCGTTATAAAGTTCCTTGCCAGGCAAGGAAAATCAGTCGCGACCATAATGAATGAGATGTCATTGGTTTACGGCGTTTCCAGGAAAAACCATGGTGTACAAGTGGCATAGTTTATTTAAACAAGGAAGGGAATCCTTTGAAGACGACCCGAGGCCGGGCAGGAGCATTGAGGTGACCACGCCAGCACTTATCCAAAAAGTTGAAAAAATTGTACTCGAAGATGCTCGATTAAAGAAGAAACAACTCGCAGAAATGGTTGGAGTATCCGATACAACAATTTTTAAAATCCTACACGATCATCTCGGCATGTCTAAGGTCAGTGCAAGATGGGTGCCGAGAATGCTCACGCCGCCGCAAAAACAACAGCGCGTAGAGTGTTCGCGTGCATTTTTGGACCTCTGTAATGAAGACAAGGATGGTGTAAACAAGACTCCATGCAGTGGCATAAAAAGGGCACAGCACCTCCCAAGAAATTTAAAGTGTTACAATCAGCTGGGAAAGTCATGGCAACGGTATTTTGGGACTCGGGAAAGGAATATTGTTGATTGATTATAAAGATAAAGGTGTTTCTATAACCAGAGAGTATTACGCTTCAATATTAGAGCGACTAAAAGAAGCCATTAAAGAGAAAAGATGGGGAAAATTGACGAAAGGTGTGCTGCTTTTGCACAACAACGCGCCCGTCCACAAGTGCCACGTTGCGTTAGCTGCTCTGCATAAGGTGGGCTTCGAAATTGTGAATCACCCACCCTACAGCCCAGACCTGGCCCCGAGTGATTATTACCTGTTTCCGAAAATGAAAAAAGAGCTGCGGGGTAAAAAATTTATTGCCGATGATGAAGTCAAGGAGACAGTTTCGGCGTATGTTTCAGATAAAGAGAAATAATTTTTTTATGAGGGTATAAATAAATTAATTGAAAGATGTGAAAAATGTATCCGTCTTGCAGGTGAATATATTGAAAAAGAAAAATAATTTGGTTTTTTTATTTCCACCCCTTATCCCCCATTCCGCGAATATAAAAACGCTCCCTCGTATGTATAATATGATTGTAGAGCAACAGATAAGGTGCCAAAGTGATGCTAAGTAAATATTTCACGTTCTAAATTTTTGCTATAGACTGTCCCTCTTAAATTGTGAATTTATGAATTATTGGTCTTATTAACCAAGCTAGTTTATGGTAAATATCTATAGTATTAAATATTAAAAAAGACAAACCAGAATCGACTAATTCGGTTAGGTTTAACATTCCCAGAATTATAATGAGAGATTCTTGGCAATGAATTAAAGAGCGATGCAGGAGTTCCCACACTCACAACGTGCCTTGTATGCGCAGTTCTCTTCGTTTACAAAAGTGTACATGAAAACGTCAAAATAAAAATAATGTTGTCCACAAAACACACGACACACATTTTTCTGTAATTCGCCATAAATATGGTTTTTTTTTTCGAAGTTTTCGACCGAATATTACACAGAACAGAGGAGTAGTGTCCTAGAATGGAATTAGCTTGAGAAATGAAATAGCTGTACTCACTATTTTATTGATGGTTAACTAAGCTTATAAATTCATCATAGATTCAAACCTTAAAGAACACCATATAATATATGTACGTAAAGTATTTAACATTTATTGTCTGTCATCTAGTATACTTAATAGTCTATTTTTATTTTCTATAACAGACAGAACGCCAGATAACTGCTAAGCTTCGTTGAGCGAAAATCAACATAATATATTGATCCCTGTTTCTCACAAAAGGTCGCTAAGAAAAAAGCAAATACACCGACACACGGTGCGGTATTCAGATATCATCTCGCCAAAGTCGACCCGCGGCAGTAATCTGAAATAATAAATTAGACAGGATTACTTCGGTGAGATGTTGGGTAAATATAAACATAACTGATCGTATATCACGCGAATACTTATTGAAAAAAGCTCTATGTCTCGTGTGATTTTCAAGTTGTGTCGTACGAAATAGGACTACAGTGACGATAATACTGAGTAAATTTAGCGGCACCTTTTTTCTACCGGTGGTGAATCTCGTTATTACACGCGGTCGCGATAAACGTGTCAATATTCATATAAAAAAGAACTGTTCTTGCACCGATTGTGCGTGTGAGACCTTCTGTTACGAGATGTCTGCTTACTAAAATGTCTACAATAGAGATATAATGATCGGTAGTCACGGCTCTTTCAACTTTGATTAGATAACAATGCGGCAACTTCAAAAGGAAAGGGGTTTTTGATGAGATAGTACAGGCTGGCAAAGATATCAAGACGTTAAAATGCTATAGAATTACTCCGAAGAAATTGCGAAGTACGTATTGATTTACTATGACTTTGGAGCTCAAATGCCAATCGTAAAGCTGCCAGACTTGGCATAGGAGTCCGTCTTGCTCTACAGACTCCGTTAGAATAGTAATTTTTTTTCTAATCTTGTTCTTCTTGCAATTTTGTACAACACTTAAATCATTTGCGAATCCAATCATCGATTCCTCTAATAAACAAGTTTCATTGCGAAAGAACGAGAAATCAACCCGCAGAGAGGAATTGAAGCTTCAGAATTTACAAAATCGTAACTTTTCGTTATACTTTGAAAAAGTTAAAATTCCAATAAAACAAAGAAATTTTATTCATTTCTTATGACAAATTGTAGGTAGAAACTATACGAAAAGACTCAGTTGTGGTATGAATAAAACATTTGAGAAAATATTGATGAATGTAGAATAAAAGTATTTACAATCAATATAATATATTACGGTTCCTGATTTATTTGAAGGTTATCAGATTAGATTAAGGTACAAACTCATAAGAAGTCAATTTATCTCAAAGAAAGGTTTCCTGATTGGCTGTACGATATGTCGCTACATAGGTACTAAAAGTTGAAAATCAATTCTTAGCAGATGTAACCGCTTTATTCTAAAAAATGTGTTTAAACTTGCAGTTTGGACGAAAACACGGCATTTGTTGTTCATTAACGACATGAAAGAAGAAGGCCCCAATTTTAAAGGCGCAATAAAAATTGTGAAGAAAGGTTTCAAAATTCCACCGAAAACCTCTGCAGTACAAAAAAGATTTTAGTAATTTAATCAAACATAAACAGAAAACGAAATCTTGGTAAATATGAAAACGTTCTTAAATTATCTAATTGACCAACGAAGCTACCTCAGCTGGATCCTCTCATAGCTAACATTTTATTGCTTGATATAAATATAATAAAGGACAAGGTGAAAGGAAAACGTCCGTTACAAACTCATTTTGAAAAGTAAGAAATTACAGTGCCTATTTAAGCATGAAGAAGATAACCATCTTTACTACTATTTCATAGTTAGTGCAGCAGCTTTATAAGTTTTGTTGTTTGTTAAGACTACCACTGCAGTTCTGTAGTTGTTCTAGTGTATTTTTGGCACATTTAAATAAAGTTGCATGGTTTTCTTACAGCATTGGCATCATCTTTTTATTTTCGCCATACCTTAATGATGTAGCTGCTCTCCTTTTCGTCGCTCTTGTTAATGAGGCTAAATTTGATATTAAGGGATGGTACGAAAATATCCAGCGAGTTCATAAGTTGTGGAGAGGAAAGATTGTTTTTCTTGCTTATAATTAGTACGACTTAATCAATATGTTGCTTATTGTATTGGTGATTGGCTAGGATCTCATGCACTGTCTCGTAGCATTTTTTTTTGTTTGTGCTGTACAAGTAATTAGATGAAATAGGTTTTTATTTCGATTACATAGAATAGCCGTCAGATTGTGGACGTAAAATTCCATCATTGCACTAAATAAACCGTTGATGTCATTGCACAAGTACATGTTCTCTTCGTTTTTGCAGAACGCTAGAAACTCTCGGTATACAGTGCTTGGGTTGGGTAGTCAAGATATTTTCACTACTGGAATAGTAATACAATCAACCTTCTCTTCTACTCTCAACCAACTCTTTGTAAACCTAAATGTTATGCACGGTTAATCCGATACGTGTCATTAATTTCCGATTAACGAAAACAATGACGAATGCGGGATAGGACCGTTGTCACAGTTCATTACACGTGTCTTATTTTTGTATATTTCTAAACAGGCGAAAACATTTAGAAACTTACAATTGTTTATTTGTCTAATTAATTTAACATTCGTATGATCGATGTTGTGATCTGTTTCAAAAATGTGTTGGGCAACGCGCGATTTCTCAATTCTATTAAATCTAAGATTAGCTATATGCTCTTTAAATCTAATTGAGACTGCTCTCCTGGTTTGCCCAATATATTTTTGATTACAATCTTTACAATTGATTTTGTAAATACCTGACTTTTCTAAAGGTTGCATTGTATCTTTAGGATTACCGATGAGACTTCGTAAACTTGTCCCAGAACTGTAAACTATTCTGAGATCTAGCTCTTTGAAGATTTTACGCAAATTTTTAGTGATAAAGGGAGCGTAAGAGAGAGTCACAACGGGTGAAGCTAAATAAACAAGCAAATAAACAATTGTAAGTTTCTAATGTTTTGGAAAGTTTAGAAATATACAGTGTGTTTCAAAAAGAACTTCATTTAGTTGCCTATGAATGTATCCTCTAAATTATGATTTGCCGCTTTCTTGAAATGCGGATATAGATTAAATGGTATAAAGGTTATCCAAGTGTCACTGTCAAAATTTATCATCGACCGATATGGTAATGAACGGAAAACTAGTACAATTAGATTATTAATTTATTTAATAAGATAATCAAACAACTAAGGTAAATAACTTTATATATAATTTATAACAAATGTTCAAAATGGTCACCATTCTGTTGAATGCGTAATGCAATACGACGTTTCATGTTGTTAAAAATATTCTGCAATACATTTGGTGTGATTTCATTACATTTAATTGCAATTGTATTCATCAGGTAATTTAAGTTATTAATTCTGGTTTTATATACTTCATTTTTTAGCATTCCGAAAATAGAAAAATCTAACGGAGTAAGGTCTGGTGATCTTGCTGGCCAAACACCTCTGCTAATAACTCGATGAGGGAAGTAATGTTCTAAAAACTCTAAATTTTCACGAGTTGTATGTGCAGTAGCCCCATCTTGCTGGAAGTAACCCCCATTGAGTTCATCCTGTTGCAATTGATTTAAAAATGGTGTTAATAACTGCTCTCGGTATCGTTGGCCATTAATGGTATTGTGAAAAAATATTGGTCCGACTATTCTACGACGAGATACAGTTAACCATACTCCAACTTTAACAGGATGTAAAGGAACTTCGATGCGATTGTTTGGATTGTTTACAGACCATGTTCTGTAATTTTGTTTATTTACAAACCCGCTTAAATGAAACCATGCTTCATCAGTAATAAAACTGAGATCAAGAATTTCGTCGTTATTTAAATTTTCTTGAAAGAAGTTGCAATAATTAACTCTAGTAACATGATCTCTAGGTAAGATCTGGTGAACTAACGATACTTTGTATGCATTCATATGCAAACGACGCTTTAAAATTCTATGAACGGTACTAGAAGATACGTTTGTTTGAGCTGATAAACGACGAACTGAGGTCTGTGGGTTTTCTTCAACAAGGTTTTCTATGTTTTCAACAATATTTTGCTGTGTCCGTGGTCTACCAGAACTTTTGCCTTTCAACACAGACCCCCTAGCCCGAAATTTTTCCACGACTAGACGAATGTGATGATGTAAAGCGATATTATCCACAACTCTATTAGGAAACTGCAAGTGAAACTGTCGCTTACATTCTCCGTAAGAATATTGTCATTCCCCATTAAGAAATTGTGCACTTCGAAAATATGCTTCAATAATAAAAATATTTTCTTGCAATGTGTACATTATTGTATTGTTTAAGAGAAAAACTTATTTGTCAGGAAAAAAATATATTGCTGTCACACAATGACAAATGTCAAAATGACACTTGGTAAATAGTTTTTATATACATAAAAGGTAAGTGGCAAAGGACTAATACTTGCAAAGGTAATTTGCAAGTATTAGTTACTCAGCACCTACTGAGATGAAGATCTTTTTGAAACACGTTGTACAAAAATAAGTCATGTGTAACGAACTGTGACAACGGCCCTATCCCGCATTCGTCATTGTTTTCGTTAATCGGAAATTAATGATGCGTATCGGATTGACCGTGCATAACATTTACCTGTTATTTGTAGGTTTTATTTTAATTTAGTTTTATTATCGCCTTGATAATAACAGCGTTGCTGTCGAAACGCGTCGGTGTTTTAGTTAAAACTTGTTTGGTGTTTAGTGAGTTGAAGTGTTTAGTGTTCTACTTCTGCACCAAGAGATCCAGTGAAGAACCAAATTTACTTCCTCTGGTGAACGTTGATAAAGTCGAAATTTCTAGGTTATTTGAAGTTATATCTGGAGAACCCTTCAATGAATCATTGCTCTTATGTGAAACTTGCATGGATACTGATGATACGCCAGGATATTTATACTATGCTCGTTTTCTTGCATTTAAACCGACGACATTCATCAAGCCAAAGTGGAAATCATCTACAGGATCTGTTATTTCTCTCTAGTCATTTCTATAGGTTTATTCTGCACAGGTTACACTAAAATTTTAGCTACCACGACTCGCTAGTGGTTGTTACAGAAAAATCAAATAACAGATGCACATCTTTGAGCGTATTTGTCACTGTTTTGCCACGTTTTTCCAGCATATTACACCCGCAGACATAGCAACAACATTTTATGTCAACTTTGCGCTGTCTCTGCATTTTTACACGTTCTTAAATTAAAAAAAAAACAATGTCACAAGAATATTAGAGGAAACAATACGGTAAATACAACGGCAAAAAAATGGCTGCAACTTCGAGTGCGATAATTATACAGTACCAAACTAGTGTATTATATGTCCTCAGAAAATGCAAGGAAAAATATGAGAATCATGGCAGGATGGGATAAATTTACCAGAACTAAAGGAAAAGAATATTCGCGGATAAAATAAATAGATCACTCTGGTTCAAATATATTAGACAAAATTTCATACAGTTACCATCAATAGACTAAGATTGAATGAGCAAATAGCAAAGTAGCTCTATAAATTTAAAGTAATGGAATTTTTATATCTTGTTAAAGTTTTAAAGTGGTATCTAGTACATTAAATTGTTGCATTGTTGTGGGAATATTTTGCCTCTATAAAGTGAATGGTTCTTCAAATTTATTGTAAGAACGTTTTTAGAGCATAATTATAGAGCATTTATAAGATAAGGTGTGTGTTGCTCTATAAGTGTTGTTCAGTCACATAATTTTACAGCAACTTTGATTGTAGAACCAAATTGCTGTAAAACCGGTGCGAAATAAGGCTTTATTAGAAGTATATTATCTCATGTGAAACTCTTATAGGAATATTCCGTAATGTCACGTATAGTTTCTTTATAGAACTATTGTATAGAGGGTTTCTAGTGTTACAATTCTGCTACAGACAACAAATTACTAATATGAAAGCTGCTATCGAACGGAAAAAGCAGCTCTTTAATGCAGTAATAGAGAATAATAATACGAATGGTATACAGTCATTTTAGAATAAATAAACATTAATTTTGTTCGATAAAAAGCGCTACAGAACTGCCACACCTTATACTGACGCACGTCATACGTGTTTTAACAGTGATTGTTATTGTTTGTGAAACAGGTTGTGGTGAAATATACCTTAATAATGTCATTTATAAGTAAATGGAAACAAATTCAAAAAAGTGGAGCATTTCAGAGGAAAACGAAAAAAATTTACGAGAATTTATTACGCGGTAATATTTCCGTAAATAACGCTAAGGCTGATGGTGAAAATGATTTCCAGGAGGTGACAGTATTACAAACGGCTGATGATGCCGTAGTGAGCGATCAAGGAAAAAATATAATTGATTTTGACACAAAAGAAGATACTTAACGAAGTGCTAATAAACAGAAATGACTAGCTAGAAGAGCTTGATATTTGATCTTGAAATTGATGAATAATTCTACTAATTTCTTAGACAACAAATGCCCAAAATTGTCAGCTTAATCTTTCTAATATAAGAATTGTATATTTGTATATGTTTCGTAAATTCAAATAAGCTAATAGAGTCAACCTTATGGTTTAGGAATTATCGTAAAATATGACAACACTGCGGATACTAACAAAGTGTAAGTGACATGGCTCTTTCATAATGGCTGATTACGAAGTATATTTGCTATATAATCATTACAATAGACACAAAAATGTGGTTTTGGTGAAAATCCATATTGGAAAGTGCAAGAAGCTTTTTATTAATTTTATTTTTGTCGCCATATTGGGAAAAAATAAGAAAAAATCATCGTAAATCGTAAATTGTGACACTCGCTAACACTCGTGTCGCAAACTTTTAACTCGTGAAATAAAATCCCACTTTTAACACTTGTATCGGTGTACTGTTCAAGCTCATTGGAGAAGAGTGACAGGCTGAGATAGTTTGACGTGAATGCAAAAAAAGGGAAAGAAAAAGGAGAAGAATTTTGAAAGGACAGCGCAAACAACAAGCGAAAATTCGAAAAGTAGAACAACGTTGACAAGCGAATCGAAGGTTCGGATTCAGCAGATTACATAACATTAAGAATCTTCTCATCTACTCGGATTCAAAAGTTGATCGTAATTTGTAAACTTGTGTAATTAAATACATACGTTGATTCTTTTGTATTTAACAATTTAGGTAAATAGCTCATGTGCGGTAACTACCAACTTATTCGATAGAAAAAACTATTAAACAGTTTTCTATTTAGGATGACGTATGCTACTCGGTAGCATTTTCAAATGCTCTTTCACTTCCAGTTAAATCGGAAACGGACGCAACACAGGCTTTGGAGATAGGAATAACTTATTCCTACGCATTTTCTTATCGTAGTTGGCAGATGTTGCGTTAAATATGCAGTTTCTAGTTAACATTCAGTAATTAGCACAACTTGAGCAATTTTCATTATACCTATCTGCTCTGACATTGAATTAGTTAACATGTATATTTCATGTAAGGTCGTGCTAACAGGAATGCCAGATAATTATGTAGGCGCTCATGCCAATAGTAAGATTTTTTCGGTTCGTGCTTTTGTAAGATTGTAGGGGAGACCGGGGACGAAAGTAACATTTCTGTTTTTAATTTTTGTTTTTTAATTTTCGCCCAATTTTGGATATCCGTGTTGATTAAACGATAGATCAGACATTCAAGCTTCTTTGGAAGTATTTATTTGATATGATTTGGTAAGCATGGTAACAAAAAAATGTATATGTGTCGTGACATGTTACTTTCAAACTCAACGTTGGGGCAAAACCTAACAGCCATTGGGGTAAGATGTAGCAGCTGATTATTGAAATAATCAACATGAATAGCAAAATTTTTTAATATAATTTATCACGAAACTATTATTTGATACCATTAAGAAGTTATAAGTCATAATCTGGAAATTCTTTGACAAAAAAAATTAAAGAAAATTATTCAATTTGACAAATTATCGTCCGAGTCACAATTTCTGCATAAGAACATTTTTTTATTTCTAACACAGTTAACAGGGGCCCATAATTTACATCGCAGATATTGCACCCATTTCTCCCCAGGCAAACTACTTGAATAGGATTCACAACACATGAGGCACAATGTTTCCTCCTCATCTTCTTCTTCATTTTTGTCACTGTCGCATTCATCATTGCATATTTGTTTGGTCACTTGTTTCTTTTTTTCTTTGTTTCCAACTGTTCTCCTTTTTTTTGTTCATCCTTCAATGCATTCATATCAGGAGTGTCTGTCAATATTGCACTCATACGGTGTTTACGCCTTCTAGTCGTTTATTTTCTTTTCGGTGCTTTTGGAAATGGCTTTAGGCTTTCAAGTGAGAATTCAGAAGTAGATCCTGGCCTAGACAAGAGTCCAGCAACTTCAACTTCTGTCTCTTGTATTCGTCTCGCAATCTCGCGGCAACTCGAAGGTTCAGCAATTTCAGGATTAATGTGTAGTGATGGCTCATCCGCATTTATGGCACTTTCGGGAGTTTCAGGCATTGAACGATCTGTCACAAAGGCCGCTGCAAGAAAGCGCTTGAAAGATGTCTTTATTGTAAGGGTAAGTTCCATTTCTTGAGAAACCTTTCATGATATTATTTGGGGTTGTTGCCAAAGGGAGTGCTTTCTTCACCATTGATGGTAGGTCGTTTTATTTTGTGGTGAAGTGCACAATCGTAAGCCAGCTTCCGAACATCAGTTGGCGTCAGTCCAAAGTAAATACTTGCACATTTCTTTAAGTAATCACATAAAATTTTCTCTTGTTCCTCGTTGAAAATTTTCCTGTTAAGAAAATAGCCAGTTCTAGTTGTAACACTTTGTTACTACCAGCCCCAACTGTAAATTAAAGCAGTTTGGAAGAGAATCACACATAACCACAATTCTAATGGTGAATTATATTATGACGATCGATAGCTAACTAAAAATAGACTTCAATAATCGACGTACCTTTTGATTGTTATTCAATAGCTTCTGGTAAACAACACAGAAGAACACCACGACCAAATTTACTTTAAGCCAAAAAGCAAAGATGAGTTTTGTCTTGAACGTATTCTCGACGACAACAGAAAGACAATACTGCGTGTCGAGAGTTTGATGTCTTTAAACGCTGTATTAAGCCTTACTGCGCCATATAACAAAAACTAAAAAAACTACAAGAGATGTTACAACCTACCTCTGTTACTTTCAACCCCGGTCGCCCCTACTAAAGATTGCGTGATACCGGTTCATTTACAAATTCGACATGAGAATAGTTTGGGGCTGATTAGTTGATAAATGCAAATTAATAAATAGTATAGAAATTGGTTTCAATTTTCGCATTTTATGCTTACGTATGTATACAGTGTGGAAACCATTTATGGAATAAAATTCTTTGTGTCCTTATTTTAGAAAATTATAAAAAACGCCGGGACACATCAACTTGTAAATTCAAGTGTGCGCTTTTTAGACATACATTTAAATTTACAGGGTGATTCACACAAATCTAGCATAGTCCATGATGTTTATTTTTAATAAAATCCAAAATCGCCTGGTTGAGACGGTGTAAAACGTCTATATGCCAATCATTAAACAAAATCGGTAAATAATCTGCGTTATTATCTGTCAGTTGTTGATGTGTTGACATTTTACATTAAAATACTAAACTCTTAATTGAAAACTTATTTCTTATACATAAAAGTAATAATGAAATATTTAACTGAGACTCACCGAATTGAAATTTTAATGATGATCGGTCATGGGGATAATTGTAAAAGTCAAGTTGTGACAAACTTATTTAATCAGAAATATCCTCAGTTGCCTAATATTTCACAAGGTATTGTCTCTAAAATTCATGCACAATTCAGGGAACTTGGACATGTCAAATCATTAAAGAGAAAACCGCACTTCGTTGAAGAAGATGTGAAAGTGAATATTTTGTTAAGTGTCGCAGAGAATCCAATATCAAGTTCACGTCAAATTGCCCATCAAAACAATGTAAGCCACACAACCGTCATAAGTTGTCTCCATAATGAAAAACCTCATCCATACAAATTAACTTTTCTGCGGGAGCTAACAGAAAACGATCCAGATCATAGAATTAATTTCTGCGAAATAATGATGAATAAACTAAACAGAAATGAAATAGCTGTTAATACAATTCTGTTTTCTGATGAATCAACATTCACATTGAACGAAGAGGTAAACCGACAAAACTGTAGATATTGGTCAGTGGAGAATCCTCATTTAATGCGTGAGACACATACTGAGTATC
Source organism: Holotrichia oblita (assembly GCA_023690525.1). Classification (NCBI taxonomy): domain Eukaryota; kingdom Metazoa; phylum Arthropoda; class Insecta; order Coleoptera; family Scarabaeidae; genus Holotrichia; species Holotrichia oblita. The sequence goes on along the minus strand of CM043017.1, from coordinate 130,850,196 downwards.
CTCAAAAGGTGAACGTTTGGGCAAGTATAGTAGGTGATCATATTATTGGTCCAATATTTATAGATGGCAATTTGACAGCCGAAAAATATTTACGCATGATTAGACACGAAGTTGTTTCGCTAACGCTCGTGTCGCAAACTTTTAACTCGTGAAATAAAATCGCAGGTTTAACACTTGTATCGTAAATAACTATTATTCCATAAGTGGTTTCTGCACTGTATAATAAATACAGTGTATGACACTCTACACCAAATTAGTCATGAATAAGCCTCAGTAGAGACATACACACCTGATATAGAAGAAAACATACAGACGGAACTTGCACGTAAATATCTGAACTTGATGTGCAGCATTATCATTCCTTTAATCTCCCCACTCCGTCGTCGTATGCTTTCACCAACACATCAGTTAAGGAACACAGAGGGATAGGTAGATTACACAAGTAATCACAATTCATAATGTAAAGACTTCGTCGAGAAACAGTGGCGGCGTGTAAAATAGTCAAACAATGCATAAATATCAAGTATTATTGCGCGGTAATCCGACCACTCACACACGTTGAGCGCTCAGTTGCGCGGTTCGCTGATGTCGTGAATCACCATTCCGCGTGTCGTTCGCATAATCCTGTGGGAAACGACACACCGGCGGTTTCCCTTTTGTCTATGCCGTCTAATTGTTGTCTTTTAATCCTTATTATTGTCTCCGCGGCTGGCAAAATAGCGTCGTCGCAGGGTAACGTCATTGCTCGATGATGGTTAGAGACGAATGCGATCTAGGTTTTCTGGGAGTAGTAATAAATTGTGCGTTGTAAGCATGAACTAACTGCGTATTTGTGTATACGCCTTCATATTATATAACGCGTGGGCAATCGCTTGGTTTCTGTTTGACGTTTAGGTTCTTAAGACGTTGGTAAGACTTCCATGTTTATATATACAATGTATCTCCGGATTGACGCATGAATAGCGCAAGGTGGCTGAAAAAGTTTGAGATGATTTCTATGTTATTTTCATACATAGTAACAATAAGTGGAATAGACTGCTTCAACTAGCAGCCACCACAGACAAAAAAGACAGGGTGAGTCCATATATGTAAGTGTAATACGTCGAAAGCATTATGAAGTAGTATTTTACAACTCAAATTCTTTTTAAAATTGCCGCCTGAAATATTGTTTACATACTACACCTGCGGAGGCGCTGTTATAGATAGATACGTAGTTTATTCACATCTAAAAAGCTCTTATCTATGGGTTGAACTATTATTGATTTCGTCCTTATAAATACGTATTCGTTTAACAATTTTTTGAAATCAGTTCTTTTTAAAACTGTAATACAACAACTTGTTTTAAATTTGATGTCCTGTCTATAAAAGTACACGCACTTAACCCGAAAATGGAAAATGTCATGGCTGTCATATTCATTTTGATATTTAGAGTATTTAACATGACTCCGAAGTATTGATTTGATTCATACAAATGTAATTGATGACGCAGGAATCATCTTTCGTGAACACAACTATATACTGTAATAACGTCGAAAAATGTCAATATAAAAAAAACCAAAGAAATGCCTATAAGCTCATGGTATATTGTTGGAATTCACCCTGCGGGCGAATGTAATAAAAATAGATCAAGCATTAGAAGAGGACCACGTGGTTTCGACCTTCCAGGTCTCATCAGCACTACTCCGAATGCAAGATCAAATTTCACCGCTTTTCGCATCGCTACTTGTGTGTATGATACTCCGAACAATGGACTAATTCCAACCTCACGCCATCTAGTGAGCAAGGTGGGAAGTAGTACACCGCAACGGCTCTACACACAAGTCGGTACACTATTTTTATTCTTTCAATAAATGAGTGACGTCATAAAGAGTCAAAATGTAGTGGCATTTGTCTTTTTTTATTATTTATACAGGTCATTATTTACACTGGTAATTATTCATACTGGTCACAAATTATACTGGTCACTTTTTATACCTGTCATTTGTTATAATGGTCATTATTTATACTGGTCATTATTTATACTGGTCATTATTTATACGAGCCATTATTCATACAGGTTATTATTTATATTGGTAATCACTCATACTGATCACAATTTATACTGGTCATTATTCAAACAGGTCATTATTTATGCTAGTTATTATAGCCAGACAAGTAATACAGCTTACGGAGTCACTGCAACTAAGCACCCACAACACAAAAAAAAAATTAATACACAGGGTGTCTCAGCGAGACCGTTCATTAGAAGTTTATGGCGTTCTGGTCAAAATATAAATTGGAAAATTTAGAATTATATATAGTCGATTATGTTCTCTTCAATGAAAATATTACTAGATTTCTAGCGCTTTCGGTTATACCGAAAGTCACCATCTACTTCATTATTTTTAATAGAATATCCTGTATATTTTCACACATTTGGATTCACTTATTTTTAGGCTTTATGAATATCTTTACTTTTTGCGATTTGATTCGGGCATTTTGTAGTTATTCTATTTTTTCTGAAAAAATTTGCTCAAGCAGACATTTATTCAAAAAATCAGAAGACACTCGATTTTTCGTATATCAATTTAAAATTCGTAATATACTTAAACAACATGTTGGAGTATATTTTAACGCCGAGAACGGCTGTCTACATTGCGTGGTTACTTTACTATGGAAGGTTAACTCTTCGAAATTTTGAAGAACCATAATTTCATGTTTTCAAATGTAACCCACCATATTTTATTACTTAGTCGTCTTCGGAGTCCAATTCTACATCTTTTATGTCCGGCTTATACTCTACCTAAAATTAATAGTTAAGGAAATAATTAGATTTTTTTGAAAAATACACACATAACTCGTAGATACTTCTCCAGTGTGCCATGGAAAATAAACGTTCTCAAAGATTTATTGTCAAAGTCTAATGCCAAAACCACATTTCGTTGTTTGGCACTTGTGAATTAATAATTACGCGTTAAATATGGGATTACATTATTGCAATAAAGAGTTAAAATGGACAACAATAACGAATTGCTGCACAAAGCAAAACATTCTTCATATTTTCAACTCAACGATTATTCTTCCCACTCGGCTTTGTCTATGGATGGTTGAATAAACATTTCCAAAGGAAATGGATACCCAATGCATCCAGTAGTATCTCCGAATCTAATGACCATGTTATTTTTACTTTTGGGGTAGAATAAAACAAATACTTTGTTCAAATAGGCTTCCAAATTAGACAGAAGTTTTGAAATATCGTATTAGGAAAACAATTTTTCTTAACAATATTTTGTCGTATCTCCTACAAAAAATATATTTCACTAAAGAAATTACCTTTTTAAAATTTTCGAGACATACATAATTGATTTTTTAAAGTAAAATCATAACACAACGTCGTTTCTATTCAAGCGAGGCTAAACCCCATGAGATGAAATTTCATCTCAAAACATGCTTATCATTTCAGAATAAATTACAAGGTTGAACTATTCCAGAAGTAACCATAAAAACAGTTATACAGGCCTTAATTTTTAGCAAACTAGTATCTTCGAGCTGCTAATATTCACCGTCTATTCTTCTTAGGTAATGTCTCAAACATACCAGTTACTTCAACAATATCTTTTTTGAAATATAACATACGTTTACCAAAGTTTACTTCGTTTCAAATGATGACGTTCACGACTCTGTCGTTGTACTCTTTCTCGCATACATACACATAAACTGTCATAACTGTCTCAACCCGGGGTGGCGTAGCGTATATTCACCCCCACGATACGCGTACCCCTGGTAGCGAGCAAAATAAAATTATTTCGGCGAATTATCTCAGCACATACGTAATACGACGCGGAAAATGAAAACGTCTCTTTTATTACAGTTTATTTTTTCACTGGGCCTTTGGTGAGCAAGAATTACGAGTGCCACAAATTTTAAAAAAGTTGCTTACTCTTTGTAGACTCTATAGTTTATGTTAGTTACAAATTAAATATCCTACAATACGTATAAGCTTTAGTGTTGTTGTTAAATTTATTTAATTAAAATCGCGAAATAAATGGCTAAGTATTGATAGGAGTGACAGGCTACAATTATTGAGAATAGAAAGATTGATACAAGTTTGTAGAATTCTTATTTTAAATATGTTCAAAGTAATTGCCATTTACAATAATGCACTTAACCATTCTCTCCTTCCATAGTTTAAAAGCGTTCAACCAGCTGTCTTTAGGGATACTATCAAAAAAACACAGGCTATTTCAATCTTTTCTTCTGACTAAAACCTTTTCCCTCTGAAATATTTTTTAACCTCAAAAAATAGCACATCGCCAAATCCGGTATGTAAAGAGGATGTTCTATAATTTTGATTTTGTTTGTCGCTAAATACTGAACAGGTGTCCCTGCTGTATGGGACGACGCGTTATGATGATGTAACATGGTTCCCTTTCTTGGCACTTTACTGAACATAATAAGCAAACAATTTTGAACATACCGTTTAGCGGTAACTCTCTTCTGATCTTCTAATTTAATTGCGACCACCAAACCCGTACTTCTAAAAATATTGCGTACCTACATAACTTTTTTCATTATTCGTTATTTTTTCACCATCGTAGGGATTTCCTTATCTTCTATCTATATATGCTTTTTGTAAATCTGTCAGATGATGGGGTACAAACCGAGTTACAACTTTTTTAAAATGTAAATGTTCGTACAATATTGATCTCACTTGCGAGGATCCAATCTTCAGATTGGATCATTGCATAAGTAATGCGGTGCGGTTGTCCTCTTCCACCATCTTCTTCACCGCAGCAATGTTTTAGAGGTTAACAGCTGTTGAAGGAAGGCCAGCTTCTTTTCTGTGTAACAACGACTTGCAACCTCGTTCAAATTCTTTATACCCTCTATAAACAGCAGCCAATAATGGTACGAGGTCTCCAAATGCTGATTTTAAACTTTCCTCAAACTCATACGCGCTCAACCCTTTCTTGAAATCATAGTAAATCATTATCCGAAAGTTCTCTCGTGATAATTCCATTTTTTCTCAAGCACTATTCAATTGAATTGCACAAACAAAACTGCAATTGACAGATAAAACAAGGCACAATTTAATAAACAATAATTTGTTTTGTACGGGTAACTAGATTTTTCAATTCTCAATAATTGTGGCTTATCCCATGTAAAATAATTAAGAACTTATTCCATGATTTTCACATAATAATTTCATCTATTAAAGGGTTTAGCAAAGTAACGTTAGTTGGTCGGCCCTAAATCCCATTTTATTGAAACTACACCAATGTGTATTTAACAACTTTTACATACCAAGAGTTCAGGTGCTAATTTTGACAAGCAATACATCTTCGAAAGCCGCTGCAGCTGCACTAGCCGTAAAAGAAAATGTTGGATGATGGTACATAGTGCAGGTGGTGTGAAAGCTGGGAATTATCAGATTAGTTGTTAGAAACCTCCAAAATCTGCGAAATTGAAATTAGCCTACTCGTTTTCAAAATTCAAACGTTGAACGTTGTTCAAAGTTATTCTGGATTTGCAAATGCACGAAAAACAATTTTGAGAGTTGTTTCAAGTTTTTCTACATTTATTCCAAAGTCTTAACCCCATATTGTGTATATGTCGTATAATAATTGAGAAAAGCAAAGTTCTATATACAGGGTGTCCCAACTGACGCGGTTTCTTTGATAATTTGTTTATTTTACAGTATAGAGAAAAAAGTTTCAAATAAAGTTGTCCCTATTTATACGATGCATAACTAGAACATATTTTCAAATATACAGGGTGTCCCAATTATAGAAAAAGCGTATGTAACTGTATTATTTTAAGTGGATCACCCTATATATTATATATTTTTTAGATTCTACATGCTATTTTAAGTAACTTTTATTAAGACCTTCCTAAACCTACGTGCTTTTGTTTTCGAAAAAATAAATATTTTATCAAAAATTTTGCAATTGCAGCGCTCTCGTTAATGAGCTGTAGGATCAAAACTAAAAAAGGTAGAAAATTTTGGTTTGTGCAAATTGATACGTCTTGAATTGCTTTAGTATTTCCTACATTAACATGTACGGATCCTTTTGTTGACATACAGTTACTGGTGCCAACGTTTGGAAACATTTAATTGCCAATAACTTTGTTTTTTTAAATGGGACATCCTATATCTGTTTACAGGGTTGGATGTAAAATTAAATTTTCTTTCTCTTGATATCAGAATGTATCTATTTATCTTCAACTGTTTTAGAGAAAAATGTATATTTCTTCTGCTACTGTCGAAACAGACCACTTCAATTTGCACAAAGTAGGCTACGTAACAATAATATTATGACAGATTTATTTAATAATATATATCTGAATATCTGAAGTTGTAGTTGTCTTAAAGCTACGTAAAGCCAAACTATTTAAGTCAGCAGTGTTAGTGCTTTTCTAATATAATCTTAATGAATTAAAAGTACTTACAGTTAATAAATTACTTACACGTAAAAAAAAACAACATTATGGAATAATTTGAACCAAAACAAATACATAATAACAAAATAACAGATTCCCTAGACTCATTAAAAGATTTACAATAATCCTTGGCCTCAGTTACCTGCATGTTCTAAATTATTTTTTTATTAATAATTGTTCAACATTACTTTGTTATCTGCAAACTATACTCGTAAGAGTGAATACCATAAATCGTTTGGATGTCGTTTTTAATTAATACTAGAAAAAGTAGGATTCCAACAGCGAACCACGTCGCACAAAAAACATGTTAATCTTGTATTAAAGGAAAATCATTTTAAATCATATTATAAATCAATACGTTAAGATTAGTTGCTATTTTTAAAATATCAAAGGTATTTTGCCGAAACATTTTAAACATCTAATAAATCTCTTTTTAATCAGTTTTTCTTGTTTATTTCACTATATTTCTTATTACACCGGAATATTGTTCTTCTTATTTTTTGATTTTTCATAACCATTTCAATAATAGGAAAAATATAAAGGCTATTTGTAGTTAGTTTAGCAGTTACAAGTTTTTCTGTTGGATTTCTGAGTAATGGACATTACATTAAAATTTGACAAGTTTAATAAAGTTAATCTATTCTGCTTTACATCAATTATAGATGACACCCAGTTGAGCTTGTAAAAATCTGTAGTTATCCAAGGATTTCACTTTGGGAAAAGTTTTAAAATCGTCATCATGGAGTGAGGATTCATATTGGATCAATCCTCGCTGTATCATTAATTAAAATGAAAAATAAAAGAAATTTTAGAGCTGACCGTTACGTGACTAATTTTTATAAGTAAATTGTATTAATTATAAAAAAAATATGTTTTTACCAATTTGCATAGTGCAGAATAGTTCAATATCTAAGATTAGGCGGTGATTGCAAAAATAATACTGATATTGAAAAGGTCTTGCAATATTTTTTAGGCTGCAATTTTTAAATCCTATCTTCGTTTCCTCCCTGGTCAAATTTTTATTGTTTATAAAAATTCTTAATCTCTCTTAATCTTTCAGGATGTTGCACAAGGGATGATTAAACAGAGATGTTGCACAAGGGATGATTAAAAAGAGTAAAATATAGTAATCAGTTTAAAACGGGGACAACTAAATGCAAGGTCTACACATCTATGAGGAGAACATTTCGTTCCTATAGTCTATCCAGATACAGCTTCATTCGGTGACTCACCAGAGGTTCTCTCACCTTGAGCTAAAATTAGAATAGCAAATTCTACGATATTATTATATGCGATAAAGCCAATATATCACACACGAGGTCTTCCAGCGAGCTTATTCTGGACAACGAAGATCTTTTCAGCTCGAAGGTTTCTTCTCCAAGGATGTCCGTACAAATCGAATATTTTGACTGAAGTAGAATTGACTTGATGAAATGAGAATTTTTTACGCAAGATGTCATCAATTCATTGTGATTCTAATCGTGCCAGTTGAATCCGTCAGCTCTACAGTGCCTTTAATTTTCTCCATCAGTTAGAAGAGCTGATAACCCTTTAAGGCTACCCGCCTCAGGAAACCAAACTGATTCTTAGTCAACAGGTTCTATTATAATACCCGAAGCCTGCTTCGGCAATTATGAAAGATTAGAGGCCTTATAGAACAGCAGCTGGTCAGAAGCAGAAAATCTTTCCATGTGTCCGTTAATATAAAAACATTCGCGTGATGCTAGATGCTAGGAAACTTACGTTGTTTTAATATGATAATCAAAATTTGAAGCGATGGATAAACAACAGTGTCAGGTATACATATAGAGATATCCACTACAAGAGCTTTTGCATTTTTCGTGAGCTAATAAACTATTTAATTTCAACCCGCTCAAAGACAACTGAAAGAACTAGATCCCAGCGAGGCACATCTCAAAACGTATTTAGATAATTGTCTAAAAGATTGGAAGGTTTTGTACCTTATATAATTCAGTACTGGTTTCAATTTTTAGAATATGGTTTTTAATCACATAAAATTAAAAACGACCCGTTTTTCAGTTTGTTTTATATTTTTAATTTGTCAAATTTTCCTAGAAAGACCTACACACATACAAAGTTAAAAAATTCGTTCTATTTCAATGTGAAGCTATCAAAACAACCGGGAGAAATACTGTTCCAGTATGCGAGATCTTTTTAATTAAACCCGGAGACTTCAAAGATTTTCCAAGGAACATCGTTTCCACTGTTCAGTATTTTCCGGTCGATCCGGAAATTACAAAGCTCTGCAGAATCTATTAAGAACAAATCAAGAGGCGTTGAAGGGAAAAGAAAAGCTCCTTCGCTGTATTAAGCGAAGTAGAGGATTCGAGGAATGCTTTTGATTTTTTATTTTAGTTAATTTTAAAATGTTGATTGTGTAATACTGAAGTCTTTTCATCTCGAAAGCAAGTTTAAATGAATGCGAAATTAGGTTTTATGTTTGTGTCTTTCGGATATGAAAAAATACCAAGCAATATACGGTTTTTAAATATATGTATGTATGTATGTAAGTACATACAAACGTTATATATCTATACAAAAATATGGAACATTTCGAATGATATATGGAATATATTTCTTATATACATATATTTATATCTGAGTTTAATACTTACTGATATTATAGTAACACAGAGACATACACCTACTACATAATACAATAAATCGAAAACGCTATAAGTATGGTTACCTTTTACCACAATAATAGACCGTGCGATACATCACATTACAAACTGAAAATTAAATCTTACACTTGTATAGTATACTGAGAAAAACCAGTTGCTAAAGCAACAAAATACATTTTATCAGAGATATTTATTTAAAGTAAATATTGAACGAACATATTTATTGATTTGATAATACATAAAATGATTCTTTGTCAATAGGAATTACTTGATTCAAATAAATGTTAATGAAACTAAGTACACAACTTACTCATTCAAATAATTCCAATTGTTTTAACCAACGCAAACATTTATGTCTACTGCTTCCAAGGAAACAGTTAATTTTAAATGTTAAATTAGAAATATCTCTCATTTAATGCTATAAAATTGGTCCAGAGTGAAAAACCTCGGAGCGGATAGAGACCGAATAGCTTGTACACACCATAGATAATGGACCTATGCAGTTGTTGAAAATTATTTTGTTGTTATATTGTTTGTTTACCGCCATTATTTATAGGTGTCAAATTATACGTATTTGAAACCGTGTAGTTATAAATTATATGCTTATCCACAATACATCTTACCATACTAGCTACAAGAATATTTATCCTGCAATGGACTAGAATTGACATATTGTAGTAAATTGTAATATAATGTAATTTCTAAATAACAAACCATTGCAGAAAATTGAAATTAAAATAGAAAACATTTTTGTCATAGTTTTTTTTTCATTTTAGAATATTTATTGTTGCAATAATTTAACTACTTACTTAGATATCGGATTTCGTTGCATTCTAAAACACTATTTAAGCCTTTTAAGTAATTATTGATTAACCATCTAACAAACTAGCATATAAATACACATCTTGTCTATTATACATATGTCCTGATAATGATACCTCTCTTGAAATTTTCACAATTATTTATTTGTTTAAGACATAAATCCTGCAACAAAACCTATTGTTTCTTCTTCTATCACACTGTTAATACGCTAGCACACACAACATTATTCTCCTATAATCTTCAAATGGTGGTGGATTCTCAAGTAGTAATCCCAAGCTTAGTATAATGTCTCCGGAATCATTAGTTTTACAATTAAATTCCAGAGAATTTGATGAAATAAAGTTTGTTACTAATAAACTCTTCAAGAAGTAATTGCTAAACGCTCCCCCTATACATCCGTATTTGGCCAAAATAATTTTTCACTGGATCATGGTCCAATATACTAACCTAACAAATTTTTACCGTCAGTAAGCATCGGCTGATAGCTGGCAACAACGCCAAACTACAATTTGACTGCATTGGGCCAGTATATATGTAGTACACAATAAGCGTAGGTACGCAAAAAAGCAATAAAACTATGAAAGGAAAGAATATTATTATTTGAACGTTCTCTGGACGAAGGTAGTTAATAGTACCCTAGCCAATTACTGACCAGAGTGACTATGTGATGCTGGCGTAGTATCCGAGCCATATAACGCCCCGATCTTTTTAGTACATAGTGTCCAATTCGAAGTGCACCGGGTTGGCAACACAAAAATACCTGCTTCCATGAAAAATAGTTCAGCTTTACTTTTATATGTTGGAGAGGTTTAAGTTAACCCGTCCTAATACTATCAGTTTTCACTGTCATTATTGTATTTACGTTTTTGTTAGTAATTGTATCAGCTTTTGCGTTTATTTAGTAAATTTAATGATTGTCAGTATTTGGTTTTTCTGAAAAAAAATTGTTATAAATTCAGTGATGGATAATCTTGACAAATTTTCATTTTTGACAACTAACCATAATAAGAATGAAGTTAACTAGTCAAGGTAGGCAACATCACAGTCTTACAAAATTAAATCTGGCGTTGCTAACCTGGTCCACTTAACCTTGCACACTTTGTATATTGACGGTGGCCCACTTATAAAATGTTTGTAGGGAGAATACCCAAGATCTCTTTTTTGTGAAGTAACTTAAATGATCATAATGTTAGAATCCAATTGACGAGAGAAGGTGGGGAGTAGAGGGAAGAGATGGATGTTAGATGTTATCACTTTATGACAAAACTGTATGTGGTTGGGTAAGTTGTCTTTGCTGCATCTCTTCTCGCTGTTGAATAAATCACCAAAGAAAGATAATAAAGTGCGGTATGTATTACTAATTTAACCTATGTCAAATATATCGTTTTTGCAACAGAACAATTTTGTCTAGAAAATTCAATCGCAGTAGTGTTTCCGAATTATATATGGGAGTATAAATCGGATAAAGACCTATGTCCACCGTGGGAGTAGTTCGACTATGTGCGAATAGATGGTGCTGTGAGATGTTATAGGCGATATCAAGTACATAATATGGATATAGAAGGATATGAGTTTCCAATATTCTATCGGGTGGGGGCCCTACTACTAGAATCAACAAGTTTCACCCGAATTGATGGTGCATCGAGTAGTTAGAAATTCTGGTGAACACTGTATTAGACGGAAGAGTTGAAGGGATGTTCCCTGGTACTCTGTAAGCCTAAGCGATACAGATATATACAGATTAGTAAAATAATATTAATCTTGATTATTTCTTTAAGAGTTCGATAGAACCTGAATAGAGAAGGAGAGAAACATGTATAAGATTTGTAAAATCATTTAGAAAACCTATTCCGTGTCCAAAACTGGAGTAGTTGCGATCACGAAGACTTCGTACGTGTTTTCATACATACTAGCATTAATTTGACAACAATATTATTTGTTCTAATCTGCCTTTAAAATATCCACTTGACATGAAAATTTCTATTTACCGTTTCCAAGATCTTTCAGTAATGTCAGTGTGTTAAAAACCTCAATTTACTAGTTTAGTCAAACAATTGCAAACTTTTTTTTAATTTTTAATGATAATGCTTTGTTTTTTTTTGTTTTTAACTTTTGTATTTTGCAAAGTATTCGCACAACTTGGCGCACTTCACTCGCCCATCTGCACAAATTGGACAGTATAATAGGTATATGCAAAAACTGAAGTTAAAAAATACTAGATAAAATACCTATTAACCCTAGAAGCTGTACAGAAGTTACGAGCGCTTGCATGGTGGCGCTGATAATTTAGGTAAGGTTAGTCGACCGTGAATAGTATAAACACGTGCAGTGAACCTTACGTTGCCGGTTATCGTTTTCTCAATAAAAATTATTTGGTGTTGTGAGTAACCCCAGCATACGTTTGCGTATTGTGAAATAATACTGTTTGTAATTTTGTGTGATAGAATATTTGTGAAACATGTCTAAAAAACCGTTAGTGCTCTAGATCCGGACTTTGAAAAAAATGTCTTAGAATGGTACGATGAAGCATAAAGCGATGTCGAAGACAATTTTGCAGAAAGTGACAGTGAGGACGAGGTGGAAGAGTTGTCGGAACACAACGATGACATTTCTTCTGAAGATGATGAGTTTGAAGAACTTCCACTTCAACGTGAAGGAATTTTGAAGGGCAGAAATGGTTTTGCATGGAGTTCACGAGAACCTGCAAAAACCAGAACGCCTTCAAGAAACATCGTGTTAAAGGTACCTGGAATAAAGAGTGGGCGTGTAATTACCACAGAAATAGATGCTTGGGACATTTTATTCACTCCTACAATTTTAAATGAAATTATAACTCATACAAATGAAGAAATAGAAAGACATGGTGTCAAATACCAGCCAGGTACAAAATACGTACATCCTACAGATAATGTAGAAATCAATGCCCATTAGGCCTTTTGTACATTGCTGGTGCTCGAAAAGATGCATATCTATCTGTAGAACAAATGTTTTCTTCACAAGGACCTCTAATATATAGATGCATTATGCCTGCAATACGTTTCAAATTCTTATTGAATTGTCTAAGATTTGACGCTAAAGAAAGAAGAAATCGTGAAGAGAAATTTTCACCGATAAGGCAAATATGGGTGGATTTTATAGAAAATTGTACAAAGAGTTACTCTTCTCACTGCTACGTAACTATAGATGAGCAACTACTTCGTTTTAGGGGCAAATGTCCGTTTCGTGTATATATAGGATCTAAACCTGACAAATACGGAATTAAGGTTGTATGTATGTGTGATTCGCGTACATATTACATAATAAGTGCTATTCCCTACATTGGAAAAAACACCAATCCAACCAACGAATCTGTTCCAATGTATTTAGTGAAAGAGTTATCCAAATCTATTCATGGAACAAATAGAAACCATACAATGGATAACTGGTTTACGTCTGTTCCATTAGCCAAAGAAATGCTTAGCAGCAAAGGTCTAACAATCGTGGGAACAATAAGACATAATAAAAGAGAAATACCACCTTCTTTTTTACCTTCTAAAAACAAACCCGTACTAACTTCCGAATTTGCTTTCTCAGACAATTTGACGTTGGTTTCGTTTACAACAAAGAGAAATAAATCTGTCATACTAATGTCAACCAGGCACGCTGACAAAAACGTTATCGAGGTTTCGAAGAAACCAGAAATTATTGAGTTTTATAACTTCACCAAAGGTGGAGTGGATACATTCGATCGGATGGCACACAACTACGCCGTATCCAGGAAAACAAGAAGGTGGCCACTTAAATATTTCTATGGGATTCCTGATCAAGTCGGGATAAATGCCTTTGTGTTATATGTGTCGGGTAATGCTAGCAAAGTTACCAGAAATAACATTTTGCAATCACTCGGACTGCAACTAGCTAAACCTTGGATGGAAAGTAGGCTCTCCAAAAAGATATCCGGTAAACTGCAAAGTAAAATACGAGAAGTACTGGGGCTAACACATATTCCAGAAGAGGAACAGCTTGGTCCAGGGCCAAAAAAACTCAAATCGTCAAGATGTTATATATGTCCTCGTTCACGTGATCGAAAATGCAGCGTTGTATGTTATACGTGTTCCAAAATATCTAACCGTAGGTAATCTTCATCATCAAAAAATGTATTTCTAACACAATCGAAAAAAGTAAATATTAAACACAGTCAAGCACACAACAAAAGACTAATCCGATCCCTTAGTAGAATAACTCGAGTAGCCAATACAATATTAATTTCTAACCTCCAGCATATGTGTCAAACTTGAATTTCATACGTGCGTACTACTATCGACAAATTTCGATTAAAGCAGTCTCTATACTAATTGTCTAGGGAGAAATGAACAAAAAAAATGTAGATCAAGGCCACAAATTGAACTGTGCAGCCTGAGAAAAATATATTCTTTATTTAGAAGGAATTAATTTTTTTACAATTTATGCTTGTCCAGCAAAAATTTGTTGTGAATGATAGGTATAATTTTTATGAAAATCAATCCCATTTTAATAGATTATATAGCAATTTTAATCTAAAACGGTATCAATTTCAAATGGAAGCTACTTCAGTAAATGAATCAGCAAATGGATTATCGGGTTATAAAGATTCCTGTACTATAAAATCATTGTTTTTCGGTAGATTTATTTTCGGTAATATTTTTCTTTTTCTTTGTATTTTAATAGAAATTGCATTCTTATAACATTAGATATTTGTTTAAGATAAATATGTATGTATGTACCATCTTTTTCAAATTAAATGTGTATTTTTTTAAATGCAACCCGTAAGAAATATATACTCTTTTGATTTGCTAGAAAACTCATTTGAAACAATCTGCCCATAAACAAATTCCGTTTTCATTACTATATCTTTTATTTATTATTAATTTAAATATATATAGAAAATTAGAAAATAGAGCTATACAGTTAACTCAACTATCGATTTGCACTTTTTAAAAATGTCTTTATGGAAAGCAGTTGAAGTGGTTACATTATGTGAAACAATATATTGATGATTACAATCTTGTTTCTTTAAATATTGCTTAGTTTGATCAACATACCATTTACTACAATTTTTGTAATTTATTTGATAGATATTGTTACTTTTAAATCAAGATAGATTCTTTATCAAATTAGTTTTAAAGATAAAAATCAAATTTTGAATTATTTCGGTAATTTACAGTCAAAACACGTTTGCCAACAATATACACACTTAATTTGGATTGGTCTGTATACGTGTGTTCAATATTCCTTTTAATTAATTAACTGTAAGTATGTACCTATATTTCACCTTGCTTTTAAAACGACTTATATTCATAGAATTGAAGAAGAGCAATATTTTATATTTTATGAAATGAAATATGAAACTATGTAAAATTGTCAGTATCCCATTGAGCCACACTTGCAATTTAAATTTCCAATCCA
This sequence comes from Holotrichia oblita, assembly GCA_023690525.1. Taxonomy (NCBI): domain Eukaryota; kingdom Metazoa; phylum Arthropoda; class Insecta; order Coleoptera; family Scarabaeidae; genus Holotrichia; species Holotrichia oblita. The sequence continues at coordinate 130,834,885 of CM043017.1, read as the reverse complement.
CAATCGGGAAAAAACCCTAAAATACACCATGGTTACGCGGAACGCACAGGAACCGAATTTAAAGTGGTACGTAGGGCGCGAAGGAGGTGGGGATAGGTAGCTTATAATTCCGGCCAATCACTACCCGACGTCGACCCGATGCCGGCCAAACAAAAGCACATCAGCGGATTGTGGAAACGTGGCGAATAAAACGTGTATAAGCAATAAAATAAGTTGACCGTACATAAATCTGTCATATTTCAACGAAGAAACAAAAAAGAATCAATCATGTGGGAATGACGTAGTTGTTTCTTTTTGGATTCGCAAACATTTTACTTTACTTCTGATTGGTGTTCATAAATTTAGCGAATTATCTTCCTTGGTATTTTTTGTGCAAATTTCTGAAATTAATGCGTCAATGTGGAATCAGCGATTCCAGTATTAATAAATGTAATGATATGAGAGCATGATGCTAGAATTACATTTGTCACAGTGGGTTGGGCTAATAGCCCCGCCTTATAGCTTTATGTGCCAGTTCCATTAGGTCGATTTTCCCGTCTCCATGGGGACGTACTGTGATAAACTTCGAAGCGGCAATAGAATCCACGACCACCGTTTTGAACAGTCGCTTCTCGGTTAAAATAAGATCTAGTCGTCGTAGAGTCCTCCCGATACGTTCATTTGTTTATCATTTTTGATTGTGGCGTGTGTAATCCCGTACTTTGTCGCATTACGCACAGCAACGTTCCGGATCTACGCTGTATTACAACGATAGTCTTTTGTTGTTCTATCTTGCACGACATAACCTCGAAAACAAGAAAAAAAACATTTCCCCCGAGCATCGCGATGACAGACAAGTGAAAATGCAAATAAAATGAAACGTCGTGTGATGATTTGATTGTGTTATTTTTTACTTTAGCGTTGGCTTGGATTCGAAAATCGGTCGCATAAAATGACTTTAGAATTAAGTGCACATTCTTCTATGCCCCTAGACTACAGCAGCGGTATGCGAGAAGGTTCCGGGAGTCCGGTGGATGTTTCCGATTCGGTGGCAAGCAATCCGCCGAGCAATAGCGCTTTTAGAATTGTAATGCCCAAAGGACGAGATGGTAAGTTTAACTTATTAAGAAGTTTTTAAGAGAGAAACATGGCAATATTGATTTTAAACTCTTAAAAAAATTAAGAATCTCAAGTTTATTAGGCGGGGAATTTAAGTTAAAAATACGGTTTTGCTACAGTAATGGAATTTTTAACTAGATCCGAAACGTTTGCTATTAAGTTTTCTATTTAAGTTACATAGCATGTTCATAATTAATTCAATTATGAAGCATGTAGGACACAAGCAAACAATGTAAATCACAACATCGAAGAGTCATTCAGAATTTGCTTTGTTTTCAAATAGGATAACATATTTGTTGCTATCAATTATATAGAACAACATCTAATATTTTGGCAATTTTATTATCAAATTCAAGACCATTCTTGGAGCATTTGTCAAACTTGATACACTACTTAAACTGAAACTAAAAATTTATACACCAAATGGTGATCATCAAAATTTATGAAAGAGAAGTTAATTTCGGGACTACTTGTATTTTCTCTTCCGATGTCATAATTAATCTTAAGGGTTTCTTTTATTCCTAATATTATTTTGATTATACTTAATTAATAGGTAATTGATCAATACATTAAATTCTTAAGTTCAGCATGTTAGATATTATATATCTAATAAATACTTCCGTAACTTCTTAACGTAATCTTGCTCCGAAAAACATATTTCCAACTTATCGTTGGTGTCCTTTTTTTGTATTATTTGCACCTCTGATCTGGCCAGAATCAAGTTCTTAGCGGATTTGGTAACTCTTCTGAATGACCATAATACTTGTTTAAAAGAGAATTGGTTTTTGAAATACTAATTGAATGTACCCCGAGAACGAATGTACAATCAGAGCGTTCAAACTGATGTCACACAATTTGATGTATGTATACTTGCTATTTTATAAATTCGGCATTCACGATTGTCAATGTTATATTGAATATTTGAAAGGTGATACTGAAACCCTTTCTGAAAAAATAGAAGTTAGGTAGTGAGTCCCATTAAGTTTGGCGCGAAAATGTTTCAATGTACTCTAATGGAGATCAAATCTGAAATTGTTTCTTATACGTTAATCTAAAATGCTTTTACACCTCCATAACAGTACTTTGGAAAAGTTTTCTGCCAAACTCAATGGAACTGCAGTAGACATAAATTTCTGGTAGAAAACATAACAGAACTGGTTAGCCAGCTTGGCAACAACAATTTTATCAAAATCATCTTAATATAATGAAATTATTTATAAAAGACCAACTTCCTGTATATTTCAAAATGATGAACCTAGGCAGGATAGAAGATTATAAATCAATTGTTAACCAATATACCTACTAGATATACGTGGTTCGTTAGTATAAAATTCTTAGTTTATGCTATACCTATACATGTCAGCAGTCTAAAATCAGAAATATGATAAGAGTATTGACAAGACTATAGTCAATACACTCAGGTATGCTGCAAATATGTACTTACATATATGTTGCAACTTATGTTCTGTAATTTTCCTGATATTACAGCATGGAAGAATATTTTGTTTTCTTAAATGATCTACAAATCCGCAATGTGGTACTAAACTAACTTTGCATCAAAAAATAGATAAATACAATTTCTAGAAAGCAAACTGTACTAAATGATCCAATTCAAATATTTATTTTTTTTGAACGCATTTTGTTATACCCTGTAGGTTATATTTCATTATCTAACAATACTGCAATAATTGAATATAAAATATACATTCTTTGAAATTTATCAATTAATCACTTAATTATACGACTGTGGAAATAATTAATATTGCCTATTCAACGATTCAACTTCCTCTTACGCGTTAATTCTAGAAAAATCTGTATATATAAATTTATAATCCGTTATTCATTGAATAATGAGCAATGAGATCACACCTGCTAAAAATGATATTTTTACAAAAGTAATATACAAATATAAATTTCTATTGATGTAAATTTATTCAATTACCCTCTTTTTAACTTTAATCATAACGAGATTATTTTTTTATCTTTTGCCGTATTGCTAATCGTAAAAGTATATTTTCGCAAATGTATAATTATTTGAAGCAGTTTTTAATCCCATTAATTTAAACTGATTAGTATCTTGATCATACTACAAAGAAAAACATCAATTTTGTATTCCCCTTTGTGATTACATATAGATAGGTTCATCAAGTAATTGTGTGTACTTTTATAAGAAACAAATTTAAAGTAAAAGGTCCAAAACAATCATACGCAACTGTATGTATTCACCTGAAAATCGAATGTAATTCTTATGGTACACGTGATTCTGTCATAATCTATTATCGGTTTATATATCTACGTATCTACCTTTCTATTTACATTGAAGACAGTGAATTAGTCTTTTGATATAAATCTCAAATTAAAAAAAAAAAACATAAATATACACTACTGCTCAAAAGAAATCGGCTCTTCTACAAAAATTAAAAATAGGTATATATTGTTTATTTTGATTATTTGTCTATAGAATATGGAATATCAATCAGTATCACAGAAAGTCGTCGAAAACAAAATCACTATAATTATAGATATTATTTACTAGCTGGACTCGCGGCTTTGCCCGTCCATACATACTTATACGATCCTATTCAATCCATTAGTGCCGATGGTTCCGAATTAGTCAGAGTAGAGTACAAATATCCATTCAGGTTTATACAAGTGTCTTTAACTTACTTAAATTGTGTACGTTTATTCTTTGAATGTAAATGTCAGAAATCAGAAATTTCAAATTCTTGAAAGTCCTGTATATCAAATCTAATTTTTGAGTATGGCTTTCGGTGTCGTAATTCTGACAGTTTTCAAACAAAATTTGTTTATTTATTATATTATTGTTTAATCAAATTAACTTTAATCAAGTAAAGGCAATTAGTGACATTGATAGTTTTAAAAAATTAGAAAAAGTAATATTCGCTAAACAGATTATTGTTTCAACATTTTTTAATTTATTCGTATTTATTATTGTACAAGTAATTTTTTCGTTAGCGAATTATCATTATTATAACATTTAACTAACAGATAAAGCCAAAAATCATACAGAAGCATGCAATAACTAACCTCTCGAGAATTCAGAGACTGGCATGCCTATGTATAACTAGGGCTATTAAGAGCACCCCAACGGCTGCTAAGGAAACCATGTTAAAGCTGCCTCTCCTCGATATTTTTATCATGGGAGGGGCTAGAATGGGAGCGTACAGGCTAAGAAATATTAACAACTGGAGAGCCCATTATGGGTTGGGGCACACCAGAATGGAAACAACAGCAAGAAACCCAATCTTTGATATGGGCAGCGACATAGCATTCACCAGGATTTCCTACGATAAACCCTTTAAAGTTTTCTTGAATTGGGATGAGTGGAAAAATGGTGAAGGGAGAAAATCGCATACCAAAACCTGGTTCACAGATGGGTCAAGAGCAGGTACTAATTCCGGCGTTGGTATTTATGAGTAGATGCAGGGTTACAAGGTATGTGAACCACTTGGGCGATACACAACGGTATTTCATACAGAAATATATGCTATACAAACCTGTGCGTTGAAGAGTCTGTATCGCCAACCACGAGGGGAAGCAATTTACATTCTCTCTGACAGTTAGGCAGCCTTAAAGGCTTTAGTATCTTATTAGATAGCCTCCAAACTAGTATGGGAATGTCCGCAAAACCTAACTGTTCTGACCAGAAACAACAAGGTCAGCTTGGTGTGGGTGCCGGGACTCAGGGATATAGCGGGCAATGAAACGGCAGAGCAGTTAGCGAGGGAGGATTTCCAAATGAAATTTGCCAGACCGGAGCCAGGTCTAGGTATTACAAAGAGTGCAGTACGTGGTGCAATTAATGAGTGGATTATAAGACAACACCAACTAAATTGGAACCATATAACTGGACAAAGGTACAGCAAACGGATGATGGAACGATCGTCACAACGATTAACTGTTGACTTACTTGCATTAAACATGACTCGGCTTAGAGCAGTAACATGTCTATTAACAGGACATGGCTGTCTAAGAGGTCACCTGCACAAGATTGGGATCTATAAAGATGAACCCCTATGCAGACTCTGTAATGAGGAGGAGGAAACAGGCTCTCATATCATTTTCGAATAATTGGCATTTAATGTATATTGTAACTGTCTCAGATAGTTGGAAACATTTATAATATATGCGTTCAAAAACTTGAAATTTCTGAATTCCGAAAAATATTTTTCTCTTTTTCTTAGTGTTTATGGCTATATTTGAATAAATTTTTAATAACTCAGAAATGTTAAGTTCTCAAACACTTTCTATATTGAATCTAATTTTCAAGTAAGACTTGCGAGGTTTCTGGAGAAATTGAATATTTTTTTTCGGAATAATTACAAAAAAAAAGTTTCCTTTTGGAAACCCTAACCATGACCACTCTGTATACTGATTTGAGACTTGTTGTTTGTCGGGAGTTATTCAAGAATAATCTTTTTCAAAACGATTTAAATTATTTATCTAGTTTGAAAAATTAATGTATAACTATTATATGATCGAAAAGAAATCATCACTTCAGTCAAGAAGAAGAAGAAGTTTTTAAACATTTTAAAATAATATTTTCATTGAAAAAAATTAGTCACATTTGCTAAGTGCACAGTGCTTGTAACGTGGTTTTTCAATTTAAACGCGTTCTCCTGTCTTTATTTTCTAGTTTATATCTATCCAGTGTTAGCCAACCTTTCATAATCTCTCGAATGTATTTAAGTGTCTATAAGGTCATTACCATTAAACCCTTTTTTCATGGATGCATCTAAAAAAGATTCAAGGGTTATCAATATAATATGACATTTAACCGAGTACTACTCTTGCTGTGTAATTTGTGTGGGTTAAATGTGTTTAATAGCTTTGTTACAACACGATCTCACCTGTTAATCACTTTGCTCTCAACAGCAAATCGGGTTACATTTCAATCGATCGGGATACAATTCTCCGATAAAAATATCACCGGCCCCTTGGAGAATTGAACCCCGGCTCCTAGGGATCTGTCACAACACTGACTAGCCGCAGCATCTATTCCAAATTCTTGAAGGATTTCTTGGTTTTTTATGCCACTCCAAGCTACCCTAATTGAGCCTTAGCTATACACTAGCGTCTAAATTGTCTTGATTTTGTAAAGCTTTCGGTAATTTCTATTAAAAACTATCTATTCCAGACATTCTTATTTCATCCGCATTCTTATTTCTCCACATTATAATCTGTCAAACTGCCAAATTTTCCACTAAGCTATGCATTTTTATTTTATTTATGTTATTTTCAAAACAAATACGAAATATACTTCGGTTTCTTTTTATATTGACTAGGATTAATGAACATAGCAGTCCTGCTGCCTGCTCTTTATAAAGAAGCAAAAGACAAGTGAATAGCTACATACCAACCTCGTATTGTCCGAGACGAACAACGAACGAGGGGGACGCAGAATAGCGAAACAAAGAGAGAAAATTAATTATTTTTTCGTCAATTTCAATTAGTGCCAACTAAACGCAATCTAGCGGCCAACTTCAAACAGAATTCAATATAGAAATCAAATTATTTCGGGCACTCGTTCCGTTGTGAACGTGTTGTAACTGCTTTATCTTTTTAGGATGTTTTGTTGATTAATTTTCCGCGCGTTTTTGCTCCCATTTTGGCGGGTAATTTTTAGATTGTTTTCGTATGGGAAATGCATGGTGTTTAATTTTATGCAGAATCAACAACGTTGAGTTTTACAATAGTTTCTTAGTTTTATGCACATCATAGAAATTTTATGAGTATTTTTCATTTCTTGCCTTTGGTGTTAGTTTTAAATACTACTACTTTAAAATTCGGGTAGATAATAGTAGGTGTTTTCATAAAATAACCAAAAACACTTCAGATTTATATCTTTATACGAACTCCAATGAAGCTAGATGACAATAGCCTGCGCAAAATCTTCATACAGTAAATCTAGGACCTATAGATCTAAAACATTTTGTAGAAAATTTATGTTTAGAGTTGTTTGTATATTTCACAATGTCGATAAGATCGATCTTCAAGAGATGACTTCTTAAAATAATTGAAGATGGTTCCGCAAATGTTGTTTTTGGCTTCCTTTTTTACTTTTTTAAATTTTTCTTAACAAAACTAGTTCTTGTTTCGGTTCTTATTTTGTTTCTTGGCTAACAATACCTGATCCATGCTTGACTTTTGCCATATGTTCCTTTCATTCTTAATATGCAGGTGCTTCTTGTAAAAGTAGGGGATAATACAGGTCTCCCGTGGGACACCTGCATGCTATGTTATTCTAGCAAATACCAATACATTTTTTTTCAATTACATTAAACCACATTCCTGACACTTTAAACTTATTTTCAGTTGTAGCCTCTTTTGGAAACTAGGTATACAAGCTATAAAAGCGCAGTTTTTACTAATTGTGTGTATGTAATACTACTGCAGTACCAGAAAGAGAATCTAGTAAATATAATAAAACAACATATTGAATCGTCTGCAAACATGTCTTGTTAGTAATTGCGAACATATGTCATGACTTTCGAAGACAATATTTTAGATTATACGAAACAAAGAAGAAGTAATTCTGAGATCAATGTAATGATTCGTGACAGAGCCACACACGCATTTAGACCACCCCTGTATACATGACCATGAAAATGTGAAACGATATCGGCGACAGAGCAGTACACATTAATAAAATCCCCATGGAATGAAATTGGTACAAATGAATCTGTCGGTACGGGGCACGAGAAAAAGGAACGACCTTTAATTGTCTCATTAAGGAGTAGAGATGCCGTCAAAGGATTTATTTGGCCCCGTTAAATTTTCGACAATTAACTCTTACCACAGTGTACGCCAGACCCAGACTAAATTGTTTAAATGCTTAGTCATTGCTCGGTAATTGTTATGCTTATCTTTATTGGTTGAGGATATCATGAAAAAGGAATAACCAAAAGCTCAACTTCCGTTGTTAATTATTGAAAACTAAGTTAGTTACTAGAGAATTAAATATTGTGGGAGGTTTTAAATGTGGGTAATAAATAATACTAACTAATAATAGAATTATTTTTTTTAGTTTTTACAAATTATTATTAACCTTAATATGAATGTTATTGACTAAAATTCCGTTATACCGACTTCATTCTTATAGTTCTTTCAAAGTTTAAAATGATCTCCATTGACTGTTATTAAAATGTTTCAGCAGAATATCCTCCAATTATTTATTTCAAGGAAAAGTTGTGTGCATCAATTTATGAACAAAGATTAGATTTTTGTGTAAAATAACTCTTCTTTTTCTTCTTTCTTATTGGTAAACCATGGCTGAACTAGTACAAATGCAAAATCAGTAGCAGTACTAAAATATCAAAGAAGGGTATTTGGATTTATTGTTCGGCGGGTAATACTATCTGTAACTGTTAAAAGCCAGACTTCTACGAGTTATCATTAACTAAAATAATGTGACAACTACAAATTTTCGTAGAGAGACGAGTGGAATATTATTTACCGCCCACACAGATGGTAGATGATATGACTCTTACTGGAAATTGATAAATTGGGGAAGATCGTAGCTTAATGTATACATATTACGCTTTGTAACGAGTCTGGCAAGATTATGTAGATGAAGGACATCCAGACACTATAATCATACTTGAAAAATTTGAAAACAACTCCTCAATCTAAAGACATGTTAAAGCAAGTAATGTCGTAGACACATATCTTGCACATCTGCACAATCGCATTTCGAAGAAATGTTGACCAAGGTGCATTCAATTAAGATGGCGTTATGTAAAAAATAGTTCAAAAATGCACCCATTTTTGAACTAAAAGCAAGCTTTCATTATCGTGCTCTAAGGTGAGTCTATTTTGCTGAAAAGTATAACTCAGGATTTATAAGAAGAAATTAATTATTATCAATTATTTGCACCATTATTGGGAGTGTTTTTAAAATTAAAATAACTGTTTCGTTGAGTTTCCATGACAACCATTGATACATATTCCTACCATTTCATTCGTTTATCGTTTTTATTATTAAATTTAAAAATAGGTACATAAATATTTATTTCTAGTAAATATGTAAATATTTTTTTAATACTTAACAAAAATTGTATCAAGATATCGTAGCTTCACCCATATATGATCGACCTTGAAATTATGTTTTGATCTAAAGCACATGTGCATATTTACTGTGGGTTTCAAACGACTTTAATTTTAAGAAGTACTAACTCGAGAATTTCTTTCATGTTATCGATTCAATAACAAAACCAAACAATCTTCAATACAAGATAATACAATTCCCAGAATAAACTCTTAAACTATTAAAAACCACACAGACAATCATACACAATCTACACCAATTGAAAGCGTGACACCTTTTCGGGAAATATGGTCGATCAAACAGTGTTATCTCATCAAATCAAAAAAGGTAATGTAAATAGAGGCGAAGCAAATACATCTGTATATATTCGTAATTTATGGGGGCATATTTTCCCTATTCCTCGGTTCGTGCTGTAGGTTCAGAATTTCAAACGACCGATAGCTGTTAGTTTAGTTGACAAGATTCCGTTCGACGTGCTGCTTTTCTTCTATGTACTCGCTTTTAAATTGTTAATGTAAATAAATTTATTTAAGTATTTCAATTTCAATTCAGCCCACCCAACATGCATCAAGGACGGTGGAGCGAGTTTAATGAATCACTTTGTTAGTTCAAGAATTAAAGGAAAGAATTACAGTAGTGATTTTAAAATGCTTTGTAATTTCGACCCGAGTAATACAACTAGCGCTGGCAGAAGCAAGAGGAGAAGTAGTTTAAAGTGCTTCAATTTGTTCCGTTCTACTAACGAAAAGACAATTGCCTTCTTCTCCTAATTCGAAAATGAAAATGACTCTTTTTCCTGCTGAGTGTAAGTTTAAATTTTTTAATATCCTGTGCTTTATGATGTCAATTTTTCAATTTATCAATCTGAAGGATTGATGTGAACTATCTATCGTCAGCTGCGGAACTTAGTTTGATGCGTTATAGTTATGACGTGACGAGGAAGATTTATACAAAATATTTCTTTTATAGAACGATAAGTAGTATTAATTGAAAAGAATAATGGCTACGTTTCGTGTTAGAAAAACCATAGTAATAGTTGTTTTTATGCATATTGAATCAAATTATTAACATTACTGTTTTGGTGCTCCCATTAATTTGTGGCTAAATATTAGGTAATTTATTCAAGTCGAAACGTTGTTCATAATGTACATATAAGATTCTTTTTAATCAAAATCAATATTGGGCTTAGCACTTTATTGTATGTATTTATTGTACACTTTGTCATTATCTGAATAAATAAAATCATTCCTTTGTTCTTGACTTTGTGGTGATTTCTAAATAATTAAGAATTGCTTGTTGAGATCTATCTACAGTGAGATTAGTTTTCACGCCTCGTCCTCAAATACGTTTCTCCTTTTTTATGATATTTGTTTTATTATATCCTTTCAAATTCCTTTCCAATACCTTTCAATAATTTATAGTGCAGTAAAGCGACCCGCAAAATACCTTGGAAACGTTTCCAATTTTTAACTAATTTTTGAATGCATTAAAAAAACATTAAATTTTCTTTCGAATAATCAAAATCTGTGTTTGATTCACGTCCTTTACAGCTGAAAGCACATGGTAACTGTGTATGGAGTTTTCAATGTAGTTTCATATAAGTCATAATTTTTTGGCATCCAGAAACTATTGCAATGTCAGTTTTAAACTTCTCTAAATTTTATGTTCATGAACAGTTCAATTGATTATTTAGATTTAATAAACTATTTAGTTCAGAAATCTAAGTTTAGATAACAAAATCTTTCTGAACGTCACCGCGTCTTTTGTTGCTATCTTGTCAGCAAAAGAGATGAATGTGGTTGATGTAGCCATCTCAAATACGCAAAATAGCTTCATATATTTTTGTTAAAAGGTTCATTTTGTGTTCAACGCATATGAACTGAATGAACTACTAAAGTGGAAGGAAAGATGTATCCAGTGTCTAAGTTCTTCAGTTGGTCCAATCTTTCTTGGAGAAATATTATCAGAAGTTTATGATGATTAATGAGTTGAAGTATTTAATGTTCTTCCAATGTCTAATACAACAATTTTTGAATCTTTAAGCGTTTTTAGATTTAGTAGGTGCTCGTCCCTATACCACAGAACGATTCCGGTCCCACAAACGGAGTTGTGGCGGCCTTCCTTGCTAGTGAATTAGCTTCTTCCTCATTGCCTTTGATTTCAGTGTGTGCTGGTATCCAGTATAATGCAACTCTATTTTCGTGCCTAGGTTGTTTAATCTATTAAGACATTCCCAGACTAATTTCGAGCTGATAGTGTTAGAGCTCAGCGCCATTAAGGCTCCCAGCTTGACTATCGGAGAAAATTGCAATGCTCTGCTTCCGATAGTTCCTGTCAAGGTTCAGTTGAGTACATCTTCCAATGGCATTGATCTTCGCTTGGAAGATGCTGGAGATATATTCCATTGGTTCGGAATATTTGGTTCCTGGCCCAAATATCCCTGCACCTGTTCTTTTATCGGTTTTATAACCGTCCACATACCACTTGATAGTGTGTGTGAAGTATTACAACATATTAAAATTAGTATTAATTAAAAAACCAAGTCACATATTAAAATCAATTATTAACAATTAAGTTAAACAGCTACAACAAAATTAAAATTAAACTAATCATCATTTACATATTTCGTAGAAGCGACGGTGACCTTGAAGTGGGTGTGATAATTTTTATGTAATTCTGATTTATGGTACTGGCTTCCACATTCTATCCACCACTACATGTGGCTTCTACGTTTCGCACAAAGCCTTTCTTATGGGAAATCTAAAACAAGCCGTCAATCTTCTAGGCTTAAAATATGCGGATATATTCATAAAAATACCAAATAAATTGTTAAAGTTTTTCCAATTCATCTATAATATAATGTTTACAAAGGAGTAGAATTCTGTAGAAGCAATAAATATGATTTTATGCTAATTTGTGATTACTTTTAGAATAAGCTGCTGCTAGTGTCGAAAAACATAAAGTTGACGTAAAAAATATATAATTATAGAGAAGAATTATGGAGACCAAGCGCTTATTGCAGATTTTTCTGATCAAGTTGACAAGGCTAGAGTTGCAAATTGTTCTTGTCGTAGAATTGCTAGAGCTTTTACTTGATATTCTAAGTTTCGCTTTGCCTGTTATTTCAATATATCGATAATAGATGCAGAAATATACCAATGAGGAGCGGTGGATTGTTAGACAATCCAGAAGTAATCCACTGCTAAGTGCTCCTATGTTAAAGCAAAACGTCTTCTGAGAAAAACCGTAAATGCAGAAACTGTTGGAAGAACTCTGGAGAGTGCCAATTTGCACTGACGAATAGCCAGTAAGAAACAGTGTATAAGCCAAAAGAAAGAAAGTCGTTCAGAGTTCGTATTAGAGCACCAGAATAAAGATTTTGACAGCTGGATGAGTCTGCGATGAGCAAAAAGAAGAAGGATGAATTAAAATCGCAATATTTAAACCCAACTGTTTAAGCATGAAGGTGAGTGGGGGTGTGGTTTGGGGCTGTGTTTCCGCCGTTGGTGTTGGCAATCTTCATATTATTGAAGGTACTATGGATAGCTTTATGAACTGGGCGCACTTATTCCCAGCCATTCATTCGCAAACCTAGGGAACTTACTTTAAGGTAAGCTAAGACTATTCGCGCTGTATGAGGGAGTTCCTATCCTGTTGTAAATACACAAGAAACCCCAACTGATATGGTAACGCATTAATATACCCATCAACTTCGTTTGCAAGAAATTGGAAACATCGTTAATCTGATAATGATGTAGAGTAGTAACTGGTTACCTATTACTCCTAACCATACATTAAAACCAAAACCTTAATATGGCTTTAGTTGTTTCGGGCTCCCACCGTCATATATTTTATCTATTGAACGCACTAGTTTAATCATCTTGATTGATTCGAAAAAATAATTCTACAAACAAAATTTTTTTCTACGATTTGATTCACTCTGCGTTCATGATCTGCTTCATGTAAGTGTTAGTTATTCTGATATTCGCAACTTTTGTATGTGTATTACTTGCTTCGTTCATAATAAATTCTTCTCGATCGCAATGTTTATTTGGACATAAATCTTATCTCGAAGAACACACTATTTGGTTAACATCGGTTTGGATAGTTCTACAATCGTATCTTGTTGTTAGTGTTTGATAAAATGAAGTCAAGCCTAGAAGAATATTAAAAAAAAACAAACATACTTCTGTTTAAATTATTTAATATTTATGTCTGTCATACAGTATAGTAGACTTTGTCGTAGTAACCAATATACTACATCTATAAGATTTCTAAGAATATTATCGATAACCAGTAAGCATGTAATCAAATGTGTAACAGATATACATACATACATATGTATGTATGTACGTACTTATAAGGCAACAATAATGAATCAGAGTTTCGGCAGTGAATTTTCTGATAGTTGGGTTCCAAATCGGAAATAACAAATTACTACATAATTGACATCGGACTTGTGTAATATTGTTAATCTTATTAATAATACCAAGAGCGTTGACGTCACATTAAGTTGGCGCCACCACAAAAAAGTTAAGAAGCTGACCGCAAGTTCTCGACGCTTATGTCATGTATAAAAAACAAGCAATCAAAAATTCAGAAGATGCATACTTGCTAGCAGTAGTCATACATATACATTTTTGTATACCTAATGTTTTATTTATAATGTTACCTATCACAACCGAATACGTTTCTTGGAGTTTTTAGGCAATATTAGAGTTATGCATAAATTTTACGAATTTCACAGAGCTGAGTATGTTTAATTAATACGGAAATATTTGCGGTAAATCTGCTAATAATGCTTGCGAAGACATGTTATCTATTCGCCGAAGAGAAGACTAGGTTTACATCAAATTGATTACGTTTAATTATTAGAAATAGTAGCTATTTATGTCTTAAAAAGGTAGTAATTTGAATGAATGTATGTATGTATATGACAATTCCTTGTAATTGTGTAAACCTGGTTTACTTGAAATTTCCTTAGAAGTCCTGTTTAAATAAAATCGCACTCTGATTCAGCAACTCTAATGCAAGTGCCATCTTAAATTCTTTCTTATACATTAATTCAGAATTGGATCTATTATTAGTTAACCAAGTTTGTTTAATGCATATTTTCAATAATATATTTCTTTTGCACCTCAAAAGAGAAACGTGAAAATATATCCGATCAATCAACTGGAACGCAAAGACATCTAGTCAAAAAGTTCAAATAAAAAAATAATTGATTAACGCAACTCGAAATAAAAAAGATTCTAGTTCCACTCAATATAAAACTCCAAGAATTCTCAAACTGTATTATCCACTCCACCAATCATCTGAAAATCACCACCCTAACAAAAATTGTAAAATTCAAAAATTTCGAAACTAACCACCTAAATTTAATCCCAAAATTTAATGGTCCTATAAAGAAAATTCGAAAAGACTAAGAAAAAAGTACTGACCTACTGATTGTTGAAATGAAACTGTTCTTGAAATTGTCGGTAGTAGGCTGCTCAATGGTATAGAGCTAAACAGAAACAATAATCATTTAAAAGTAATGCTTACTGTAATGTTTTAAATGATCAATTCATTGGATCATTTTCTGTTAAGGATACCTTCATTCTGAAAGGAACTTTGCTACAAAAAAAATTATTTTACCACCAACTGAACAATAGTTAAACTATCTCAACTTCATTTGGAATATATTAAACATGACTGAAGTGAACAGACTCCTCATAAACGGTTCCTAGATGATCTCAACTTAATTGTTTTGAATTAGATTCGAACCAGTATCCTCGTTATGGACAGTAGTTGTAAACTTTTAAAATTCTCTGTACTTATGGCAATCCGAATTATTTGACAGTTCAAATGATAATTTTTCGTACCACAAAAACATGACTATATATTAATTTGAAGTTTGTTTATATTTTCTTACATCTTTGTTATAGCATTTTAATTGATCCTAACAGATGAGATTTTATTGCAAAACGGAAAAAAGCGCAAAATATATAAAATAATCCATAATTTCAAATATGTTTTTCCATCTCAAATCAGTTTTTTTGTTTTTTGGATTGAACTGTATGTCGTCGCCACATCCGTCGTTAGATTCACGTGTAGAGGAGACCTCCCTCAATGGCAACGACGTAAGCGGATTGTATACGTCTGTCAGTTTTACCCGTTGAACCGACCTAAACCGTAATGCTATTAAACGTATCACTACAGATATTATCGGTGAATTATTGACCAAGCTGTGCGACGACCCTAAGCTTTTCAAAGATCAAAGAAACAATTACGTATTACGTTGTGAAATATTAAACGTCTTGTAAATTATTAAGGCAAGTCCTGTTCATTGATAAACCAGACGGTTATAAGCATTTATAAAACATTAAAAAGTTATAGCTTCGGATTGATCACGTTGATAGAAGCTTGTGCGAATTCTTAGCAGATAATTTTGTTGCAGTTAGATCTTATTCTTTTAGATATTTCTAGCAGTACCTACAGTAAAGCTAATAGTAAACAGTGGTTAACACATTTTTCAACACTTATGCAACGATGTAGTCGAACAATAATTCATCTGGCATTAGAACCGGCACATTAGACAATTCAAAATGCATCACGGATGACAAAATTCAACAAAAAATGTACAATAATTAAAGACACAATTAAAAATAAATCTGAGTGTTTACCAGATGTTTGTGCACATAATATACGCTAACGCATCATACACATTTATACGAATGAAAGTTATCCTCTTCGACTGTTCTCTACTAGATCGTATGGCTCCTCCATCTCCATCTATTTCATTTTTTTATGAGTTGTACCATGGAAGAGGATAGGGTCAATGAATTAACATATGCTTGCTGTGTCCTACGTTACAATTACGAGCGTTCGAAAAAACTGTGCGAGAATAGAATGAAAAAGTGCACTAGTAGTAGCGCACATACAGCCAACACATGTTCGGTGAAAGAACATTGTTCCCGGATGACAAAAATGCGCATGCAATTGAAAAAAAATCAACAACATGCGTCAGAGAATTGTGAGATTTGAGCCAGTTGTTGTCTTCTGTATGCCTTTGATTTTTTTTTTCGCTCGATTGTCGTTGGTTTTATTTGAATCTATTTTTATAGAGCGCTAGTTGTAATCCACACCAGTAGGAAAAGTAAATTAATCCAGTTTGACGTTTTCCTTTTCCTGTAAAAGCTATTTAAAAAAATATAGCCAAAAACAATAATGTTTCCATCAAACGTATATATCAAATCCAAGGCAGATTAGTAAAACGCATTATTGGAAATAAGTTAGGTACTGCAATTTTTTCAAACTAAAGCAGAGTGTGCGTAAGTTTTGTTCATGTATATTAATCAACAAGCGCAGATGTACAGTGGCCAGCTTTTAAATCGACACCACCGCAAGCTAACGTCGACCTTATCTACTAATAATAATATCTACTATAAATCCTAACTGAAGGTCGCACAATATAACCGCCTCTACATTGCTATTAAGGTTTAGGAAATTCCGTAACGGTATCGATTATGCTGCTGTCCACTGTACAGGTACTACGTGTAAGAGATTGGCTATCCTAACTATTCATTTTAGATTTATTTTTTAAGATTAGAATATTTATAAGATAACGTATAGTTAAAAGTAATTTCAAATTCCACATTTCCTAATTTAATACATTTCATACCTCACAGTATGGTGTTCTTTTTGTTTTAGCCATAGGAATTAATGCGTACATTGGGCGTAATCAAATAGCTTTTAGTTTTTTCTATTACCTCGCAAATAATGGCTAACATTACACGAATATGGTCTTGCAAAGTGTAGTAATGCACAAAGAGACCACGGTATAGGGCCTATTTAATGAGCTCTTTTAGCACTTTGTTTAGATTCCTTTGACCTCCTCCACAGCTTAACGCGTGGTTAGCAATTTTGGATGTTCACATTCGTGTGCGATTTGAATAGCCCTTAGCTTCAAGAATGAGTGTTGGGTCGTTCTTTTAATCATATAGTTAAGAAAATTTAAGACAGAATCTTATATTCGAAGTTACTTCTAAACAGCTGTACACTCTCTGAATTGAAATTTCATTTAAAACTAGCTGTTAAGTAACTGTGTCATCATCAAACATAGCATAGAAACGCAGGCATATTTGAAGCGTAAATATTAAATAAACTTGTAAAGTATATTTAGGTTGTGACAGCGTATCATTAACCCATACAGAAACTGCTTCCTAAATAACTTAGGAATTCTCTTCGTATATCATCTTAAAGTCCCATCATTATTTTCACAACAATTTTCGACCAGCAACGATACTGGTCTATAGAAATGTATTGTATGTATTGGTACAACTATTGAACGTTGGCATTAACAGTCTGCATGAAATGCACAAGTGGTCTGAATTTTTCTGTAGCTCTGAGTTGATTCTGTCAGACATCTAACAGTAACAGGCGGGTCAACTGGATTGCCAGCTAGGTGCTTTTTTTCATAGATCCAATAACCTTTCCTTCAAGACCATCACACAAACAAACCAAAGCCAGTCCAAACCACCAACACTGGTTTTGAAACCAGGTAAGATTAGCCCAAAAACATATAATAACTTGTGATTTTGAAAATCAACCTAGAGGCACCACTTACTTCTTGGTTTTTGGAATTGTGCATAATATATTCGTAAGAGGATCGAAAAAATGTTACAATCTGCACACAATTTGACTTATGACGCAACCTTTACATATTTGTAATAATATTATGTATTATTGTGCACTATCCTGGAAATGTTGTTGGTATTGTAATTGGTATTGTATTCCCTAACTCATATTCTCTTGTGATTTGATTCATGGCAAGCTCTGGATATGGATGCTAATAGATAGCTTTATTAACGAATCCACTTGTTTAAATGAAAAGGAGTTAGTCATCGACCATGTACATATGCAGGTATTTAAAAAAATGATTTCTACACTTTAATTTCAGTTGCATTATTACAGTCAGTAATAATCGGCCCAACAATTAAGTGCATGCATATAATTTAAAAAAATGGCAGATATAAAAAGTATTCGCATTAATTTAAGTCTTAGGTCAAAAAGTTTGTTAGATTGCACTTCAAAAAATTATCTACTGAATTTTGAAATGTAAACTGTAAAGAGGAAACGATAACTTTACAATATTAAGCACAACGGTGCTTTGTCAATTAACTTAGTATCTACCAAAGTAAATCACACTATTTCATTCATTTTCAGAAATTACTTTTTTACGAATCACTTCACGAAAAACAATGTTATATCTCGGTTTGCCACACCTTACGTTTTTTTCATTAATAAAAATATAGTTTTTATTACGTATTAATTACGTCGTAAAAGTCGTTAGATTTAAAGTTGTTATAATAATTAGTTTCCTTCAAGTTCAGTTGCTACACGAAAAACATGGGATTTCCATACCGCTTGTTATCACCTCGTGCATTGACCAAGTTGTCGTAAATTGATTCGGAGAAGGAAAAAAAAGTGTTCGAGATTAGTCTGACGGAGAGATCCTATATGCTTGCGGTTTCACGCCAACGTTCACGATTTTGAATCACAAGAGATAAGCGGATTTTTCGAAAAATCCACTACCACACTGCTTAGCGATTTCACGATGGAATTCTAAGAAACGACGAACACTACCGTACATTCTAACAATCGGCTATGATTTAAAGTTCAATATATGTACATTATTAAGCTGTGTCGCTATTATTAGTATATTATTGATATTATTCAATTGTTTGGTTATGCAGGCGGAATTTGGTTTGCGGTGTGAACTGTTATCGTTATCGAATAGTGAAGTTTGTGTGTCCTGCAATAGTCCGACAGTATTGATTAAGGAAGGAGTTAAGTTTTATTTTTGTTGTTTACACATTTAAATAATTTCCACATATACAGATTATACATTTTTTCATCTTTGTTCCCTTTATCTGTATTTATATTTTTTAATACATCATTGTTAGTAATCACATTCTACCCGATTATTATAATATAAGCAACTATAATTATTATATGTTCTGACATCATCTGAGCAACTAAATTTGTATTTCACAATTTGGAGGTCCACTCTTTCAGTTCAAAAGAGGTCTTCATAACTCTATGATACACCAAAAATCATATCATGATGAATTATATAATTGCATGCGCGATTAAAAAAACTAAAAAATACATTATGCTATTTAAAATAAGATAATTGATCGGAACTATCTAGCTAAACCGGCAGTGAGACAAAAGTTTAAACACTTTCGTTGATGAGACTAAGTGACACTATCTCTAAAAGTTTTTAGATCTTTTAGATTTTGAAAAGTTCTAACTAATCCAAGCCGTAAATAACTCTGTATGTCCAACCGTTCATATTCCGTTAAATTAGTTAATTTTATTCAGCATATATACTGACAGAGATAAGTCCTCAAGCAGTAGTGCTTACTTTTATAATATTTCGTACGAAATGGCGATGATATGTGAATAGTGAAATGTACTACAGTGATATGTATCATGTCTTCGCTATCTCTTGGAACATGTAATAATTATAAACACTACTGTCCAAGAAGTTATGGCAGTTAATGCACGTTAAAACCAATGTATACCAATGTGTATACTGATATGGAATCGAATTTCTTAAATTTCTTGGGGCGTAAGGAATTTACTACATTAGTTACCTGTATACGTAAACTGTAAATTGTAATTACATCCCACAATCAAAGCAGTGATAACTAGCTTAGACAGCCGGAAAGAAAATGCCATTTAGACTTAGAGAGACTTAGTAGACGAAAACCAATCATTTTGACACTTGACGCAGAATGTAAAAGTTAACTTCTAAGTATACATATACAGGGTGAATAGAAAGAAAGGAGTCATGATCCAGGAGGCGTTATTAGTCGGTTTCGCTGAAAATATTGTTAATAAGAGGTTCACTCTTTATTATTTGGCATATTAGGACGAGCTATATTTCTTCATATAATCTAATATTGGTTAGTTATGACGTCATCGACATTTTTTTTTATCAGTGTGCTTCTATTTTCTACTCTTACTGTTTCTCATGTTTTTGTTATGTTGATAGTGATCGTGTTTTATTTTGTACTCTTTCTTTGTGTTTCATTTACTATACATATTCTATAATTTTTAGATTGTACAACAAAAACTAAACATTACACGATTAACAGAAATTGATCTTAAACATATTAATGACGATTGGATGCGATCGAAAGAGAAGTATTCTTCGATTCAACATGTTAGCAAGAAGAAGAAAAGAGAGTAGAAATTTTATTATTTATCGAAATAGAATTCAGCCAATTGCGCAACCCATGCAATGGTTGCAAAAATATATTCAAAGTTTACAAATGTAGGACATGTTAGAGATTTTTCTAAAGGCTATCAATCAAAGGTAGTTACAGAGGATACTCAGCCCTTCTTGTTTGACCAAATTTTGACAGTTGTACGTTACTGAAGTCTGTTTTACATTATCATATTTGGGTGAATATTTGTAATACATAGTAATAAAGTTATAGATTGACTTCATTCTAATTTCAATTCTAAATGATGCCAACATGTCAGAAGTAAACATATACACTTATCAACTTTTACACTTTATAACATTTTTCAAATTTATTAGAAATTTTAAGTTGGCCAAATGTATACACATGCGCAAAGCAATATTTTTGGTCAAACTTTGATGAAAAATAGGACAGGACTAATTTTGTTTGATGCTCGTACTTTCATCAAATTTTATATTTTACATTATGAAATTTTGTTTGACACAAAAATATCTAACAGTATTGTCAAACAAAATATGATGATATAAAAGTGGCTTTAGACTTTTTAAGAGATCAAGTTGTTCCTACGTTAGCCAGAATGTTTCCAAGAGCGTATAATGACAATTTGGCAAATGAAACCATTTGGTTTCAGCATGATGGTGCTCCACATTACTGCCGTATGCTGATTAGGCAATACGTAGAATACTTGAAAACCGGTTAACGGTAGAAGAGGAAGCATTGAATGACGGCATCGCTTTCTTGAGTTAAACCTATTTGACTTTTTTGTATGAACATTTTAAAAGCGCTATATACAGAAATACATTTTTCTTCTTCTCTAATCCTTTTGCCCGCTGTAGGCGTCGGATATATTTCTTTTTTAATTGTTGACCCATTCCCTCCATCTCTTACGGTCTCTGGCCATCTCTTTCATTTCTAGTATCGTCTTTCCCCTTCTTCGTCCTATTTCTTCTATTCTTTCGCTCCATCCCTTTCTCGGTCTTCCTTTCCTTCTCCTATCCATATTTCCAGCCTCAACTACCTTTTTAACCAGTGTCTCTTCTTCCATTCTTACCATGTGTCCATACCATTGTAACTGTTTTTTCTCTATCTTGGCAGTTATTACTTCTTGGTTTACTTTATGTCTTATTTGTTCATTCCTTAATTTGTCCCACTTTGTTTTTCCACTAATTTTTCTTAAAAATTTCATTTCTGTAGCTATTATCTTTCCTTCCTGTTTCTTTTGCAGTGGCCAAGATTCGCATGCGTAGGTCATTGTTGGTATCGCTATTGCGTTGCATACTTTTAATTTGATGTTTTTATCTATTTCCTTTTTTCCTATAATTGTTTTCTTAAGTGCGTAATATATTTTATTTGTTTTCTTTATTCTGTTATTCCATCTTCTGTTATTATGCTCCACAAATATTCATACATTGACACTCTTTCCAGTTGTTTACCCCCTATTTGGATGGTTTCACTATTATCCTTGCCGCGTTTGTTTATAATCATGGTTTTGCATTTTTCGCTGTTTATTTCTAGTCCTAATTTCACTATTTCTTCTGTCTATATTTCCACTAGTTTCTCCACTTTTTGTGTGTATCTGCTATCAGTACTACATCCGCGTATAGCAAGCTGTCTATTTTTATTGGTTCTAATTTATTATATCCGATTATTGTTTGCTGTTGTTCTGACCCTTTTCTTGTATTCTTTATAAGTCTATCCATTAAAATTACAAACAGCATTCATTTGTATAATACCCTCATAATACCCCCATAATACCCTCTTATATGTATACCTTTCTTACCACTGCACACTTAGTTGATTTAGGCATTTCCATATGATATTTCTGTTAACTATATCGAATGTCACTTTTAAGTCTAGAAAAGTCAAGTAAAGTTCTTTCCCGGTTTCTATCTTTCTTTCCATGATGTTCCTAATAATATGTATATTATCGTTTGTTTGTCTATTTACTCTGTATGCAGCTTGCTCCTCCTCTAATTGATGTTCTAGTTCCACTCTTAATCTCCTTTCTATTATTTTTGTATATAGTTTGAAACTAGTAGTAGACAGGCACCGTGCTCTATAGTTATCGCACTCTAAATAGCTCCCTTTTTTATGTATTGGTAGGATAATATTATCTTCCCAGTCTTTTGGAATGTTTTCTGTTGCCCATGCCATTCTAAAGATTTTTAGTAGCTACAAGCTATGTTGTCTGTTCAATTTCTCCCATTTCCCGACTTGTTGTTTCTTTCATTTGTTCTTGCTCTCTCATATCATCTGCTTGGATAGCTTTCTCTTTGTCTTTAAATTTATTTTCATAGTACTCACACCATGTCTCTAGGATTTTTTCTGTTGTTGTTTTCACTTCATTGTTTTTATTTTTTACGGCTCTAGGTGATTTCTTTTTGCCTCCTTTTAGTTTTCTCACCTGGTTCCAGAATCTTCTATTGTATGTTTTGTAGGTTTCATTCAGATTTGTTCCGAATTCCTCCCAGCTTCTCCTCTTCGCTTCTTTAACCATCCTTTTCGCTATGTCTCTTTGTGGTATGTACTCTTTCCTGTCTTGCTCTGACTTTGATTCCATACTTCTTCTCCATTTTTCTTTTTTCTTTTATTGCCTGTCTAACTTCGCTGTTCCACCAATTTGACCTCTTCACATTTTCATTGTATTTTCTTATTCCGCAAATGCTGACCGCTTTGTTGTATGTTATTTCTTTAAACATCATCCATGTATCTTCCAGATTTACGTTTTTCCCTTGTTTTAGCTTTTGAAATTCTAAGTTTGTTTCTATCTGGTATTTTTCCTTTATTTCTTCTTGTTTTAGTTTGTATATTCTTATTTTATTAAAATTGATACAATCCTGGGATCTACTCATTTCTACTACTGATCAATATAATACGAGGGTGTTGTTAGGAATTTGCGGCAGTAATTCATATTGCAAATCATCCAATTTTTTAGCACAATTACTATAGATATTGCTATATTTTATTCAATTATATTACAAATAAATATACATATGTGTTTTATCTCAACATTGTAGGAGACAAAACTAATTTCAATTTAAATGTAGTACAGTCGAGGCCAATTTATAGTAATTTGACAGCATTAACTGGTAAGCGGATTATAAGACTTGTCGTTGAATAGTTCCTTAATGAGTATATACATACGTCTGATAGGGGTGTATTAAAATGTGCTACTATGTAATAAGTAAATACCGCTAGTAAAGGACACATTTGTGATTCCGGTATATTTCCACAGTTACTTCCCATTTATTTACAATAGTTTGGAAAATACCTCTTGATTATATACCGCTTAGTTTAAACATACATTATGAATAAACGTACGATAATATAATCACGAATCACCTTATCAACTAATTATAAAAAATAAAATTGAACAAATGTGTGATTATATCTTATCTACCTTTAGGAAATACCGTGTTATGGAACGTATACACACTCCATTAACTGTAATCGTCACTAAAAAGAAACATCCCTTCCCCCAACTCGTGTATAATACAATATAATGTATGTATTTTATTTTATTTCGTTTTAATTCTTAATCTGGTTTCATTTCTAGGTAGTAGTACAAATGAAAGAACCTCGCCATTACAATTCACGAACGGTTTGGCGAACTATTGCAAGACGCTGTGGAGTTCGCCCATGTTAGCTAGCGCACCTAGATACCTGTCGACACTAGTCCACAATACAGATGGATTGCCGAAGAA
This sequence comes from Holotrichia oblita, assembly GCA_023690525.1. Lineage (NCBI taxonomy): Eukaryota > Metazoa > Arthropoda > Insecta > Coleoptera > Scarabaeidae > Holotrichia > Holotrichia oblita. The sequence goes on along the minus strand of CM043017.1, from coordinate 130,810,757 downwards.
AACATGCGGTAAGTTTCTGGCATTTATATATTTAGATAAACTTTAAACTAGAAATATAAAATCCTAAATAAGATTCGGTTTCTAACTATAAACAAATAAAAAAGTTAAATATCAAATTTTACTCGAGTGATTTATGTAATTAACAGAATTGCACTGCATAAGCATCCTTTCCTGTACGTTTTTATTACTTTCACAATAAATAATATTTCCGGTCGACATATGACTCCATATATTTAAGATTAGAAAGAGACTCGAGCTAAACGAGCTTATAGCTTAAAGAGTCTTTCCTATAAATGCCGCCGATGCTTATTAGACGAAATGGGGCTTAACACTAATATGTCCAGGAAGAAATTATAATGGAGATTCCTCGAACTAAGTACCTCCGTAACAAGCCATATGTAAGTCAAACACGGGTTGTGATTCAGTGCAACAATGACAGAACGAAGAACTACATAGAAAAAATAGAGGAACTCCGGCAGAGTTTAAATGAATAATTGTGTTCGATTGCGGTGTCGGCACGAGCTCAAACAGGGCCCCACATGCAGATGTATTGCGTCATTTCCGAACCGGTATATCTGTAAGCTTTAGTAGATATGTGCATTGCGTTTAAGATAACGATGCATAATAAGGATCTTGAAACGATTCAATAGAAAAGAACTTAAAATAAAAGGGTATCTTAAAAATTGTTGCTTTTTATTCTCCTTTACCGGACATCAGCATAATTCTCATGCAACGTTTCATTTTCAGATCATCAGATTGGTTTTTTATAATCTAAAAAGTATATTCTTTTTCGTCTATTTACTTTGTGTTCGAGACGTTTTTAAATCCATGTAAAAATAATAAGTGTACGTCAACTTTGATTTAGTAAAAAATATAATATATAAGAACAGATGAAATAATGTTATATCAAAGGCATACACTTGACGGTACTGTAGCGTAAACACCGATGCATTTATGTGTCGGTACTGAAACAACACCTAATTAATATCAATTCTGGTTTGAGACACGTTAAGTGGTAGATTATCTACTCTTTTTTCAATATTAACGTTTGCTACGTCTGACAGGATAACAATATCTGTCAATGGAGCAAACTTACACTCTCTCCACTTGCCATCATCAGAATAAGTAAGCGAGTGCTTTGACTCTGCTTACTAGGGGACGAGAATTGCAGGCTTCCGTCTCCTTATTGTAGTTCCTCTTTTGTCTAAATTTTATTTTTCGGAGATGATGATGACGTAAAACTCAAGAAACTGCTGAAGTTCGCTGAGGTTTGCTTTAATATTGAAAGTTTCTTCATTGTAATTATGCTTTCTTGTGGGCACCATAGTTTGGACTTTCATGATTATTTTGCCCTTCAAGAAATTTTCTATTAGTAGTTATAATTTATCCTTTAGCAGCAATTAGGTTCTTAGGGAAGTTTGCATCTCTAGAAGTGACTGTTGGTTGAACTGCATGAGAAAGAGTTCTGCTGTCGTCCATCCGAATTTGTTAACCACGGCCCAACCATCTGCAGATATGTATATGTATGTATGTATTGTAGAAGGCTCGTTCAGATTTTAAGTACTTCCCTTTGCTGCTACTGGTTGGCCTACTATGATTATTCAATTCCATTAGTTTTCTTTCAACCTAATATTCTTAACGAATCCTAGGACTGGTTTAGGTGACGCAGCTCTTCTGGTGTTAGAACCGCCTCTCGTAGATACTGAAACCTTAACTGGACCAATGCTTCGCAGTTACACAGTACATGCTCAGCAATCTCGGTACGAAGTTAGAAAAGTCAACATGTCTTTGCTCATCTTTTTAAGATGGGATTTTAGAGGGCAATAACTAGTTACAGGGCCAATAAGTCCCCTTAATGCTGGCTTTCTAAGTGCAAGCAACTTCTTATTCTTATTGGAATTTGTCTGGGTGTTGTTCTGCAGAGGAAAACTTGACTTTATCTACTATTGTTTGATTTCGTTTATAATTGGGCTTTTGGAGACATCAAGGAAACTTTGCAATCCATTGAAATGTATATCGCTTCTCTGGTTTACCAATTCATTTACTTTAGTATTTCCTTTAGCATTGGGGTGTTATGAAATACATACCAGAAACACCTTGTTATGTGTGACCATTGCCTCTGAGACATTGCCTCGACATCCCCAGACCATTTTAAGTTCACAATTATACCAAACCAAGGCTTTTAGAATCACATGAAGATAAAACAATTTCAATTTTCTGTTGTTTCCTTCACCTTAGAAAAATCAACACGGGAAAATGCCAGAACCTGAACAGCAAATGTCAATTATTACTATATTAGGACATTCTGGTGATGGTAATGCTTCTACTTGCCGCTCCGTTTCAATTGCAATAATTTTGGAATGCTGTTTGTTTATACACAGTTATACCTGTCTGTTCGTAATAAACAAACGAATATCATCTATAACACGAGTCAATATTTCAAAACACTGATCTGTTGTAATTTTGTTGGTTCATGATGTAACACCTACCAAAACTTTATAAAGTGTTAGATAGATTGTGTTGCACAAATATAGCAAATCGATAATAAGTGTTGAAAGGTGAGATCTATTGTTTCCAAAGTGGAATGTCTCCGCCTCTAATGCCGAATAGTTCTATTACATCGTCAATGATTGTATCAAGATCTTTCATACGAAATTCTTCTTTTATAACATGGTTTATGCATTTTTGCAAAGTAGTAGCTACTACATTTCCCAAGGCGTCAAGTAATAATTGTCTCACTTCAGATAATTTAAAAAATGTTTTGTTTTTCGCAGCTTCTTCATTTTCTATTTAGGCCCAAACAAGCTCGATGGGATTCAGTTCGTAGTGCTAAGGAGGTAATCGTAACACAGTTTTATTTTGTGATTTTGCCAGTTCATCAATTACACAGGAATTATAATTATTCTTATGAATTTTAACCAAGCTTAACAGTTCAGCTCTGATCATATCCTCATCATACTGTATTTCCTTGCTTGTTAACCAATTTTGAATATCCACCTTCCACCATGACGATGACGGTGGCTTTTCAATTTTTTGACTATGATATGATGCATTATCTGTAACTATAACAGCATTGTCAGGTAAATAGTAATATTCGAGTGGATCATTCTTCGAAAACAGTAGCATTCATTTCATCATGATAATCAGTGGTTTTCTTTCCTTCAAACAATAATAAGCCATCTTTTACAAAACCATCACAACTTCCAAAGGACGTCGTCTTATTTTGTTACAAAATAAGACGACGTCCTTTTCCAGCTGGATTTTTTAATCACATTGTAGGTCCTTCGTTAAAGGCTTGTCTACGGCTGTGAATCCTGATGTCAGTCCATACTTTCTGTGCTGTATGATCCTCATTCACCAAGTTTCATCCAAATAGAAAATTGATCTGCCCTGAGCTCTATATTGTGAAATATCTCTGAGATATTGTCGCCTCCATCTTACAATGTTATCTCTTTTGGTCAAAATGCTGTTTCTACTCCTTTTTAAGTATCTAGAGGACATCAGCACAATTATAATAGATATGTTATGTCTATATAATAAATAGACTGTGAAATCTGCTATACGGCAAATAGTTCACAATATGTTTCGGCAAAATGAACCTCCGACATTAGATAAGGTGCTGATGCAAGAAAAATAATGAAGATTTGCCAAACATGAGTCGATTAACATTGTATTTGATAATGAAGCAAATGAACTTTAAGTAAGAATTATTGCCAGTAATCTTTTCAGGATCCATACATTTTCCAGAGGCTGTATACTCTTCAATTACTCCGTATACTGTTGCTCTTGAAACTCCTGTAAGTTTAGGTAATAATGCTACTACTACATCAGAAATTTGTTTTATCATGTCCAGTTTCTTGAGATTGGGTGTATCGGCTATAATTTTCTTGTAAGCATTGATAAGGGTCTGCTTTTCATTTCAACTATAAAACTTTTAATTATATTTATTTCGATATATTGCTTGTATATTATTTACGAATATAACTATTACTGTAGAGCTCTGAAAAGAACTACTAGAGTATATAATGGAATAACGAAGAAATAAAATAGAAACAACAAGACTTAACAATAAACACTGTCAGGTGACAGAATATGAGCAAGATCGATACAGTGAAATTTGGTCTTGCTTTCAACCAATGAGAATTCACTGTCAAAGTGGTCTGTTCAGAAATTCGTCTGTCTATTTTAAAAATAGACTATACTATGGTTAGCACTATGAATATGAATTCTTTAAAATTGTTTGGAGATTTTTTTAGTCAATTAAATTTCTTTTATATTTGTATTAGAAGCCAAAGAGTTTTACGATTAATTGTGCACGTGACTATAAACGTCCTTGTTCTTCTTTGTTTTCTGCTCATCTTCGTTAACACAACAATATCACCAATGGATTCGTAGGCGGTTATTGTGCGATGTTCAAACTTAATTAATAAAATATTATTCGGTGTTAAATAGGAGCCATTCTTTTATATTTTACTAGGACTATATAAATCTATAAATATGCTTTACAGTATTCTTAGTTCATTGCCCATGCTACTGTGACTAATCCAATACATCTTGTGGGATTTTTATCGTTTGGTCATACGAATAAAGTACTTACATATTTCCTGATAATTTTATTAAAACGTTACTGGGTGTTTGTTTACTTATGTTAGCCAGTGAATATGCATTTATTACAATACTGTTATTATTGCTTTTAAATACTTGTGTTCGAGAAATTTGACATAAAATTTGCACCTGTTTATATTTCTGAGGCATCGCGATATCTGCAGCTGAATCATTTTTTATACCTCTATTATTAGTTGCCGTATTTAGATGAATTACCTGTAGATAATGTAATTTAGTATATAAATGTTTTACTGTTATCTCTCTCACAATATAGATATGTTTTCCTAAACCTTCACAAGTAATCAAGCACGCTCAAACAAACCCAATGTTTTCAATTCAACCCAATCACGCCCAATACTTACATATCTGTACAATCACTCAGAGCTTCTATTTGAAATAGTCTCCATGTAATAAAATGATGACAAATATTAAATAAGAGCAATAAATGTTCCCGTTATGTTCTATGGTAACATAAGCTGTAATAAAAGTTGTATACATTCTCTCTGTAATAAAACGTGAGGCACTACGCTAACACGTGGTAGTGATTTACTCCAATATAGGGTATAATAATAAATTTTTCAATGACAGATTTTAAGATAAGTAGTCAAAATAGACTGTTTACGTGATAAGATACATCTACGCCATTAAAAATATTTAAAATATAAATTATAGGTGGGTAAAGTTCCTTTATGAGATTTCTTTGCTTTAGATTTTGTCTAAATTATTTAGTTGTAAAGTAGATTTAGCTTTTAGATTAAACATTGTGTGGGATATTGATTGATAAATCTAAGATTTTGTTGTGTATTAATAGTAACTACAAGTAAAATATAACACAATACCATATAGTGAAAACAATTGAGAATATTAAAGCTTTGGCATTGCCAGGAAATTCGTCTTCTTTGAAAAGTAAGTTATCAAAATAACTGGATAGAAAAACAAGAATGTTGAGAATATTTAATTTACCAAGATATTGTATTGGCGAAACAAAGAAAATACAAAGGCAGAATAATTAATGGAAGCAGTTAAGAATGATCTAAAAAACAGACAAGTGTATGAGACTGAGACACAATAGCAAATACTTGAACGAAAATAGACGTAGAAGGGTATTTACAACTAGTAAATACCTGTGAAATCATGAAGGCTTCAGTTTATGAAGTGCTATTAACAGTGTTTCACTTATAACGGATCCTTTTAAATTTGTCACCATATTATTGGTATGTAGAGTTGGATCATCTCCTTGTGTCTTCCAAAAAAATAGACCAAAACAGACAAGGTTGGAGGAGCCGTCAGAAATTTAGAAGCAGTTGATTTGACAGTACATTCAAATTGGCTTCTGTGTAATTGTAGGTCTTGGGCTAAAGAATATCAAGCAGAATGTGAATAATTATTAAAAATTAGACTCTGACATTGCTGTGGGCAGTTATTTGATGAAAGATTATTTCCAGAATACTAATTGAACAATGTTTCATGACTTCATTCGATAATCCTATCTAAAAATCGTAATGTGGCACAAATAAACCTGAAGGCTGCGGTACCTATCGGTGACCATAGGTCGGACGGATCTGGACAAGGGGGAAAAATCGTAATAATGTAGCGGTTAATTGATTTTTCACTAACCAATGGTAAAATCTATTGTTACGTGTATAAATTAGTCAGCTGCTAATAAATTTTGCAACTGGAGTTACGCATATCAATGACAAACTGAGCAACAAACATCTACATCCCGTTTAGAATTAAAAACAATCTTATCTATGCGAGGATAAAGAAGCACTGATCAAAGAATGCGGCTAGTAGCGAAAACTGATAGTTAGGATTTTTAGTACTACTAAAACTCAAGAGACAGAATGAATTTGTTGACTCACCATCATCCGGATACTGTTTTGGAATTATAGAACAGATTGCTCAATATGAGTCATTGCTAACAACTCATGTTAACTGTATCTTATCCACAACGTGATATTGTGAATTGTGAATCTAATGGGAAACAACGAACAAAAGGGATAATTGATAGATCAAAGAAACCTGCATACTACCTTGATTCAGTTCATACAACTCCTGATCAGGTTCATGTTGTTCAACTAAGTATGTATAGTAGGTACCTCGGAATGGATCGAATACTCATCGCTAAAAGAAAAGTTGCTTATTTTTATGAAATAGTGATCACAATGAAGTTACTATTGCTAACACTTTACTAAACTTTCTACTTTAGCATTCAAGATTGCCATCAAAAATCATGTGATATGAATATTTTGTTGTAGAAAAATATAGCTATCCATATTGTTGCAAAAATTTTCTAAACTTAGCGTGAAAGGCAAGAGCCAATTCATGCCCTATACCTATACCTAATTTTTTTTCTTCCATATGTAGATGTTGTAAGATAATCGTGATAAAGAAACATAATCTTAAGCAAAAGAGGCAACTACAATATCGGACACCTCTGCACGTAAAACCAGGGCTTTAGAAAAGTTTGTTAAAACACTTGATCAAAAAGGTTTTAAATATTTTCAACAATAATTTCCACAGAAAGAAAATTAAAGAAGGTAAATGATGGAAAATTTGAAATCAAAACAGGAAAAGGTTGTATGAGTGTCCATGCTGGTACAAATTGCAGACAATTACAGAACTTTAGCAATGGACATGGTGCATAATTTGCATTCTCACTTGGACTTTTGTCTGGAAAATGTTGGCAACTTTGGTCATAAACATGACGAGTACTTCCACCAAGGCATTTTGACAATGGAAAAAAGGTGCCAGATCCAATGGAATCTCACAGTGTTAGAAGATTGCTGTTAGACATTAAACATATTATTCTTCCACTACAGTAATCAATTCACTAGCGAGATCTATTTCCAAGGCAGATACCATTACACCATCAGTAAGAACCGCAGATCATTTTACAGAAAACTGTAGGTACGATTCTTCCTTTTCTAGAATGAAATATAAATTAATTTAACTAATTTAAAAAACTGATATAGCGCAAATGATTAGCAGTTTTGCTTATAAGCTTTCGCTTATTTTATATTTATAGTAGGCAGTATAAGACGAGGCATTATTTGAACACAACACAGTACATCCATTAATACACAATATCGAGTGTAATAGTAAGTGTATTTAAACAAACGTGCTCGATCTATCCACAGTTTGAGGAGGGATTACGTTCGAAATCCATATTCTCGTATCGATCGCTCATTCGAAAGATCCGATCTTAATTATCGCTTTTTTTTTGAAGACCAGCCGCTCCGGGAAGAGTAGGAGATGACGAACTCACGTACGCCTGTCGTATGTATATCTAGTACAAAAGCTGTACGCGAGCATACCCCTCGAATAAGAAAAACACAAAAATCAACAATCGAACTGCGTGATATAGATTAAAATTGATTTACAATCCGTGAAGTAATTTATCATGTTGACGTCGATATCACAAATCCCTGCATTATCAGTTCTTTTATCGCGCCGCTATCTATCCGAATGTCTCGATACTTAATCCCACATTACATATCGTTCTGATGATGATGATGGTTCGTTCTCCTCGTATATAATGCCACAGATGTATATACAATCTGCAGACGGATAACTCCATTGTGTATTATACGGTCTCGATATGTTTTTACCGTTAGGATATGTCTACTAGTCTACATACATATGTATTATGTGCTTTCTATACAGGCGTTGCTCCGATTTCTAAAGTCCTATATGACGTTTAAATGTTCTACAAAAATTGCCGACACTAACATCGAACAGATAATGAAGGAAATGATTATTGATTTAATTTAACTTTACTAGGTTAAAAATTCCCATATTGGTGAAGTCAGCTTAACCATAATCCAAATAGGTTTTCCGACCACAAATAGTAAAGGGCAACCGTAATGATTGGAATACATATATTACGGATTAGAATTGCGTATATAGTTAGAGATAGTAAAGCCTCCAATATTTTAGTTATCACAGGAAACTGCGAATAAAATCTTCTGGAAAAACGATAATTTTTTCCAATAATAATGTCCGGTCTGAATGTTGGGCCAGACCCAACCGGATCGAGCTTTTCTGGCACATTTCCACCGCTATTGTATAGACTGTAGTGTAGTATACTTATCCAAGTATGAAAAATGTGTATGACCTGGGTTTCATATTTATATATCAAGTACATGATAAGTATAAATATGTACATCAATTTAAAAAATCCTTGAACGAGTTACTTGGTGGTTCTAGTTGCTGCCGAAATCTTCTTTTTAACATCGTAATCTTACTACTAATGCGGTCCTCGACATATTCCTCAAGCTTAAAGGTCCATCATCCATGCTCCCCATACAAGGAATCTCCTTGCAGTGGTGTTAAGGTCAATTAGATATATTGTACATTTGGTTATACATTTAAGGCCCTGCAACATACATCTTCTTGATTTCAAAACAGAACACCTTCTATATTATTTTATTTTCGCAATTATTATTGGCAAAATGTATATTTATTTAATTGACGGTTTATATATTTTTTTATTAATCAATAGATAACCAGCATCGTAAAATTACCAACACTTGAGTACCTATCTGATTTTGAGCGCCCATGCCCAAAAAAGTCACCTCTTATGAAATGGCGTCTTCATCTACATTCTGTTCCTCTACTGAAAGTTGACAATGTGAAAAAGAATTAATTCCACAAACTTGCATATTAATGTTAATATAATACACTTCATTTTATTTTTATAACCTTTATTGTCCTCCATACCTTATTCAATGGCTTTTTCAGATACAGTATTTGGTATATATTATAATTACTTCAACTAGTTAGTTTCATTGGTTTTTGAAAGGATAAAAAAGATAACGATTGATAAAAAATAAAGTATATTGTAATGAGATTGTGTTGCCTACTCTATAAAGTGCCTACAAACTTAAGTTTCGTGTCTGTGCGTTAAATTGCAGCATCTAATTTCTATATTTATTGAGTCTCAGCCATTTATAAATTCAAGTCTGTGTAAGTTCATATGTATGTATATATGTACATACATACAGGTTGTTCTAGGTTAAGTGCGCACCATTGCTATCTTCGTTATTATTAAGGCTACAAAGTCAGTTAAATGGGCATTGTTTAAAGACTAAATGAAACACACATATTTCATTACCGCTTAATTGCAAATTTAATTCTAAAAAAGGATTTTAACACATCACTAGGAAAAAATCAAAACTAAAGAAGTTGTTGCGACAGCTTTGTTTCTCTTTTTTAACGAAAACTTCTCTTATCATAAATTTTCTATAAAGCTTAACAAAACATCCACAATTCGGAGTCTTGCAGTCAGGATACTATACTCGTTATAATATGCATGATCTCGTTTTCCACTTTTCCTACATACTATGTACGCTTCTAACATATCACATTTTTCTAAACGAGGACGCATTATCTTTATATTTAAAATGACAATAAGCAACGCTTAAACACTTTCACAATGACATATAATATATTCTTAGTACTAAGACAGACATAAAATAAACAGATCGAATTGTTTTTTTCATAGCTAGGTCGCCTATTTTAAAATATAAAATATCATATTAACTTTTTTATTATTAATTTTTTCTCAGTGATATATTAAAATTATTTTATTCAGAATTAATTTATCAATTAAACAGTTAATGGAGTATACAGCATGACCTATTAAAGAAAAAAAAGACAGACTTTGTAGCTCCAATATAATACCAAAGTTAGCAATGCTGTGCACTTAAATTCTAACAACCTCCTTACACATCCACCATAAAGTAAGGAGAGCTTGAGTAGGTAGTAATTAATTCAATCCATATCTAGAACATGCCTTGCCAAGATGCATGCGCAAGATTGAATGTGCATATTCCTTACAATATCCAGGATACATTAAAACATTTTTTGTACTACTTATAAGCTTTTGAAAATGAATTTATCTTTATCTTCAAAAACTCTAGAATAAATTATAAAAATAGGGTCAATTAGTAACCTTCCTTTAGTACAAGATGTATCATCAAATAACACACAGTAGCACTATTGGCTGTAATAACTTAATAATAGTTAACTTCCACATAATTGAAAACATAAATATGGTTCAAATTTTTAATATATGCATAGTCTCATACCTAAGGTTACCTTTTTGATTTAGAACTAAGGATTACTATAACGTAATTATAGTTACCTAATAACGAAATGGGGGGTAGGAAACATCAGGTTAACTATTAGATTTTTCTTTATATTTGTAAGTCTAATCGAAGAATAACTACTCTACCTCAATATAGCTAATTTTCATGTTCATTTTATATTTTCTTTTGAAGCAGATACTACTTAGTCATTTTTTTATTATTTATTATTTTAAGTTGCATAATTTTTGTCATATACAAAACAAACATCTTGAACTTGAGGAAATTATGTTTGCAAGTGTGATTAAAATATTTCGAAACAAAATGTTATACTGCTCTTTTCGGCGCCAATATAAAATACAAGAATAATAATAATTAATGAAAAACTAATACATTAGTTGTGTAAGGATAATTTTGTATTCCATTTGATCCAAGAATGCTCGTTTTTTACAGGGTAATAACAACCTAACACGTATGTAAAATTCTAACCCCATCTTTTGATTATAGTCTTACGTCAAATGTATCCGCTGACTAACTGTGAATATAAATCTACTGACGTTAACTTTATGAAGCGTCATCCAGATTTCGTGTAAACCCTTGACGTAACCAGAATAAGCTGGGAATTGTTGATGTTAAAACTTCCGATAGATTTAGATAATTGATATACACTTATTTAATATAAAAAATAAAACCACCGAACGACGAAATATTATCAAAAAATATTTTAATTACCTTATATATTATACGATATCGCACTTATTATTGTACCATGGGGTAGTCCCAGTGCGGAGCCTTATGCTTGTTGTGCTTCCTTGTTTGACAACTTCTTAAAATAACGCTATTGATTCTTAATGACTCTTAGATTAATTTGTCTAGTAACAACGTTTTACGTTTTTACATCAATGCATTCAGATCAAGAAAGAAGCTGCTCTCTACAAATGACACGCGAAACAGAGCAGAAACGATATTAAACCAACACACGAAAGAAACATTGAATCATACAGTTGTCTCAATTGCTAAAGAAAAGGAAACCGAAAAATGCAAACCGAAAACAATTTTACTAAAGAAGGCTTAAAAGATATAATTCACATTAGATCTGAACAAATTTATGAACACATACAATGATATTTAAAAAAATGATTCAGTGAGGGCCATGATAGATACATTTATTTGATATTGACAAAGAAAAGGTTAGTTTTATGTATGCAAAATGAGATCTGCCATTAATTGAAGTGACATTTATCAATTCTATTGTCATTAATTTAATTACTAAAAATCAATGCTGCGAAATGCGAAGCTCTATGCAAGGCCTCCTTGAATAATTTTTTTAATGATCTCATGGTACATATTTCAACCAAAAATCTAGAAAGAAGAAGAAGATGATTATACTGTGAATTCGCTCAATCGACTAGAGGTGACGAGATTGTCAAACGTCACGAAGACAGATATCCGAATGTAAATACCTAATTGAAGTTCGAAATATCGAAGATATACAGTTCCAAATCGACGCATGAATAGGGCAAGATGGCTAAAAAAATTTAATTTCAAATTTTCAAAATTCAATTTTTTTTATCAGTAAAATATACATTTTGTAGAAGATATGACAAAATGTTTATAAGAAAAGTTGTTCACAATGATAATTTATTCAAGTTATCGAATAATTTTTATAAAATGTAAAACTACAAAACATGATATCTTGCTTTGTACGGAAGTTCGTTTGTAAACCGACTCAAAATATTTAAATAATTATGCTGGCTAAGTTTTTCCTCAATAAAATTTGGTCTAGTTATACCACAATGATAACAAATAGCACACCAGGCAATAACCTTTTAAATTAAAAACCCAAGCGGATCGATAGCCGCAGTGGTTAGGCGGCTGACTAACATTGTGGTAGGACGGGAGGAGCCGGGTTCCAATTCTCTGGAGGGACGGTGACATTTTTTCAGGGGGTTGAAATCCGGATCGACTTACCATTCGCTATTGGAAGCAAAGTGATTAACAGCGCGGCATAAAAGGCGATATGATACTGTCACAAATACATTTTAACACAATTTACACACACAGAACTACACCGCAAGAGCTGCAGGATAGCCACGTAAGTAATACAGCTCAGTATAGTAACAGTCGATTTGTCTAAAAAAGTAATATTTTTGTAGAAATTTCGATCTGCTAGAATTAAACCGAAATAAGACAAAATTCCAACCTTCGGGATTAATTTTCTCCTTCTAAGGTGTGACAAATTCTAACTTCATATGGTTTTACCTTATTTGCTTTATATATAACTTGCAAATGAGATTTACTAATGTACATTCTGTTCCAAAATTAATGTCGCTTGATGTGATGGAAGATACATTATAACTTCTGTTGCGAAGCGAATGCACTAGGTTTGACCGACATTTATTTTAGAGCGCAATTACAATATTGATATTCATCAATCAAAAATTGTGTCGAGTTATAGGGAAGATGATTTTTATTGGATCTTTTAATTGCGGGGGTGACATTAATTTTGGAATAGACTGTACATTTCACTGTCATGAAAACTTGGACTGTTGATGTACCGAATACATCATTTATGTCAACTCTGTACATTACAAAATTAAATAATAAAATACTTAGATATAAATTAAAATTCAAAGGTACTGCTTAATTAATTTGTATAATTTTTCTATAACATCAACATCGACCGGTTTCGGTGAAAAACACCTTCTTCAGGCTTCGAAATTAACCACGTATTCAAGTGTTAGACGTTATAATTTCGAAGCCTGAAGAAGGTGTTTTCCACCGAAACCGGTCGATGTTATAGAAAAATTATACAAATTAATTATGAAGTACCTTTGAATTTTAATTTATATACTATTCACCTAATTGTGGACTTACTATCAATAAAATAGATATCAAAAAAGGCACAAACAAGTCTAAAGATGGTAAGAAATTGCGATGTACCTAATGTAAATTACTTTCAAATGACGTTAAGGGGTCTTACGACGAATGAAATATACCTTGGGTAAAATATTTTGTGACTGCCTAACGTAATACTAATCGAGAATAATTAGGCAAAAATCGGACGAAGAAAGCATTATGCAGCATACTGAACAGAAAACAAAGCCCATATACTCTAGGTGTTATATAATACTTTATGTACAATTACAGAATTTTGATACTGTTAAAAATTAAATTAAAAATGGTCACTAAACTGGCAGAATTGATTAGTTATAATCCTGTTTGAAAAATTCACATTCCAATAACGAACACTACAATACCTAATAAGCGCTTTTATTTTAAAATATTTACAATGAAAGCTATGTGATTATCGATTCTTGTTATCACAAATATGTAATTAACGTTGAGTTTTCATTCCATTTGTAACATGTCATCGGAAAATATTTGTGGTTTTGATTTTTATGTCCTACAAAGTGGTTTCGATACTTGCGATTTTGTTTATATTTAATTTGAATATTGTATACATTACAAATTATGTACCCGTCTAGTACATACCACACTGATCGTCAAAATTGAAGAATAGATAGCATTAAACAATTATTTATGCGGTGTATATATTATAACAGGAAGAACATATATATATATATATATTTCTCCCTAGTCATATTGAAGGAAGCATCTATAATATTTTACACCTACACAATCAATATGAACTCCACAACCTAAGTTATAAACTCTACATTGTAATCGGTTTAAATATGGTAATTTCCTCGAAAGGGTCACAGTATATATGCATCATCATCATCATCATTGTCTAATGCGTAAGTGAACACCCCAAAGACCCTATGCTCGCATCCACACATTGCTATCGCGTCTTAAACGGATAGTTCCGCCTAATTTTTGCCATTAGATTTGCATAATGATAGCGCAAGGGGGAAAATACTGAAATTGGTGAACGCCCACGCCATTAAACAACACCAGTCAGCCGTCGCTGCATTTACGAAGCGCTTGGGAAGGTGTTTACTCTACCCGTCTGTCAGATAACGGGACAGCGAAAACAATTACACACGCAACGGTATATTTTTTTGCATAAATCAATTTTAATGCAATGTTACTCGCTGCAACAACAGTTGTTACACGTTTCGACAGAAGCATATTTTTGCACAGGTACCTACATATATTTTTCGTTATTATTGTTTGAAGTGAAAAAAACGAATGGTATTTTTGTTTGTTTTTTTTTTTTAGTAGAGTAAATGGCAAAATTTATTATCAATGTTTGAAAAATTTTCCCAAAATAGTTTATACTACATAACGTTTTCAATGTTGTTGGATTTTTTTGTGATGCATTTATTGACGAATGTATTTTTAGGTCAAAGACAACAGGAATACTAAAACATTTTTTATGCAATCTATGCAATAACCGATGCTGGTTCGTGAGTTTCCGGATTAAAGTACCTGGACAATTATTTAACATTTTTTAGTAATACGACATTTTACTGGAAACGTTCAAGTTACCAATGTATTTTAATAGGTACATAACTATAGCTTTTGAGTTGAATAACAGATAGTTAATTGAAATTATAATTTGTAATGATCACTTTTCAAGTAATCTGTGCCTTTTTTAATATACTGCAGAACTGTGTTGCAGTAAGTAGTCAATGAAATCCAAAGATTTTCCTTATTACAACTTTACTCAGACATTGCTTTAATTCTGTAACGATGGACTGAACAAATCAATTTCATTACATACTCAACATAGTTAGCTTAGGAAACTGTTAGTAAACAAGACAGAAATAAAAGTAATTTAATCAATATACAAGTTGCATTTAAAAGCTATAACTTTTAGTCACCTGTTAGTAATGCATTCTAACGGCTTCAGCAACTTACAGAAAATGTCAATTTGTTTAGTTCAATTTAAATGCAACAACAATAAGTTTGCTATTAATTCTGTGTAATACAATAAAATGAAAATTGTTTTATTAAATGTACAAACCCAATAAATTTATCGAACGAAGTTACTGGTATAGTAAATGAAAAACTTCAATAGATTGTGCCAAGCAATAGTAAAAATAATGCAACAATTTTGTTACATATTGACTACATATTTTCTTTTTCTTTCTTGATATAAAGGATGTCCAATAAAGGTGTCAACTGCTAGAGGACGTCACTGCCACAAATCTATATGCCAAAAGTCCATATGCACTTTTGACTTCCGATGCTTCCTTAAAAAGTTATAACTGTTTTATTTTTCAGGCTTTATATTCCCTTAAAACTGCAAGCGATTGCAAAGTCGGCATTGTTTATATTTTTTGTTTGCCTTTTGTTTTTCGTGAATTGTCACTTTTATTATATAGTGCTGCACTGCGGAATTTCGTTATTCATCCAACTGGGAAAGGCTGACGACGATGCTGCAAGGGCTGTTAGAATTTATCAGCAAAAATACCCGAACCATCATGTGCCATGCGTTAAAACACTTCTTGCTGTAGGTCGCAGAATACGTGAAGATGGTACTGTAAAACCAGTGATCGTAAATTGGGGTATTCCTGTTCGAAGAAACCCTAAACTGGAGGAACAAATTTTAAACAGTATAGAAAACGTTCCTCGTAATAGTATTCGCAAACTTTACAGAGACTTTAACGTTACAAAATCTTTTGTATCCAGCATTCTTCACCGGAAGCTACTTCGTCCTTTTCATTACCAACGAGTACGAGGATTGCAGCCTCCAGGTTATGACGCCAAAGTTCAGTTTTGTCGGTGGTACTTGAGAAAAGTATTAATAGACAATAGATTTACAGAAAAGATCATATTTACCGATGAAGCTACCTTCACAAGAGATGGCGGTTTTCAATTTCCACAATTCTTGCATTTGGTATGATGAAAATCAGCATGCAATTGTATCAAGACGGCAGCAGCACCAGTTTTTTGTGAACATCTGGTGTGGAATAATTGGTCATAAATTGCGTTTGAGTTTTTACGAAACTCTTTCCCAGATTTGTTCGACAATGTTCCATTGCATCTGCGTGTGAATCCCTGGTTTATGCATGACGGAGCTTCTGCACATTTTGCTCTTGCGGTACTAGGGTATCTCAATGAACAATATCCTAAAAGGTGAATTGACAGAGACGATCGTGAGGCATAGCCAGCAAGACCTCCTGATCTACATCCTTTGCATTTTTACTTGTGGGGTCCTCTGAAGGATTTAGTTTATGCAAACAGGATTACTACCAGAAACGAATTGCTAGAGCGAATAAATGGTGCCTGCAATCATATTCGCGAAATACCCGAAATTTTTCCAAGGGTCCGACAAGAATTGAGAAGTCGTACTGAAATGTGCATTCGCATGGAAGGGCAATATTTTGAACAGTATGTGCAAATCTAATTGTATTTATTTTTGTTATGTGTAAGTGATTTATTATTTCTATTTAAATCAATGCCGACTTTGCAATCAATAAATTAATATAAAGCCTGAAAAATGAAACAGCTATAACTTTTTCAGGAAGCATCGG
Source organism: Holotrichia oblita (assembly GCA_023690525.1). Taxonomy (NCBI): domain Eukaryota; kingdom Metazoa; phylum Arthropoda; class Insecta; order Coleoptera; family Scarabaeidae; genus Holotrichia; species Holotrichia oblita. Next base: position 130,793,617 of record CM043017.1, on the reverse strand, counting down.
CAGGCAAAAATGCAAAAAATTTTTTGGTGACAATGACGTCTTCTACCAGTTCCGTAATTTTCGGAATACCTTTACTGGACATCCTGTATATATTATATCATATCCTTTTTCATAATTATTTTTCTTTTTTAAAATCTTAGTATTTTCGTAATAAAAATTATGTGGTCTATCTTTACAGCGCTTAGACAAAGCAGTTTCAGAGGTTATGTTATGTGAAACAGTATATTGGTGACGATAAAGTTGTTTCTTTAACTATAATTTAGTTTGACGGACATAGCGTTTGTTACAGACTTTATTGTGTAATTTATAAACAACATTCTTTGATTTGATCTTTTTAAATGGTTGTTTTTAAATTTGTAAGTAAGTGTTCGTTTGTTAGTAAGTGAGAATGTTAGATGAATGTCTGATTTTTTAAATTTGTGTTTTATTGTCTGGCTAAAGTTATTTGTCTCATACAAATACCGTGTATGATATATGTATGTTAAGATGTGATTTTGTAACTATGATATATGTATATTTTCTTTATTAATGTAATATTTCTTTAATAATTCTATCAATTAATATTTTTTTATAATTGATTCAACAACCGACCAGACCACATGAACTTAAACCACAATACTTAACAGTAATTGTTTCACTTATAAAGTTACCACCTTCTTCTCCAGGTATCTGTACTGGAGCTAAAAATGAGGTAATATTTTTTCGCTTTTTGAGAAGAAACTAGCGGATAATTTTCAGTTTAATTTTTCCCGCGAAAAAACTGACATATATTTATCAACAAATTTAACAAGGGCAAAAAAACATATTTACACTAAGAATTTTGGGATTCTGAGCTACAGTGCGTAATCTTGAATAGCATTTCATTCACCACAAAAAATAAACACAACTTACAAATTACTTGTTTTACATTCTTCTAGATTATAGGGGTTGTGATGCAACATGCAAGTATTTTAAACTAATTGAAAGAAAATGAATACTAAGGAACTCTTGACTGCACATTTTCTTTTCATTTCTAACTTTATTATTATTTTGTTTGTACAATGAACATAAATAAATAAATTATATTTTACTTAATAAATTAAATATAATTAACTATATATAGATTTTAAAATGTTTGTGGTTTTAACTTTATCAATACACTGTTATTTTTTCGCGCACAGCTGCACATACATACAATGCATTTAAGCATTTTAATAAGATATAAAGTGAATTGAAGGCAATAGTTTTTTACGCAATTTGCTGTAAATCTAAAAGAATTTTTTTTTAATTAACGTACCATGCTTTTCCGTTCAAACCATTGTAAAATGATTGTTTGCATGTTAAATATGCGGTGACGCAAGCAACTCTATTTGTTGAATAAACAATTACTGTTAGACATTTTGCAAAGATTTAATGCAAGTAAATATTAATTGAATCGAGATAATTTGAAATATTTACATTTATCAAAGTTATCAAAAAACACCTATAAGCTAAATGGTAACGACTGAGATTTTGCAAGACTTAATGGAGAAAAATATTTTTCGTGGTACGATAGAAACCTTAACTGATCAATGCCCTTAATATGCCACTATAATAAAATGGGTTGTCAATTTGAAGAGACCTAGATCAGATGTCGAAGACAATCACAATTCTGGAATGCAACATTTTACGATCACACCAGAAGCCATTAATTTTGTGATACGAGTGTAAAAAATTGACTAACTGGGTTCAAGTCTATTAGATAAACATTGCATATTCACTATGAATGGATGCTTCACAATGTCTGTGCACGATGTGTTGTTACATTGAGGAGCTGGATAAAAGGTAATAGCATAGCTATGGCCTATTTCGTAGGCCTATGATTTGGCGAGAACAAAACATTCAAACATTCGACAGACTACTACTTTTGCTGTACAAAGACCTTCGGGTTTTCCAGTAAAAATAAGGATAAAATTACCTATCCTAATTTACCTTCTGCCACTCGTCCATTTCTTCATTCGGAAGCTTTGCCAGTACCAAGTCCTATGGATGTTTCGAACCAATAACATGTTGAAACCGAGATAGAAGAATACATTTCAGAGTTGTCGGACACATATGAAGAATTTTTGCCATCTCAAGAGGACACACTTCATTTAATAAATAAAGTTTAATAATAAAGTTCGAGATCTCGATTTATCAAAAACTCAGGGAGAAACATTAGGATCAAGACTGCAAGGATGGAAGTTGTTAGATCCGGGTACGCGTATTTCTGTATATCGAAATCACCAGAAGGAACTGTCACAGTATTTTTCAACTGAAGAAAGTCTTTCATTTTGCAAAAATGTTGACGGTTTAATGCGAGAATTAGGTTACAAACATCAACCGAAAGAATGGATCTTTTTATAGATGCTTCTAAATTGAGTCTCAAAGCTGTCCTTCTACATATAGGAAACATCTACCCCTCCATTCCTGTTGGTCATGCCGTGTACGTGAAGGAAACATATGATAATATGACACGTCTCCTTGATACTTAAAATCAATTACAAAACCTATAAATGGTACATCAGTGCTGATCTCAAAGTAGTTGCAATTCTACCTGATCTACAACTTGAATTTACAAAGTATTGCTTTAGTCGAGCGAGAAATTTGCACTATACTATTAAGCAATGGCTAACCAGAATACAATATACTCCTGGAGAAAAGAACGTAGTTCCTAATTCGTTGGTGGAGCCTCATAAAATACTTTTACCGCCATTACACATAAAATTAGGTCTGGTGAAGAATTTCGTCAAAGCATTGGACAAAGAGGGACCAGGATTTCGATAGCTTAAACAAAAATTTCCTAATATATCTGAGGCAAAACTTAAAGAGGGGATTTTTATAGGACCCCAGATTAATCTGTTACAACAGGATCGAGAATTTGACGTACTCTTGAGCGATTTAGAACGGACTGCTTGGGATGCATTTAAAAGTGTGACAAAGAATTTCTTAGGAAATAAAAAATCTGAAGATTACGAGGAAATTGTTAGTGAACTTAGAAGTTACCATGCATTAGGCTGTAATATGAGTCTTAAAATACGTTTCTTGCATTCGCACCTGAACTTCTTTCCCCCGAATATTGGCGATGTTAGTGACGAGCATGGGGAAAGATTTAATCGGGATATTTGCACTATTGAAAAACGCTATCAGGGCAAGTGGAATAGCGAGATGCTTGCTGACTACAGTTGGACTTTAATTTCGGAATGTTCTTCATCCCAATATAAAAGAAAAGTGAAAAGAAAGACTTTCTAAATACGTCCCAGAATAGCATATACTTAGTGTTAGTATTGTATGATCAATATGAATTTTATTTGTTTATAATACCAGACGTGATAGAAGATATTTGTCTTTATGATAATTATTAGGAATATAAAACGAAATAAGTTTGTATATAATTCATAAAGAAAAATAGAAAAAATGAAAATTTGTTGTTATGTGTTATTAAACAACAGATGTAAATATTTAAAAATTATTATTTTAGTTGACATTGCATATATGACATTACTGTATTCATTTATAATGGAAATGTGTTGTTAAAGATTCTAATCTTAACATAAGTTATTTAACATTCTATAATATCTTTTACCAATAAAATCTGAAGCTTCCCGGTATTTTTACGACGAAAATTGATTACGACTGTCATTCAAAACATTTCAAAACGGGTATTATAGAGATGACATCCAGATCCACAATGTAAACAAATCAATTAAAATATTTAAAATATCTTTTCTAAGATCCTACTTACTTAGATACTACTATCAGATGTTACAGAAATATTTTTCACAAACGTTATTAATTATTAATCCTACATTTTAATTCTAAAATTAAACTTCCTGCAAATAAAAATAATGGGAATACTTTTCTTTTGCGGCAAGGATTAGGGATGACCTTTAACAATTTCTACACTGTTATCTTAATCTATACAGATGTTATTGGCTTAAAATGCTTTCCAGATTTTCTAACAAAAAAAATCTGGTTATTTGTTTGCCAATGAATTCAAGATAAACGTCAAAATATCTGTGTGTTTATTTATAGAAGTATGTATGTAGTATATAGAGAAAAATATCAATATTGTGTCACACTGGAGATAAAGATAGTTGTAAAATCTGGAATTTTTAATATAGGAACGAATCCCACTTCTAAAACCTTTTATTGGTCGCCGAACATTGATAAGCAGCGCTTTGGAAAATTAGAATGCTCAAGATCGATGATCGTATTATTGACAATACGTGTATACAAAAACGCTCACATATGGAGCGGACCTTAATCTGTTTTTATTTGCCCTGATAATAAATTTATTGCACAGATTAATTGATTAATAATACCTTTTATATAGTTGGATTAGTAATATTTTCAATTAAAATCTATGCGTTCGGTATCGTTTGCTCAAATTTATTGATTTTTTTATCTCGAAGAATATCTCTGAAATTGATTTATTACTTTTAATACCGCTCCTTATTTATTAGTTGCGCAATTTTACTGGTAGCATTTTTAATACGTTGATATACGCGGTCGAGTTAATAAGTTTCTAACGTGTTTATTTAATTTTAGATTTTACATTAGATAAAGTGGAGAATGTATGTACAGTATCTGATAAAACTAGTATCTGCAAGTATTTTTAAGCAGTATACGTATATACAGCGTAACCTCTATAATCCGAATGTATGGTAACACGAAAATGCAATAACCTGAACAATATTAAATTATATACCTTATTGTATTAAACGTTGCTCTGACAAATGCGTACTATGGCTTGCTCGACTGATTTCATAGGCTTCCTTAAGTTTGGCATTGCATAAATTTGAACGTTATTTCACTTCTACGTGAAGAATGGGGGGAAGGAAAATAAAATTTGGCTTTTTCAGTTTTGTATTATTAAGATTCTTTTTTAATATTAAATTTATAACAATGTAATCCCTGAATTTCTCTACCGAAATATCTCAACCATTCATTTATCTATTTATATAGTTGGCAACAAAGTTGATCCTCAATTAATATGAAAACCAATATTTACCAGAAAATCAATAATATATATTTACAACCTTGGCTTTGGTTGTAGTTTTACAGCTCCAAATCTCGCGTATCATAAATATCGTTTAGTCAATATGGCAATTAGGACCGTTTCAGTAATAAAGTTAGCTTATCTCTAATGGTAATAGATGCAATAAACGATAATGCTGGGATTGGAATACAAGATTTTTCTACCAAAAAGTACGACGAAACTAATCTACAAGTGCCTAGTGTTTAGATTAGTGTAATCATGTGTGTAATTGCAGTTTATTGTCCTATAAAATAGATGAATTCATTTAGGACATGAAATGGAAATTAGAGAAAAAACAGGCAGATCATATAATGTTACAAGATTGGTGATTATATTTATATACAATGATTAAACGGATTTATGAAATTGGAAATGTAAAAACATCCTTGCCAAAACACTTCAGAGTGTTAATTTGATATCTATGCTTTAATATATTTTATAGCACAGTCTTTTTTAATATACAGCAATTGCAGTAGTTTAATCATTTATTAATATATCTATTTTCTGACCTTTATGTACTTGTCTTTCAATTCCTGAAATATTTCTAGTTGGTCAATAAATAAAATAAAACAACAATTAATTAAATACCAAGTTATTCCATAAAATTTTAATAAATTGTGTGTTGGTGATTGTATACAATTTACAATCGGCCTTAAAAGAATATCAGTTTTATGAATTTTAGGGACGCTGTAAATTCGCGGAGTTATGGAATTACATATTTTTAAATTTTTTGCAACTGATTCGTCTATATAATTACTATTTAACCAACTAGTGATTAATTGGTTATTTTCACTTTGAATTTTGTTAGTCGGGTCTTTTTATAATGTAATGTAATACTAAACAGCAATGGCCACGGTCTGGAAGTGGATGTTCAGTTACCATACGTTTTTCAATAATTCCATAACATTCATTTACTTGATGCTCCTTCCTGTGTATTTAATATAATTTTTTCCGCACTGGCATTCGGTGGTATAACTCTTTCACCATATTGTACCATATGGTAATATTCTTCTGCTCTTACGTCCTCTTAAAGCTGTCAATTATTCCAGTAAAGTAAAGCAGATATACTAAGAGCCAGTGAAATTAGCACTAGTCTTTGCGCATCCATCATCACTAATCTTCATCATAAAATTCATTCATTCATGTTGTCGATTCAGATGTTATGGACCATGTGACTCTATGACAAAACTATCATCACATCAGACTCAAGCTCCTATTACTAGTTCAATTCGCACAAAAAACTGCAAGAAAACGTATCAAAGGTATGTAATTCCAAACCACGCAAATATAATAACAAAGAAAAGTCAAGAGAACATCACTAACACTACAACCACCAATATACAGGAACGATTACCCATTATGGTGTTATCAATAGCTAACACACGTAAACATAGAACCAAACATGCATTCCAAAATATAAATAGCAGTCATTTTGAAACCCACACTCAGAAAATTGTTGCTATAACAACCTGGCCAGAGCTAATCATTTGTCTTGAATTATAACTCTCGTAGAGAACAAAAATCAAATCAAAATAATCGAATGCTAATTTTCAAGTAAGCTCAGTAAATGGGCATTTTGGTGAAAAAGGAAGACGGAAATTCTATCTTCCAAACTCATATCACCTACACGTACTTCTCAGCACTGCTAGTGCTAAATATTCTCACAACAGCAAAGTCAAGCTTATGGTCTAGTACCGTCTAGTACGTAATGCTTTTACGTTAAAAAATGAGGTCAAAACGATGGCATAGTAGATCCGCTTAACTGTAGAATCTCTTGGTCTTAAGATAATATAATGAGGATTAAAAATATGAGTAGAAAGAGGATGAAGATGTCGGCCATTTAAATCACTCACTATAGAAGATTTAGTTTAAGCGGCCATATAGAGCGTTGTTTGACTGTCATAGACACCTTAATTGACGTTCTGAATGCTAAAGGAGTCTACGCAGCTTTTTAAACATCAGGAAGCATGCGAATGTCATCACACTCCATAAGTATGGTAAAGATTCCTTGTTTCCTTCGAGTTACAGACCGATAAGTCTCCTCTCGAACATATTTAAAATTGCAGAGTCTATAATTCTTATTAGACTTCGGGATTTTATCACTAATGACAACTTTTTACCGATCGATCAGTTTGGACTTTCCGAAGACTTATCGACAAAATTGCGATTTACGGTTATTTGCAACACATTGGCGTTGAGACATTCGACGGAAGCTGTGTTTGTAGAACTCAAAGATGCATTTAATTTGACTTTTTGGGTCAATCCTTTAATGGTTCTTATCGAATAGAACTACTTCCATTGAGCCGACATCTTGACCATCCTCAGACACATCACAGCTGGCGTCCCACAAGGGTCATTGCTGGGGCTAGAACTTTTTATTGTATACATCAGTAACATTCTAACCTCCATCAACACCGGGTTGACTATATACACCAATGACGCGACCATATATACCACCTTGCACAATGATGGTTAGTGACTTGTCGAAAACTGCAGAGGTCGATGGATGGCGATTTTTCTCTAATGCGGATGAGTGTATCACACGTTAAATTCTCACGTAAATGTAATTATTTCTTGAGCTTGAGGATTGTGCAGGAACAGAGGAAAGAGCAGTATCTTGTATTGACGTGTGAGACGAAGCTGACGTTCCACTAGCATTGTACCACTGTGGTGGCAAATACCTTAAGGATACTTTCAGGCCTAGCTCCCTTCATATGTTGAAAAATCTCATTCAGTATGAAGACTAGACGGCGTTTCTTCGACCAATTCTAACGCACGCAAATCCGCAGGTAAAATTCTTCAAAACTAAGTATTGGGCGTGATACTGCCATGACTTGGTTGAGGAGAAACGTTATGTCCTTAGAGATTTCAACTTTCTGAGACACCCGTAGCTCATGTAACGATCTAACGCATCTTAAATACCTGATAATTGGTCACGACTTTGGCTTGACTTAGGTAAAACTGAAGATCTCAGATGTACAAAAATTGGTGAAAACTTTTGAAATTTTTTGTATGAGGTGTAGTTTAAAATTAGTGTTATATGTTTTTAAAGATGTATTACATCCTCTCATTCCTTTAAGCCAAATTTCACTTTAAGAAATAGAAATTTTCAGCAAAGAACAAATTCATCAAGTAAAAAGATTTGTTAAAGGCAGTTTATGCTACGTTAGCACTATGGAATAAACTTTTCTTTAATCTCATGATTCTTCTATCATGTTAACGATTCCATAGCCTATATAAATTATTATGGTTGATATGATGGTATTACATCACTATATCCTATAATCGATTTTAATCCCTGTACTATCGGCTTTTCAAAAAGAGTTAGATATGGCTAGAAGGACAAATATTCATCTCTACCTCACTGGGGTATATTTTAGTCTTAGCTCAGCATTAAACGGATTAGTTAGCTTTACTATTTTTTTACATGAAAGCTGTTTTAATACTTCTCTATTTATTCGATCGAATCCGAGAGCTTTTTTGAATTAAGTTTGACTTCAATTTCTATTAAATTTTGTTCTTAGTCTGGTTTAGTTCTGGTGTTATTGAAACGTGTATTATGATCGGTAAAATTACATTTTGTTGTTTTACGATTGTTTATTTAGTGTCCTCTATCCCAGTATGGTAAAGATTACAGATACCTGGATTTAAAGTGATCTTTTTTTCTCATTGAAAACAAAACGAAATTTATTACCAGCCCACGATTATTAAAGTCAATAACGAAGCAATACCTTAGGAAAATATTGACATTTCCTTTCTAATAACATCCACTTTCCGTCTAGACATCTTGAATTATAAATATTAATAACACCTTTACTCCGTGAATATTTACATACACGAACGACTTAATTTCCATCCTATGTCGACCTCTGAACTCTGCCTTTAAATTAGTATTCGATAAAGGGCAGGAGAACGTATGTTACTTACTAATTCCTTTTGTTAAATTCACGCCTCATTAAGCTATGACCGAATAGTTTAACTGGGGGGTAATTTCCATGGACGTTTTTTCACGAGGAAGAAACAGAAGAATGTAGCATCGAGAACGGGGTGGAGGAAGAGGGCGCTGTGGCAACGGTCCCCATTTGGTAAATACCCGGCTCACTATGTTCATTTAGTACAACACGATATGCGTTACATAAAGAACGGAGGTGTAATATGTACGAGGGTGTGCGTTGAATTATTCATGACTTGAGGGTGACATCTGTTCCATCAGGTTACTTATGCTTATGCTCTTTTCGGATGACGTATGCGATGCTATGGACGGTTTGTTGCATACGAGTTGTACAGCATGTTAGTATGATTGTTATCTACGTTGTCGTTGCAGTTTTAACTGTTTTTCCTTTTAAAAATGTACAAAATTAACGTTTTTATTTAAAACAGTAATGTTGTAGCGTAGAATTAGATAAGTGTACAGGCAGATGCTGTATAATTATTCCGAAAAACAGAACATAACGTTTAAATTCCACAAAATATAAATTATTTTTATAAAAGTTTACAATAATAGTAAATAGTACACATTACATGCTTATACATGCATTCATTTTTATGTAATGAACACAAAATTGTATTCTAAACTGAAACACGTGCATGGCATTATATCTCTAATTGCCCTTTTATGGATATTGCATCATAATTGCATAAATATTTTTATATTTTTATGTTTGTTCTATGTGTAAGATAATACTCCGATGCATTACAAATTAATACAAAAGCTACAACAAATACAGCAAATAACTGATTGTACCGAAAAGATAATAAAGGTTATACGAGGGCGATCTGAAATGTTTTTGGAATCGGCAAGAGATGTCGCACGAATGTTGAATTGGATTCATTGGTCCGCAAGCGCAATCTTTTTTATAGCAACTGTCTAAATTTTAGAGGTCTACTGTCAATAATTGTTGTTTAAGAGTGTGTTTTGCGTAGCAAGTGAGGCGATTTCGCAAAAATGGATAAAATCGAATTTCGTGCAGTGATAAAACACTTCTGGATAGCTGGGAAAACGGTCACGGAAATTCGAAATATTTTGCTAGAGAATCATGGCGGATCTACTCCATCATTTTCGACCATCAGCCTCTGGGTGAGCGGGTTCAAACGTGGCCTTGCAAGCACAAGTGACGCACCACGTAGTGGATGCCTAAAAACCGCTACCAAAGATGAAATGGTCGACAAGAATCATGATGTTGTCTTAGCCGATCGCCGATTGAAGCTAAAAGAGATAAGAAAGACAACAGACATCTCAAAGGAACGCGTTAGCCATATCCTACACGAAATTTTGGGCATGTAAAATCTTTCGGCGCAATGGGTATCGCGTTTGCTCACACTGGAGCAAAAACAAAATTGGGTGACCGTTTCGGGGGAGAGTCTGGCCAGGATTCAACGCAATTCAAGGGATTTCTTCGTACGTTTCGTAACCGTGGATGAGACTTGGATCCACCACTACATACCGGAGACTACGAAACAGTCGAAGCAGTGGACTTTTCCGGGCGAATCAACTCCGAAGAAAGCAATCGGCCGGAAAGGTCATGGCGACTATTTTTTGGGTTTTCCAAGGTGTGATCCTCATCGACTATCTGCAGAAGGAAAGGACGATCACCCCCCGATTAGATGCAGGATTGAAGCAGAAACGCATCGTCGTCACCAAAAATTGAATGAGTTGCGCTACGAATTAGTCTCTGATTCTCCATATTTACCGGACGCCCCAGTAACTTTTTCCTATTCCCAAACCTGCAAAAATCGCTGGCAGGAGAGAGGTTTCTTTTAAATGAGGTTATCGCTGTTACAAATGATTATCTTGCAGTCGTCGAAACATCCTACTTTTTCCACGGCATGAACAGACTGGAGCACCGTTTGAAAAAGTGCATTGATCTTCGAGTAGACTAAATCGAAAAATAAAAAACCGCACCAATACCAGGTTTTCTTTTTTCGATTCCGAAAACATTTCAGGTTGCCCTCGTACATTCCTGTATAATTTGCAAGGAAAAATGGTCTTCCTATGAGCACTTTCATATATGCATTTGTAATAACCGTGGTTTAGAATGCATCTTGGAACAGTACTATGCTGTCATGTTGGTCGTAGGAATCAAATATATCAAACGACAGGAGATGTATGTAGAAGGGTGAATTTTGAATTTTACGCATTTGGTTAAATGGAAAAACATTTGCGCCTTTAAAAATCTAATCCACGTACGTATTAATTTAAGGCAATGCGATGAGTTACTGCTGCTATAACTTTGGATCTAAATCTCTTAGTTTTGCTTGTTTAATGTGAACGTAATCCGTAAAGTCCACAAACTTTACGTCTACTTGAAACTTGTCTTATGGATTTTAGTTGTTTCAAAATTGCGAAAGATGTAGATTTGAAAACTTAAACAAACTTTTGATCCTATGGTGCCTTCTTCTTCTTCTGCTAAGCAGAACATGTTTCAGTTTTTTCCCCATAGCTTCTGCATTTATGTCCGCAGTGTTGTTTTTTTTTTCAAAGAATCAACATTAGCATAAGATTTAGCTTGATAATTATTTTCGGATGCACGTTTCAAAACTCTTGTTATTATGAAAATGTAGTCTTCAGGCTTTCACGGCCGCTGTTGATGGCTGCTCTTCGGTTCCCGTTCTCTGCCGTGTAGAAAGGTTGTGGTACTTGACGTTTCGATCATCTTGTCGTGATCTTCTTCACTTCGCTTCTGAAGAAGATCACGACAAGATGATCGAAACGTCAAGTACCACAACCTTTCTACATTTTATGAATCTGTTGCACTTAAATTGTTTTGTCGATAATTTTATTAAAACTTTTCTGCAGATTTTATCTTTTCTTTTGATGTATTAGAAACTGAAAAATAGTGATTAGATTTTTGCTTAAAAGCTTTTTTTATCTTCCTATTACAAGGGGCTGATATCAACCGAAACAACGCAATTAGATACGATTAGCAGACGAATTTTGCCATACAACAAATCTATTTAAATATTTACTTGCTATTACTATTATGAGATAGAGGGAATATTTTACAATGTCTTGCTAACGTTTTTTTTTGCAAAACCTCACTACTTTTCTGCATCATTACTCTGGCATGATGATACATTTTGATGATACTATTGTTATAGAAAAAAAAATTTTTATTAACAAAAATCTATTGTGTGTAATGCCACTTTCTTTGTTGATTTAACTTATTAATTTGATCGAATCGCAAGTATAGTCATCAGAAAATCCACAAGCATTTTATGAAGTACGACTGCTATATTACGAATAAAAACAATTAAATCTATTTTCTTTTACGACAATATGATAATGCATCCACAATGAAATAGTTTCAATGATTTTGCAATAACTGAAATTCGCGTAATTTATAATAAGGATGGTATCTTTAAAAAAAATGGATCAACTCTCGTTCCAGGCATGTATGTAAGTACTGTAAGTCATGAATAAAATATAAACAAAAAAAATCTCCACAAATAATCAACATCATCCATCAAAGCCTAATGTAAATACATACTTCCGCTTATTGTGTATCATATCGTATTGTATACGTTCTACGTTTCAACCCTTATTTATTAATCGGGGAAAATCCGCCCGTCTATGTTAAACAATACACTTCGGACCTGCACAAGCCTCAGTCTAGGAGTACACGTTTGTATATACAAACAACCTTGTTGTAGCGGCGGTGTAGTCGGTGGTCGCAGGTATTACACGAATATCGTGCAGCCTGTGCATATTATTTATTATGAAATGTCGTTTACCAAGTGCCATACAATAAAAACGGACACTTTGTTTACACACGCTTCCGTGAGCCACGGAAGATTACGATCGATGTCAAATAAACGGCGCGCAAAAGCTCCACTGTGGTGAATTTGGTATATTCTACATTGTATACGTACTGTTATATTGTTCTTTGAGTGGAATTCTTTCTTTTAGCTTAATTTAACATCATAATTATATATAATGTCATACATATAAGAGTTTATAAATGTAGCAAAATTTACGAGAACAAAAAAAAAACGAAATAGAACAAGAATTAGCGAAATATAGTGAGTAAAGATAAACAATCTACAGTCCCTAAATATTTCTTGAAAGTACAAATCAATCCAATACCGTTAGACTTACAGCTGTAATTGGCAAGCTTCGTAGCTATGGATTCAGCTTGCTTACTTAAACAACTACAATCTCATATTATTAGTTCTTTTGGTCTAGTCGTTCCATTAGGAATACCTCATGATTATAACTCTAGACCTTTTTTATTCATTTCGTTTGTCAATCTCCCGCTAAGAAATCCAGCAACTTTCGCTTCTCCTATTATCTTTGAGAATCTTGGACCCTTTTGGGACTTTTGAAATTCCTTTATTCACAATGTTTAAATAATTTAGAAGAGAGAGAGCAATTGCCAACGTCTTCTGATCTAAAATACATAGGATAACCTAATACTATAGCATAGTTATTTTTAATGTGTTTTTCTCTTAATTCATTTTGGTTGTTTGCCACGTTTAAATTAAACATTTTTATAGGTTTCTAGGAATTAGTAAAGACATCAGATGAGTCAAGCAGGAGACTAAATTCGTGTAAAATTTTAGTTTGCAAATAAAGAAAAAGTCTGTGCTATATTCCTTCGTATTTTTTAAAATTCAAAATATTAGTGACTCCTCTCATATACCATAGCTTCAGTTTTTCATCTAGATTTGTTTTAAATCTAACTACTATGTAAATATTACTGCAGATATTTTTCAACCTTTTATCTCCATTTCTTAATACAATGTCACTATCGACTTGACCTTCTTGAACGATTACCAAAACGATTTATCAGTAGCGTGATTTTAATTTTGTCGCTTCAAACAACACACTAAATAACTATTTAGTGTGGATCGCAGGTAATGTTCTGACGAAAACATTTTTGGTTTCCGAAGCCCTTTGTATTATTTTTTAAATTAAGGAATATTGACAATAACAAACCAGCTTATACTCCATTGTCTCAATAAGCCAAGAAGGTCAATGTTAGCGTTGGAAGTTACAATATTTTGTAATTTTTGCTAAATTCAGAAATACGACGCATGTGGTATTTAAAATATCCGTATAGTGTTAAGAATGACATATAACATATAAAATAAAAATTTGTGGGTATCATTTGATTTTTTTTACTTGTAAAAGTGACATCAGTTCTACAACGGCGTATTTGTCAGAGAGGCAAATGAGAACGGAAAACTACCACACTACAAATCTAGGCAAGTTTATAACTAAATGAAGATGATTGAGACGGTTGACTTGAATTTTGTAAAATGATTCGTAAACGCGCAGTTTCTTAACTATCTGTTTCTTAGTGATAAATCTGTCTTCTTTAATGGATAATGCATTGACAAAACGGTATATACAAGGGCGACCTGAAATGTTTCCGGAATCGGCAAGAGATGGCGCACCAGGGGTTGAAGTGGATTCATTGATCGGCAAGGGAAACCTCTTTTATAGCAACTGTTTACTGTCAATAGTTGTTGTTTGAGAGTGTGTTTTGTGTGACAAGTCAGGCAATTTCGCTTGATAAAACCGAATTTCGTACAGATAAAACACTGCTGGAAAAACGAAAATTCGAAATATATTACTAGAGGTTCGTGGCGGATCTACTCCATCATTTTCGACCATCAGCTTCTGGGTGAGCGAGTTCAAACGTGGCCGCACAAGTACAAGTGACCTGAAAGAGATTGCAGAGACAACAGGCATCTCAGAGGAATGCGTTGGCCATATCCTACACGAAATTTTGGGCATGAAAAAGCTTTCCACGAAGAGTGTTTCTGTCTGCCAGGATTCAACGCAATCCAAGGGATTTCTGCATGCGTTTTGTAACCGTGGATAAGACTTGGATCCACCACTACATACTGGCGACCAAGGAACAGTCGAAGCAGTGTACTCTTCCGGGCGAATCAGCTCTGAAGAAAGCAAAGACCGTTCCATCCGCCGGAAAGGTCATGGCGACCATTTTTTCCAAGGTGTGATCCTCATCAACTATCTGCAGAAGGGAAGGACGATCACGCAATTTGTTGACCCGATTCGTTGCAGTATTGAAAGAGCAACGGCCTTGTTTGCAGCGGAAAAACGTGCTTTGCCGTCCAATTTGAATGAGTTGCGCTACAAATTCGACACATTTCTCATCCTCAAATTGAATATTTGCACAACTGAATATTTGTTAGGACTTATGTTTTAGGTCCCTTTTTTAATTAAATGAGGAAATGCTTTTGGATTTTCTTGTATTAAAATAAATTCCTACTCTAGCAACGAGAACCTAGATGCATCTAGTTTTAATGTGGTGGACGGTGCACCATCACATTATTCTCTTGTTTATATATAGAATGGTTTACTAGATCTCATAATTCAGTGATGATGATGATCCAGCAGATTCCTTCTTTTGGGGTATTATACATATAATTACATGCGTGTCACACAAATCTTTTAAATCTTGAAGAACGAAAAGAAATTTGTCATTGCCAATAACCAAAGTATTACAACATTAATTACAAATTTTAATTCTTTAAATAAAGAACTGTACTTATCTCTGAGCCCCATATGACTAGAACTACTAAGTTTAAGTATCACATATTGGGTTTCATTAAGAAAAAGCTTGATGACTTCCCAAGTGTAGTAAACTGAAAGAAAAAAGTTAGCATCCATAAAATCCTAATGATAAATACTAATTAATGGACACATTTTTCTTCCAATATGTGATGGATATGCAGTATATCAGTGTATCCATGTGCAATTATAAGAAGATAAAGAAAGTCCGCAAGAGTAGAAACACAGTCTTGATTGATAGACACAAGAATCACTTCGTTGTCATCTATTTCAAATTCAACTATGCCAGTAATATTTTTTGTCTAGATGATCAACAAAACTACAAACTTTTGGCAGCATTATTTAGAATTTTTCCAAACAAACCTTCTAATAAATCTTCCGCTCAGAAAATTTAATCCCGGATCGACTATTCGCTTAGAATATATTAATTTTACATTTGTAGGGGCAATCATAATTGAAATTCAGCAATCTAAGGGAGACTTTAAAACTAGACACATTACTGCTAATTTATAATTTGAATTTTCCGCGCAATATGAACTGGGACTACTAGTTACCGTATACAAGACCATCAACTCATCAGGTTATAAATGTTTTATCTTTCGTTTTGATCACCTATTGCATTTTAATTACGTAACAGTACAATTATTACATATATTTGTAGTCAAAAATGCTTAGTACCGTTATCATTAATTATTGCATATAATAGCCATTATTAATATATAAGCATCTATGTCTAGATACATTTATATACCTGAGCTTATTAAATGGAAGCTCGAACTCGTTTATATTTCCTCAATCCCTTCGTAAACCGTTTGATATATACTGTAATGACGGCTGCGGCAATCACTGGGAATCAATGCTATTTGCAAAACAATCATCCTCTTTGATTGGACTTTGTTTTGTTGTCGAACGCACCTGTTATTTTCCGATTTCCTTTTGACGCTTTTGTCAACGATTGGAAATCGTATTTTCATCACAGGGAAACAATTGCTATTCACTTACTGTATATGTACATGATTGTATATTTGTTGTTTTGCTTTTCACCTATAATAATTCATAATTATTCCACTGGATTTTACCTGTAAATTTTTATATGTGTATCCACGTATTATATAGATGGATTTTCCACAGAAAGAAATCCCTTTTTATTAAAATTTGACGCTCTATTTACACAATCTGATCGATTAGAATAATATTTGGATTTAGTCCTGTTAAATCTTGCGCATGTTATTCCTTTTTATTCACCTGCTCATTTTTCTGCGAAAATTACCGCCATGCTGGCTTAAACGTTATCAGTTTTACGCGACCTTCTATGATGGGAGCTTCAATATTTTTTATTTATTAACCGTAGGATCATTCCGTCAACTTAATTGACTTTTCTGTGTTGACTGTGGTATTTGGTTGTCACATTTATTGAAAGATTTACGCATACAAAAAAAATGGGGATAATCCTCTGTAAAAAAGAGTGGAGTTATCGCCGTCAGATTATGCTTCTGATTTGCTACTTGGCAGCTGTATTAGCCGGAATAAATCGATAAAATTGGCACGAAGATTAAGATAATTCAGTCGCAACAACAACAAAGAGAGCGAAAATACAAGGATTGCTTAGAAAGTTTTTACGTAATAATTGTTGTTTACTAAATTGTTGTTCTTCGTGTATTTAGTATTGCACAGTAGTGATTCATACTTAACAATTCTCTTTTAGAATGACATAATATCAAACCCATTAGAAACTTTCGGAACAATTTGTCCTACACTTACTTCGTCATCGTACTCTTTATTTTGACCATAACGACGCATTCTTCAATCAAATATCGCGGCCGCTTGCATATGTTCTTGAAACGTCCTTGTTTTGCACTCTTTGATTACTCCAACACCTTGACCGGTAACAATACCTCTAACCATTATCTATTTTTTATAGTTTAGCATGTACGAGGTCTGTTCAGAAAATAACGGCAATTTTATTTTTTTGAAAAAAATATTTATTTATTCATCTACATTAATGTTGTCGCCTTCAAAATAGTCCCCATTAGATATTATGCACTTGTGCCAGCTCGTCTTCCAATCCTCGAAACACTTCCCAAACTCGATCTTTCACGAACTAGCAATTCACAAACAAGCAATGAAGTGTGTGCAGGTGCGTTATCGTGGTGCAAAAGCCATGAACTATTTCTCCACAAATCCGGGCGTTTTTTTCGGATTGCTTCACGCAAACGGCGTTGAACTTGTTAGGTAGTACTTCTTGTTGACCGTTCGACCTGAACATAACATCCACGTTTAACCACACTTGCCGAGCCTTTTTCAGTCTTGGCGAGCCAGGATGCCCCCACTGGAACGATTGAGTTTTAGTCACGATGACATATCCATAAACCCATGTTTCGTCACCTGTTATAACACATTTCAGCAATTCTGCATCGTCGTTGACTTCATTTAGTGACTCCTGAGCAACTTCCATTCGCCGCTGTTTTTGTTCAAAATTCAGCAATTTTGGAACAAATTCTGCTGCCACACGTTTCATACCCAAAACATTCGAAAAAAATTCATGGCATGAGCCAATCGATATGCCATTATCAGCGACATCTGTGATTGTGATTCGGCGATTGTTCATAACCATTTCTCTCCTTTTCCACGGTTTTCATCGGTTGTTGATCTGCTGGGGCGTTCGTCTTCAACATCTTCACGACCATCTTAGCAGCGTTTATACCACTCGTAAACTCTTGTTTTACTCATAGCAGACTCACCATAGGCCTTTGTTAACATTTCACACATTTTGTTACACTTTATTTCATTTTTTACGCAAAATTTGATACAAATTCTTTGATCCATTTCTTTTAGAAAACGAAAATCGCTGAGCTCATAATACAAAAAAGAAATTGACAATTGGACTCTCTAAACCCTCGAAATTTAAAAATTACCTTTATATTCTGAACGGACCTCGTATATTATTAAAACTTTATACCTATAAAACATAATGAAAATTAACAGATCTTTTGACAAATATATAGATATGCACAAGAAAAATCCAGTGCTAGAATCAATTTCACATGTTTTTTGAAGCAACGTAATATAAAGTGGATTACGTTGGTTTCAACTTGTTTTATGCTTTTATTGGCGTTGCTTTCACAATAAAAATAATGATAAATAAACTTACCAAAACCACCGTTAGATAATACGCGATTATTGTAGTATTTCCGTTTAGTCTATTAAAAAATACTACATCTAACAATGTATCAAAAAGGCAGAAGAATCATGATCGATGATCGCAAATAAATCGAAAAATGAGAGAATTAGAGAAATGTTGTGCACTAAACAACGATTACAGAAGAAGACGGATCCGCGTGTTAAATCTCTAGACTTTACAATAAACTGTATGGCCTCTAAGTTATGTATACTTAATGCTAATTAATCAATGGAGTTCTTATGGACATTTTCAATTGTGTCAAATACATTAATATATCCAGTGTAGTAAGAAGAAGATTTATACTCAAACTACGGCGGTTTCCTTTTCACCGAATAAGTGCACTCTACTCGAACAAGAAAGTATTCGTGTATTTTGAAGCTTCCTTCTTATTCATACTGAACTAAGACTTTCTCTCCACGAAGATAAGCAATCTAGCCTGCAACGTGCGTACATGATCGTCAATTAATTAGTCAAAACTCAAAACTATATTAATTATAAATTAAATTAAAATTTGTGACAAAAAGGTGACCGTAAGGTTTTGCTAAGTATAAATTGATTAATTTAGGTGTGCTAATGAAAACATTTGTACAAAAACAAGACAGAGCAACCGCTCATCTTCATTGATAAACTCGCTTTTATTGCGATGTAGCAAATATTTTTACCCGATATACGAGTATATATAGTAGCTGGTGGAAAAGGCAGTCAAGATAGACGGGCCTTCGTTCTATGACAAATGATCGCCGAGAGCAAAGCGGAATACAGAAGACTCAGGGGTGAAGAGGTCGTAGATCATTGTGTCCCCGCGATTTGTACGTTTTGGTGGTACTGAACTTGTCACGCAACAACTTCACTCCATCCCAGTCGAGTACAGGACCGTAATCTTCTTCGAACAAGTGCGCAGCTTGATATTGATATATCTTTCACTCTGTACCCAATGTTTCACATTGCTATTACATTCTTATTGTATTCGTTTAAAATTAGGTGTATGCTAAACAGATTGTATTTACAAGATTACAAGATGCAAATACTATCCTATCCTCTCTAATCTAATAGTAGAAAAAAATATTGATAAATATTGCAAGCCTACTATAAGTTTGAGTAACAATAAATAATGGCGCTCCATTACATTCCATCTAACAGAAAGACAACTACCTTTTATAGCTTCACAGAAACCCTGAAAATTGAAAGGACATTAGACATTTATATATTCTATTATAGAAAATGTAAAAATTGCCACATTTAGTGATAATACACCAATCTTGGCTATTAATAATATGAAGGAGCCAATACCAAACTAAAAAATTGGAATGGAAGATGTAGAACAAGAAGTAAACGGAGCAGTTTAAAGAATATCCATTTTTTATCTATGAACACCACTATCATCTCATTTTGCAATGCAGCAAAACATCTGGAAATGATTTCTGATGCTCAACTTAAATGAACCGCGTCAAGAGAGTTGAAGAACGAAAAAAATAGAAAATGTATGATTTTTTGATCCTTTGCATCTTCCTACTGCATTTTTCGAATATCTTGAGATAATAGAATAAATTAGCAGTTGTCAATAAATATTAAAAAATTGCGTTTTTATTCTCGTAGTCTGCTTACGAAAACAGAGCATTCTAAGCAGACTAAGTTTCGGAATGAGTTTGTGAACATTTTCTAACTAGATTAGTATGAAAATGTGCTGAGTGCGTTTCATATTGAACCTGTTGTCATAATCAATTCAAAAATAAACAAAATAATTACTTTCTCTACATTCTCTCTCTCTCTCTCTCTCTCTCTGTATCAACTCTACATTCAGTTTAGGTAATGGAATCGTCATTTAAAGTTCTGTTTTCTTAAGGCATGCATGGTGTGGCTTAGTTTAGTATTTTTTTATATATCCAGTTTCCATTTTGTAATTGTTTGCGTAGATATCATTTTGAGTCTGTGCGATTTACAAACCTCAGTCTCAAAAGGTTGATGACTATTTCTAATATCATTGTTGTATTTCATCTAAAAGTGTGTCTTCATTTCTCGGTTACAGGGTGCTTGCAGTTTGTTGGTACTTTTGCTGTTACCAGCAATTTTGTTTTCACCATTTTATATCTCCTGTTGAGTTAGCTTATAATCTCGTCTATTCTCGCCTATCAAGCCGAAACTAGCGGGCATATTGTCAGAATGTCTGGTCCTACTGCCATAACAGTTTTGTTTTGGGTGTTTAGTTGTTTTGTTACTTGAATAATCTCTTTACAGATTTAGTATTAAACTTGCGCTACTAACTCGACTCCTTTTGTTTTAATCTACCACATCTATATTATTTGACGTAAAATAGGTATGGTATCGTCATGGAATTCATTAGGTCGAAATCCTTGTTTTTCCCGTTCATTTTGTCAAGAAGATTCTGGAAGCTTAAAATCTGTACTGATGTTAACAATCTAATTCCTATATGTTTAAAAAGAAATAAATAAAAATACTTACTAAAACTAAATACAAAAAAATATATATATACATACTGGCAACAGTTCTGCGGTTAAGCCGCTCCTGTCCTGTACACCAGATTGTGGATTGGCAACCTGTATTCAAAGCGTAACCAAATGTGCAATGAGCTGTATCGTGTAGTGCGAAGTGTAAATTGAGCGAACTCTCTGGGGGGGTACTTATGGAAATCCGGCCCCCTCAATTATCGCGACATCGATCCCTGGTTCGCTTCCACACCGTCCGATTCTAACAAATTAGAAACGGTTAGTTTTAATTTTAAAGCAGGCGCTCGTGCTATGCCGGTCGAAATGTCGGCGAGCTACTCATTTATTCTACTCGAATTCGGTTCGTTTGAATATATCAGAGAATGGTGCTTTCAATTTTAGTTTAATGTTATCCTCGAGTTTGTTTTAAGAATATGTAGATTAAAATTGAAGATTGGCAGTTAGATGACATGTCGTGGTTATTTTGATATTCTATTGAATCTGTTGCCATGCGGCTAATATGGGACAGTCAGTTGAAGGAATATAGAATATAGAAAAATATGTAATAATCTGATATTTAATTGATATTTACTTTAAGTGAAAGCGAGAAAACATATTACTATTTCATTCATAAAAAAAGCCATATACAAAAATCTTTCCTTCTCATATTTGTAAGTGCATTCAAGACCCATAACACACCTCACCCAAACTTCGTTGCTTCAGCTCATGGAGTAGTTTTATTGACAGTAAATACCAGCATACGGTTTGATCGTTTGCTTAGGAAATATAGCGAAGTAATGAGGAGTTATCATCAGAGGAACCATCAGCTTCAATGTTAAGTGGAAAATGAAACGAACTAGAACAAGCAAAACGTTTCTTTCTGGATTAATTCTGTTATTTCCTTGTTTGGTATTGATGTAATGTTTTTCTTCCATAAACACTTCGAGTAAACTAAACCACTAAATTAATTTAGTTTAGTCTTGCAAACAAATTTCGAAATGCCTCAATGTTGCAAAAACAAAAAAGTTTGGTTTGTTTGGCAGCGTCCAAATAACCCAAACGTTTTCTCCTCTAAACTAATAAGTACCTATGTCTGCTTTTAAGATGTAAATGTCGGATAATATGGAATATTTCATGTTATTCGAGGCAGCAAATGTAAACAAACGAATACTCAAGATTTGAAAAAGCTATGGAATTCTACTGGGTGCATTTTTTTATTGTAGCAATGATCGGCGCTTTTAAGCGACATGTTTCTAATATACTAGCAAATACAGCCTTCTGTTTCCAACATATCGAATATTCCATGTAGCCAGTCTATTTGTGACAAGTCTCCTTGTCTGCCACACTTTTGAAGTTTCTATTCGATTGATATATTTAAATAATAACTCTGGATGATTATTGTAAAACTGTTGTGACTACATTAAAATAAGCTGGTCAAAAATATGACAGCAACTTACTTACAAATTACTAGGTGTAATTATTATAAGTAATTGTTTTAACTTAATGATTGTAGCCATGAAGTCTGATCGGATGTCAACTTCGTCAAAAGGTTTCAAAAGAGTTTTTATTTCTTTGGAAGATTTTCAAGGACTTTGGAAACCTTCTGAAAAACTTACAATATAATCAACCCACAAAACACCAAAAAACCGACGCGTTTCGACAGCAAAGCAGTCATTATCAAGAGGATTCTAAAATCAAATTAAAATAAAACCTACAAATAACAAGTAACCTGGATGTTATGCACGGTCAATCCGATCCGTATCATTAATTTCCGATTAACGAAAACAATGATAAATGCTTGACACTGTTAAAAAACATTTAGAAACTTACAATTGTTTAGATCTAAAAGGGGGAAAAAATAGTGGCATGGCAGCCTTGAAAATAAAACAATCCTTTTTACAATCTAAGCCTCCTTTTGGATCTTCCAGTCATACTTCTACTCAACCTTACAATTATTTATTTGTCTAATTAATTTAATGTTAGTATGATCGATGTTGTGATGTGTTTCAAAAATGTGTTGGGCAACGCTTGATTTTTAAATTCTATTAAATCTAAGATTAGGCATATGCTCTTTAAATCTAGGTGAGACTGCTCTCCTGGTTTGCCCAATATATTTTTGAGTCGAATCTTTATAATTGATTTCGACTTTTGTAAATGTTGTATCTTATCTTTAGGGTAACCGATGAGATTTTGTAAACAAGTCCCAGAACTGTAAACTATTCTGAGATCTATCTTTGAAGATTTTATTCAAATCTTTAGTGATAAAGCGAGCCTAAGAGCGTAGACAAGTCGTAGATTCTTTCACAGTTTTCTTATAATTAAACTTCCTAATTAATTTATAGTAATGCTGAGGCTGGAAACCATATAATCGGCAAACAACAAGTGAAATCTGATGTATATAACCCGGAAGACTTAGTGTAGTAAACATTAGTCGTGAAAACAAACGTTCAATTGTTGAAATGATTATAGCTAAGGATCAAACAGAAACTTGTATTAAATAACAGTTTGTATAACGCAGTACATTTGTAATACAGAGCAAACATACAGAACACTTGTATCCATTCACGGCTGTTATTCGTAAATTCTTGGTGAAAACGTACAGGCATGTTACCATAAAAACGCTATTCTGATAATGATACTTTAAATAAATGTTACTTTATTGCAACATCTTACGGATTTTTTACTGCATAGGCCAACGATAAGCAGATTTACGCAATATATACATACATATGTGAAGGAAAAGCAAAACAAGCTTATGTATATAAATTTTATTACCATAATAAAATTACAAACATTTATTACCTGTACATTCTTAACAATTCTTATTGATCAGTTTAGGTAATATGGCATTAATTATTGCAGATATTATACCAATATATCTATAAACAATAATTACAAACTGAATCAGAAACAATATAACTTATACATAAACAGTAACTATTCTTTCATTTATCTGGAAAATATGATTGATCTTCTATTGATTACTAAATGAGTCGTTACTGGTTTAATACTAAACTTTATCAATAGAAATATGTTTAATTTGCCAGTTTTCAGTGTGGGGTGTTGTTAACACTCCATGAGTAGGTTTTCTTAAAGATTTTTTAAAAAGTTTGTTAGCTAAAGCAGTGCTTCTTTCTAGTGCCTTCCTTCCGAAGATTCTGGTGTAGTCTTTGATGGAAGTGGTGCCTGAGTTTGCTTGTAGTTGGATGTTTAGTACGGGCCAAGGCGCCAGTAATCATTTTTAGGATCTTGTTTGAAAACCTCTTTATAAAGGCGTTTCATGTTATATACGAACAAACTACGTGCTGTATAGCTCTCTATCGGAGCAAATAAATTTAAATCTGTTGCGGAGGTTATTAAAAAATCTACAATTAACCATCTATTCGCCCATATAAATGTATTACGACAAACGTCAATATACAATAGCTGCCATGGCAACTACTTACATTAAGTAAGACTTAGATATGAAATAAATGGTTTTAACAATATAACTTCAGTGTAAACATTAAGGATTGATATTCCTTTCACTACATTCTATACTATACGAACAAATAACTAACGCCAACAAATCAGCAATAGTAAAGTCAAATATTTAGATAACAGTTCTTTTCTTTTCATTACAGATTCTATCAAATTCGGTATCAATAGACTGGTGTCGAAATCCTCGGACGACGAAGACGACCAAATCTTCGGCAGCACCATCCAACACAACAACAACAACGAAGACATTCCAAGGAGTTGTTTTAACGGCGATCCCATGCTCTCACCAAGATCCAGTCGAGATAATCGGTGGGATAGTTCACCACGAAATTCCCCACGACCATCCCCAAGCACTTCGCCTGAATTAGAAGTCGACTCTCCTGTACATTCCAGAACGAACACTCCATCACCTAGACTACCGTCTATCACCGAGATTCCAAAGACATCCTCGCCGAAGAAATCGGAAGCTTTCAGCGTTAGCGCACTGCTAAGACCGGACAATCCCAAAAGCAAGATCGAACCGTGTTTTCAAGAGACTATATCCGTATCAAGATCGTATATTTATCCGCCTATAGTTGATTTCTTACGGGACGCTCATCAACTTAAAGCGGCGCAAGAGTACGCAGGTGCTGGACAGTTTTTAGCGCGGAGTTTCGTACATCCTAGCTTCTTAACGCCGGCTATTTATCCAGGTGGTAAAGATGGCGAAGAAAGAGGCTTCCTACCAACGCCTACTTCTTTGTATTTTAGCGCGATGGCCGCGGCGATGGCCAACGGACAATCGGGTGGTGTTGGCGGTCAGTTCGGTCAAAGTCAACAAACAACGGCCGAGGAATTTTACAGGTTAAGAAGTCAGTTTTTGAGCGGTGGTGCGGGGAGCGGTGCGGGCACCGGAGCCGGTCTTCATCCTCACCATCACCACTTGCTGATGAGGCCGGGAATGATGCCTCTGGGGGACGTCTACTCCTGTATAAAATGCGAAAAGATGTTTTCGACGCCGCACGGTCTCGAAGTGCACGCCAGACGCTCCCATAACGGCAAGCGACCGTTCGCTTGCGAATTGTGCAATAAAACTTTCGGACATGAGATTAGTTTAAGTCAACACAGGTGAGTGTTCGAATTAAAGATAATTCAAGATTATTTTTTTAAATGGTGATAACACGGTGGTAATTCTTGTTTAATGGTGTTTTTAGAAAGCAGCGGATACTTTGAATACAAACTTATGTAATGCGAATTTTATCAGAATTTTTTTGTTTCGACGCATTAATTGCAAAAATTTCTTCTATTGTTGTCATTCAGCTAATTTATTATGACGATTATTGTGCAACAATGAAATTTACATGAATATAAATTAGCACAAATTATGCCCCACACCCGCGATAAAAATGCAATTATCTTGTATAAATTTTGGGTATTCTAATTTTACTTTGTTTCTCTTCGTTCCATGTGTAGTAGCAAAGTTAGAGTGCCGGTAATTTTGCAGTATGTGGAGAGTTGCTCAAACTTTTTTTTTCCTATTTCAGCAAAACTGTTTGCTAGCTATGTATATGCTTATACTAGTATGTCTGACTTATATACTGTTACGTCTTTCACATTGTCTTTATTGCTTCCAGAAAGTAAACCCTTTATCACTTATTTGTCAACTAAAACTAATATAATAACTTTAATAACAATTAACAGAGAAATACAGTGAAAGCTCCACTCGCGGACAGCTCTACACAAGTACATTTTTACTACTACCTATCCAATAAGCGGACGCTCCAACGGACGGACGCGGACACTATGTTTCTACTATATAACATATATATATCTCGTGCAGAACATCTCTCATAACCGGACAGAAAACACTTTCTAAGTATGCAACACCCAAAAAGGTATCGTGATAAATCCTGTATTCCCGTTTTTACATAGTCGTATGCCTAGTGTGCCTTAAACCACAATTAATTTGGTGATTCCCCTTTTCGCACAAAAATGTGCTTTTGTTGAACGAAAAAATTGAAATAATCAACACGTTGGAGAACGAAAAGTTGTCAGCCAAAAATGGCGTAAAAGACATAACATTACTTTTAAACATATAGCAGCTAAAGCTTTAGATGTAAGTCAGGTAGACGTTGATCAGAGCTCAAGGCAAAGGCTTCACCTATATTGCTTGGGTATCCGCCAAAAGATATTTATAATACTGATGAAAGTGGGATATTCTTCCGTGTTTTACCTGATAAAACTTGGAATCTGACAAATGGTGGTAAGCTGTCGAAGGAAAGACTCACTATTTTGTTTTGTGTAAACATGGCAGAGGAAACAGAGATGTTGTTAGGTATTGGTAAAGTGGATCGTTCTCAAGCATTCAAAAAATCTTTTAAAGACCTACCAGCTAATTGGAAATCCAATAGAAAGGCATGCATGACACGAGACATGTCTGAATGGTTGCAGCAATTTGATGTTTCTATAAAAACTATTTATTGTAATTGAATTTACGGAATTGTTTTTTATTCGTTATCTTAAAAATGTACATCAAATAAAGATTTTTCTGAGTTTTCCCATAAGCGGACATCTCCAATAACCGGACGAAAATACTGGAACCATGAGTGTCCGCTTATGAGAGCTTTCACTGTAATTAGATGTTTACGGTCCTGTGCTTCTTATTTTTTCGTTTTTGTGTCCTTTCTGCTCTCTTCAATTCTCTTATTATTGTTTCTTTTCAATGTTTCCTCGGCTTTCCTATTTTTTTCAATCTTTCCCTTATTTCTTCTTCCACGCTGTATGTTCTTTTCTTCTGCTTCCTTGTTCTTACTTTAGTTTCTCTTCTTGTCTTTCTTCTACATCGTAATTATATTTTCTTCTTTATTTCATTCCCTATCACCTTCGATTTATTCTTTTTCTTTGATTCTCTCTATCTTTATTTGCTTTCGTTCCAGTTCTTTTTACTTTGTTTTCTCTTTTAGTTTCCGTCTTATTTCTTGTCCTTACTTTTACTTCCTCATTTTCCTTTCTTTTCTTCGTTTGTTTTTCGTTTCGTTATTTTTGCTTTATATGTTATAGTCTATAATTTCCTTTCTTCCAGTGTTGTCTTCTTGCTAATATTTATTATAGGTACTTTAGTTTGTTTTTTATTCGATTTTTCTTCTTTAGTTATTCTCTTTTTTAGTTTTCTCTTGCGGTTTTCTGTTTTCGTTTTGCTACTTTCTACTATTCCTCCTTTCATTCCTTATTTCTTCTTGTTGTTTTCTCCCTCTTTTTCTATTGATTAGTTTTTGTTATGCTTTTTGTCTTGTTTCTCCTTTGCGTGATTCTTTTCTTTTTTGTTTGTTTTAATGACCTTGATATCTATCTATATACATACATATATAAAAGAGAAAGCCGTTATTAGTTACTACGCTTATAACTTAAGAACGCCTGGATTTCGATTTCGATGATTGAACTGGTCTCCGGCCAAACAAGAAAATTTCCGAAAATTTCCCCGAACAAAAAAAATATCAAGAAAATTCATTTTCCCATACATTTTGTATGGAGTGATTTTACGACGCCATCTTTATGATAGATGACGTTTATGTTTACGTTACGTTGTGACAATTCTTTTTTACGGGCGGGACACGGTGAACGATACGGGACGGGTGGGACACGGGGGGGTGGTATGGGACGGATGGGACACGGGGGGTGGTACCCGTAACCATAAAACATTAAATATCTAAATCTAGGCAGAACGAAGTCTCCTGGGCCAGATACTCTTTTATATATTATTTTCTCTAATTTCCTCTTTTATATTCTAGTTTTCTTGTTTATATTCGAGGTCTTTTCCCTTCATTTCCCTTTTTTATCTTAATATTTTTTACTTTCATAATTCTTGTTTCTTTTTATTGTTTCTTGCTCTCTTTTCTCATTTTTTGCGATTGTCATTAGGTACTTTTAATTTTCGTTATATTTTCGATTGATGTTATACCTTTTCTTTATATCTCCTCTCTTTTTTCGAGACCTCGTTTTTATTCCTCTGTTTCCTCTTTCGTTGATTCTTTCTTCTTTATTTGTTTCTATTCTTCCATTGCTTTGATTTTCTTTTATCCTTTTTTTTCTTGATTTAAATTGCAGTAACTGCTTATATTACTTTTATTAGTTTCTATAATATCGTATATTTAAAGGAGAAGTATAACGAATCTCATTAAATAAATTTAACGTCATTTGTTCTTGCTCTCAACTTTCTACGCACGCAGTTTCTTAAATGAATAAATAATTTCAACAAGAAAAAATTAAAAATATATTTTAAATTGCTACTAAGTTGTATTGAATAAAACCATTACTCCTCATTAACCTCATTCTGACGTTTTCTAAAGCTGCATTTTACTCCGTACTATCATCCCAGATCTTCGTATAAGTAAACAGCACATTCTAATTTAAAATTCTAATTAGGTAAGTGATGACTAACGCACCGTTTTCAATTTAAAATATGAATTTGGAGGATGTTATTTAGAAAAACAACGATACGAATTGTACAAAATTCGGGAACGAGCTTAACTACGTTAAAGTAGAACTTCCGTAAACAGTTAATTACTCTGAATGTGGGATGTGCGTCAATGAAATCATAGGAAACAACAGATGCTTTGTCCATCATGTACTAACTGCTCTGTGATACTCATATAATGCGTTTAATTTTGTTTCAGGGCTGTGCATAATGTAGAAAAAGTATTTGAATGTAAACAATGTGGGAAATCGTTCAAAAGATCTTCGACGCTATCAACTCATCTCCTCATACATTCCGATACGAGGCCGTATCCATGTCAATTTTGCGGGAAGAGATTTCATCAAAAATCAGATATGAAAAAACATACGTATATTCATACGGGTAAGTGATACAGTTTACTTCTTTAAATCATTTTCCTCGAAGGAGTTATCATTAAATTGATTGAATGACAGACTATGTAGATTTTAAAAGCCATATGGCCATCCAATCAAACCAACATGTCCAAATGTTACCTAATACGGCTAGACCGCAAATTCGTGATTGCGTCGCATTAGAATTCAGGCAGTTAAAATGCACATGATGCAGAGACCGCGCTCTACAAATCAAGTTAAATAACTGCAACGCATTTAGAGACAGTAACCGAAGATACCTAATAAACCCCAATACAGGGCGAAACGGAAAGCGTGAGAATTGTTTCCGCTCCTCACTGTAGTTAGTCGACGGGAGATTACAATTCAATACTAATATAATTATCATTATTGGCTTTTCTAATCCCGCCACGGCTAATATTGGACTCGGCCACATCACCGCCTGGCAAAGGTTAGATCGGGGAGAACCACCGGAGAGATCCTTATCTGTAATTCGACACCATCGCCTCGGGCGATGTTCTTTTGTTCGGAAGCGTGTCCCTAATGGAGTGGAGAGGCCGAACCCCGGTGCATGCATCCGTTTGTTTGCCTTCAACTGTTACGCTACACTTGCTAATCTAAGCGGGAATTGTTAAGAGCATTGGCTACTGTTAGGGGACGGATACAATATAATAGAACATCCGGATATTAATAATAAATAAGAAGATTTAAGTGAGTAGCATCGTCGTGTAGGTTATTGATATTTGTGTTTATTAGGATCAGAACCAGTCAACAGAGCAATTAATAGTGTGCGTATTTCTGCAATATATACAGTTTATTTTGAGGTGCGAATAATGAAGAATATTAAAAAAAAATAAGACGACTTCATCAATAGCCTATTGTAACACCAAAAACTATTAATAGTTTACTGGAGCGCTTTTACGATCTTCCTTAATGACAACCAATATACTTACCTCTTATTCAAAATTTATCACCATTGCGGTGGATCGGAATCGCCTTCGCAGGTTCCGCAAATTCTCGACGAAAGACGATAGAGCGCAGCGCCATCTATCCGCCTTATTAGTAAATAATTCATCGGGTAACCCGCGTAAGCAATTAATAATACGCCGACGCTAAGACGTTGCCTACCGGGGAAGAAGGGTTGACTCAGCCTCAGGACGGCTTGGCAGGATATTGTTTCGAAGTGAATTATGCCGCTTGATATTAATTATTAAGTTATCCCTGAAATATAGATTAATAATCTGTCAGCTCATCTTCGTTATGTAGCGACGAGATAGCTTTAAGGATTTGTTGGATATTTTAATGCTAATAAGGTGTCGATGCTCCTTTTTAAGGAAGATTTTCTCGTTAAATGTTTAGGCTTTCGTTCAAACAGTCGATGACAAAAATACGCTGTAGGTACTTAAAATAATGTTTTTCTTTATTGAAATACAAATTTCTTACTATTATTCCAAAGTGATTTCAATATAGGTACAATACAATAGTCCATGCAAAAGAATTTCAAATCATCTCAAAAATTTAAAGTCACTGTGGCAAAAAAACTATTTGTAAAAGGATTCAAGTACTAATGAGAGGTTGTTACATAGTTGCCAACTGGTTCTGTTTCTCGACAGTGAGAAAAAATAGAACTGAGTCATTGACAGTACTCAGATATCTTTACATAACGCTGTACTGTCACATAATGTGAGAATAAACTACATCGATGCTCAGTTTCTTATAATTAATAGACTAACGTCGTCTTCATACAAGTCAATTTTATATAAATAAAGATTTCATACCAGAATGGATTACAACATAGTAAGTGAACAGTCGATACTTACGTTGTTTAATTTCGTATACGTATTGTGTATGAATCTATTTCAAGAGATGCAAAAGTACTGGAACGAACCTATTAAACCTCTTCAGTCGATAAGACATATTATTCATACAAATAATAATTATCTTGCTCTTGAACTGACTATTACAGTTAAACGTGAAATTATCTGTCACGGATAACATTTCAGAAAACAGGAGCATAGGCATCACCTACCGAAAAAATAATTATCCGAAACAGTAAATTTTACTCCGCCTTGTTTTCGAATCAATTAACGTCCGTAGAGCGCCCTCTATATAATTAGACTTTTTTCGTGTGCAATTAACAAACGGCAAGATCCATTTTTAAAATTGCAAGGGAACTCTGGCGCTTCTTGAAGTGTAATTTTGATTGCGTCGTCCTCGCCGAAAAAAAAAGAGAAGAGAAGCTTTCCGAAATGTTCCATAATCCGACTTATCCTTCTCGCTCCGCAGAGAACACAATTTTGTCCCTATTCTGTCGTCTTTTTTTCGTCTCGCTATCTCGACGATTGCCTTCTCTACCGAACCCCCTTCTTCCGTTTCCCGGGCCACTAGGTCCCGTTTCTTAATTGTGAAAGCAATGCATGCGAAGTGTCAGTTTTTTCTTGCCATTCCATGGACTGACGTCGCGCCCGGACCAATTAGAAAAGGACGTCGTCTTAGCACTTTCATTTGTTTTTACGTCTCAGCGGATTTTTATACTGCTAATTACTTTCAAGGCACGTACAGTAAGGGCCTAAGTGACGCTTCCGTAGCGGGGAGTGTTTTGTTCTTTTTTTGCTTCGATTCCCATCATCTTATACTCTACAGAATTGGAACTTTGATGTCTGAGAGAAACTACAGATGCAGCATGAGCCACTACCTTGCTTTAGCTTCAATTAACATTGGCTAACTGAGCCACAGTCTTTATGAAACTAAATACTTTTGAAGTTTTTTTTAATAATTCGTATGTTTTTTTGTCTATGACACAATATCCTTATCTAAAATTGAATTTAGTAATGATAATGTAATTTGGACTATCATTGAGATACCTTGTATGATACTTGTCATTCATTCGATGTATGTCTTGCAGTACATTTTTTGCAAAAACTTATCAATATTTCACTCATCGATAGCCGATCTTCAAGCAACTAGAAAACCAAAGAGACGACAACTTTGATATAGATGCTTGGAAAATCTTGAACAAACTAACTCAAAATGTATTAAAATCGCTAGAGTATACCCAATTCATTGCTTCAACTATAAAGTAGCAAAGTAAACAGTTTCTAAAGTCAGCTCTTTGACAGAATTTGTCATGGAGTAACAGACTTTTTAAGCCCGTTTAGCTTTTAATTTTCTGCTTTTTGTCATTGGTTTTTCTTCTCTAAATTGTTATCTACTTCTTTTTCTAACTTATGTATTTTAAATAGGGCCCAGTAAAATTTTATAAACCATCTGGCCTATATCTTTAATATTGTTTTCTTTAATTAAACAACAAGGTTAATAATGGTATCTTTGTCCTAACACCTTTCTAGCTTCAAATTTCAACTCTTTTAAAATCCAGGAATATCATTTATACTTACACACTTATGTCAATATTTCTCCTATGATCGATCTATTTTTCCCAAAAATCTCATTGACCTTTTTTCCAGTTTTGTTTCCATAATTTCATTCAATTTTCTAACAGAATTTTTTCTGTGTAATTTGCACAGTTCTATTTATATTTTTTCTTTGGATTAGAGCAGCTCCATGAAAAAAAAAACAGGATAGAATTTCGAAACATCAATTTGGTTTTCGTGGTAAACATGGAACCAAGTTCAAATGTCAAGTTCACAGAATCGTGAATAATATAAATACTGAGAAGCTATTATAGAAGGTGCTATTCAAGTTTAGGATGCAAGCCACTACTGCAAACTAAAGAAAACTTGTCATATTTTAAAGTCCTACCTATCAAACACGCACATCTCTCCTAAATAGAAAAATCGTCAGTCTGCCATCTTTCCTAACTATAAAAAAACAATAAAATGTTCAACTCCCCAGCCTTTATATTATTTATGGAAGTGAACTACTAGTAACAAAGCTAACGACAGAAATAGTGGTAATATTTGTGAGGGCACAAATGAACTATAATAATGACTAGTCAGAACGTGACTCTCATTCATATAGACAAATTTCCATTGATGGTTACGTGGCTTTTAATATGTTAAAAAGAAAGTATTTAAATTATATAACTGTAGCTTAATATTCTTTCACTGTCGTATTAAATACCAATAAATCTATTTTTACACATTTATAACGTATAACTCCTGTTTGTATTACACAACGTACTGTACTCGTATTTGCAAATTGAAGTTCGATATTGGCCCTAATGTAATTAGTAGAGTTTATTATCGCAATCAACGTGCATTAAGTACAGCCTTTACTTGTCATAATATGTGTTTACGCAAACTTAATCTTTAGTAATTTACGTAGGTATAATAAAATCGCTAATACAACCTTGTTCTCAATTACCAATATTTTTGACTGACATTATCTATAAAAATCAAGTACCATATGTGTTATTCCTAGTATTAATGATAAATAGAATCAACTAAACAACATCTAGGGAGCACTTATTAAAACATAAAAATTGATACCAACCACAAGAATTCACTTCATTATTTGCCAGATTCCGCAAAGGGTTTAAATTCTAACTATATATATTACTTACCCAACCTGAAGCGATAACAATGCATAAATGCTCTAACGTAAACGTTAAAGGCGAACAGGAAAAAACCTTCGGGTAAATCAATAGAAGCAGCGAGCAATATATGGTTTTGAGCGTTGTGTAAACTTTAATCCCATCGGGTTAGCAAAGAAAATATTTAGCCGGAGGCCAATCTAAATTTACCGGCTGAAGTGGAGGGCCTGATTGGTCGTATCGAGAGTTCGGCGTTCGAGTGTTTTTCCTGCAGGATTGTTCGAGAGATACACTGTGGATTTTTCATCAAGCTACCGCTTCGATTAGAGCCTCGTTCTCGCAATTCTAGCGTTCCTGTTCGACTCGCGTTTTTCTTTTTCCCGCTTTCGTTCGCCTTTCTTTTTTGACTTTTGTTTTAGTCGAGTTTCGTTTTTCTTTTTATTCTCCGAGATGTTTTCATGATTGACGAAATGATGATTATTAATGCAAAACGAGAATATATACGTAGAAGGAAACAGAACATTTTGGTTTGAAATTAAACTGTTAAAGTGCAGTACGTACAAAGGCTAAGAAATTTGGGAGACAATGATTATGAAATATTTTATCAATTTATGTTTGACGTAAAAACACAAATCTACTGGGCAAAATCAAACGGAAACTGCAACGTGCCAAAACAGACAATGCTTTTTTTTTGATTGACAACTGCAAGTTTAGAGGTTGTGTTTAAAAAATAATTTTTGACGAAACTAAAATTATCTGTGCATGACTTCTTGCTGGTTAAATATAAAGTTATGGTAGTAAGGACTTTCTTTGTCATTACTGGAACGCAATACACATGTTGGCAGTTATCTTGTCGTACGCATATCATGCAATTCGACCATCTGTCTCGAATTATGACGTTGCACAATGCATTTCGCACAACTAATTATAAGATTACATATGTTGCACTTTTCTCAACATCATTCGTATTGTTGACGAGATGCTATTTCAGCTATTTTTATCATTTGCCAGAATTTTTTATTAACCGGCTTTTCGTCAATCATTCTACTACCATCTTCAGGATTCAATTCTGATTGTTAGGAGACTATTCACTTCGATAACTTTTATCCATAATATGTACTTTCTTTTAATAATAATAGTCCTCTTTGGCCAGGAATGTAGCTTCGACCCATCTAATTCTATGGTTTTTCCTTACCAATATCTTATATGTATATTCTACGACATTCACAGCTTACTTTGTGTACGCAGTATCTCATTTTTTGGTTTGTATTTACTAGTTTTGTTTTGGCTAGAAACGAAGTTTCAGACTAAACCACTGCGAATACAACAAAATCTATAGGTACCATGTATCAAAGTTGACAAAAGGAAATTTTAAATATGTTCCTTCCACTGTTAGTAAGCTCCCAGTAGAAAGACTTCGAAAACGTCGAATTATAAAGAGTTCTACAAACGATGATGAATACAACATCTCAAGTGTAATCATCCACCACCAAAAATGTTCTCATAATTAGTGTTAGCACGACATAAAGTTTCTTCTGCCAACGTTTTATTCAGTAATTAACTGCGTTAGTATTAATGTAGTAATGGCGACTGATTGAGCGCCTTCATTTTGTGTCCCTAAAATATATATAATAGATCTATTATGTGCTGATTAAAAATCTGTTTGATTTGAACACATTTCATAATTATAATAATTATGGAACAGACTTTTCTACAACACCAATTCAAAACTGACGACAAATACAAATCCGTGGTGGTGACAACTTTCTTAAATTAAACAAACGCTATATTGGATTCTTATATTACTAAACAGAATTTTTTTATTCTCAAATGAAAAGTTCTAATCATAATGGTTTTATATTTTAATCAAGTGAGCTTGCATAGATTAAAACAAAATCAAATAAATTAATTAAGCTAGTGCTTTTTAATTTAATGATACGTAACTTGGCTGAAGAAAGAATAAGAAACTCCATTTAGTAATCCTAAAAATGTGCGAGGTCTGTCTTGTATCGGCTCCTCTGCTGGAAAAGCATCTTGAGTCTAAAACTCAAGCTATTCGTTTATACGACGTGTCTTCAGTTCTTCAGTGTTCTTTAGATCCGTGCTCTACAAATTATTGTAGCGGCCCCATGGTTTGTCTCTAATTTACCAATCCACAGAGACCTGGATATAGACTATGCGAGGATGTTGGCCAGATCCACCTTAGAAAGGATCCATCCGTCTGAGAACACTTTAATCCAACACCTTTTGGAGTTGGATCCTGACAGACCTCCACCACTAGTGAGTACGCGACGAATACTAGAAGAACTATAACAGCACAAAGCCACGACCTAGTCTCCACCTTCCCAAACGAATAAATCCTCTCATTCCTCAATTAAGACTTCGAATGGCTTAAGGATGCTCGTACCAACTTTAGGCAAAAACAAGGACCTCGGAATCTAACACTTTAGTGCTAGTACTGTAGTGCTTATTTAACTTTAAAAATGGGTAGGTACCTCGAAAACTGTGACTTTCAAGGTATTTATATTAACTTTATCAAATATTTTTTGCCATTAATTTCTTTTTTGTAATTTTTACACTTACGAAAACATATGATTCGCAAAAAAATGGCGATTTTTCTTTTTCTTAGCGGAAGTTCTCGTAAATTCGAAAACATTTAACCAAATCTCTATTTCCAACAATAAGGACAATACCCCACTCAATGTGAGGCAGCCTGTATATTTTTGAACTATGAGGTTATCATATTAAATTGATATTAATATGCTTGCTTTTATTTAGATGGATATTTTTTTATCGATATATACATATACATCCCATGTATAGGTACCAGAGCTTAATGAAATCGATGTTGAAGATTCAGGGATGGAAGTTTGATGGAAATTTTGATTTTGATTGGTGATTTTAGCGAATTTGGCGAAAATCTTTTTTTCGTTTTTTTACAATTTTTTATTAACTGTCTGCGTCAAATGTTTCCAGTCATTTATTTTCTGCGTGTAATACAGCGAAAGATGGCATGCGTTTGCATTACTGGGTGCAATGAACACATGCCCAACGGCCGCTTTAGAAGTGGTACTAAATCTCACACCTCTTCACATTTCAGTGGATAGTGTGGCTAGACAAACCACATACAGACTGATGGGAGAAGGCACCATCAGGCAAAAATCCAACTAATCCTACTACTACGCGAAGGGATCGAAGGGGAAATTCAGCCTCGAAACAAAATTTTACCACGGGGCTAGGTTTCAGAAGCGACTGAAATCAAAACACCATTAAAGGAACTGAACAAGAATGCCATATTATGGTACACAGATGCCTCTAGGACAACCGGAGGGACTGGAGTCGGAGTATATGGACCCAGAACTAAGTACTCTGAAAGTTTAGGGAAGTTTCCTAGCATCCTTCAGGCGGAAATACACGCTATAGATAGATGCGTCGGATTTAACCTAGAAAGGAAGTATCGGAAACAGGAGATTATCATCTTGACCGATAGTCAAGCAGCCATAAAAATGCTGAGTTCCTATACAATCAGCTCACAAATGGCTTGGGACTGCCTGTCTAAGCTAAACGAGTTAGGCAGGGAAAACAAAGTCACTCATATGTGGGTGCTCATTTCCTTCTAGTGCGGTGTGTCCCGCCGCACTAGAAGGAAATGAGGAAGTTGACAAACTCGCAAAAAACCTTTTTGCGGGATCAGTCAGAGTATACAATATTGGAGAAACTAAAAAAGAAGTTGATCAAAGGAAAACCAATCACTGGTTCGATCAACATGGAATGAAACAAGCGAAAACGACTCTGGGAGCCTATAACCAGAACAGATTCAATGAACTCATTACCATGAGCAAAGACAGACTTCGCCCACTGATAGGAATCCTATCAGGTCACTGTTGGCTCCGAAGGCGTATGAAAGCAATTGGGTTAGCAGAGACAGCAGAATGTCGTTTTTGCGAGGAGGAAGACGAAACTTCCATACATATCCTCTCTGAGTGCGTAGCACTACGTAATTCAAGGGCCAGGCACCTATGATCTTATGAAATAGGAGTGGGAGATCTGCCAAAAGTTAAGCCATCCCACATTCTAAATTTTCTAAAGCAGATAGGCTTAGCAAGCCAGTTATGAAGTCGAGAAACCCTCAACCTCACATAGAAGAAGAAAGGGGGACACAATAGCGAATTCGTACATACAATACAGCGAAGAATATGTCCAAATAAATTCTATTAAAAACACTTTGAATTTTTTACAATATTTAAAGATTCGTGGTTCATTATTTTCTCTTTTTTGTTTCTATAACTTTTTCTCAACTTTTTTACTTCGTCAATGTTCCACTTTAAAATTCCCTTTTTACGAAACAAGAAGTTTAAATTGCTGAGGAGACTATTTCCAACGAGATTTGCGGCAAACATGCCACAATACTAATTCAAAAATTAATCGGTGCCGTGCGCAATATGATGAAAACAACCGGTATGAGACTGATCCTGAGATAGACGTATTCTGCCAACAATATTGAGAAAGACTTAGGAAATTCAAGAACATTTTCCGTATTTAACATCGTAACAGACAATGAAAATTGGAATTGGTTTGAAGTCATAAAGAACTATAACCTTTAATGTTTTGAAAAACAATTAAACGATTTGTACCACTTTTCTGTTTCTTTTATTCTTAGGAAGTCATGTGTTATTTATGATAAAATGTGAGGAGTAGGGGAGGGGTATAGATTAAGATAATTGAAGTGACTATTTTAGTTGCGTCTACGCTATAATACATATTTCAATTCAGAAACGCCAAATATGTACCTAAGGTAACATATACGCATTCTTCAATTAACAATCAAGAAAAGAAAATGGCCGATTTATTTTTCACATGAAAATAAATAAACCTACAACAAGGGAAAACTTCTCGACTATATACTTAGTTTCTGAAAGAGGTCACACACGCAAACACCTACGCATAACGGCACATCGCCGAACATCTGCAGCATTTTTTTTTTCGCGTAAAACTCAGACGATAAATCACGATGCCTCCACACACAAATCTCACGCTACGAACACGCACAATAACGATCTTCCGAAAGGCGAGAAAGGGAAGTGGAAAAGGCCAGGGAAGAATAACACACGCACACATAGACACCCGCCGAGCTGGTTCGCACAACGTCAAGAGAAAAAAATCAAAAATGGATTCAGCGCAGCACCGTCGGAGTTACTGCCGCAATCATTCCTTAAAACGACTTATATGAGCAATATACTTAAATAATTGAATATTATGGGCTTTCCGGAAAGCTTTCAGAAAGATTGAGCGAGCAATTCGGGGACGCCCGCCGGTGCGTATAACATGTACAAGCATAGATTACATCTCGGGTTGGTTTTGAATTGCCACTGAGAAAAGTTAGATCTGATTGTTCCGCTATATTTTTACGTTTTGCGAAAGCTTACGGCGAATCTAAACATCCAGGGTTTACTTTATGCAGTGGATACTCTGATATACATAAAGTCAATGTTCACTGGGATTAAACATTTCTGTCACTTCTTACTATTACTCTTTAATCGCTATGTATAAAAAAACATCCCAGAGTATTTGTTTGAGTTTGCAAAGAAAGATCACACTGTCATAAAGACTGGTTGGTAGTAAAGCCACTCTAGATTTTGTCAAGTTCCTTAATTATTGCTGTCTAACACATGTACATAGATATCGATTTGAGAATGATTTGCTAAACAGCATATTTCTTTGTAGAAGTCTTTATTCAAACATTAATGCATTATGCTTATCAGCAAATTACTCTCTCTCTGAGTTACTATTGCATTTAAAAATATGTATCTAGCTACATATAATCACAGTTGAATATAAAGCAAATAAATTATATTGATGTAAGGTAGAATTACATTAAAACTAACATTTTTGATACTAGACTTCACATGAGCTGTTTGATATTTAAAATCTAAGCCTATATGTTGTACGTATGTTGTACGTATCCCAGATCTTAGTTTGAAACGTTTCATAAATACATATATAATTGGTAAATAAAGGTAAGTTTATTTTACGATTAATTGTGTTCCCTGCTTATCGGAAAACCCCGAAAGCCCTACTTACATGCAAATATCTATATTCTTATATGTAAATATTGTTTTACTAATTCTGATTACTATACAGATAATAATTTTTATGTATGGCTTTCAGAATTTCTCGATAAGCGTAACATTTTACGAAGAAAACATTTGATTGATACCATTATAAAACAAAAAAGTACCATCACTAAATTACTGAACTTAAAGAAACTGTTTAAATAGCCGCAGAGGTAAGAGTGGCTGCCCAAAGCTAGGGCCGGTAACGCTTGTGGCAATATCTCGCTAAGATGGTACTCCAGTTGAGCTACCATACATGTTAAGACATAACAGCACAACATCATTGACGGCGAGGTAATGTTGTAACAAAGCCATGGAAATACATTTATACACACAACTTACACAGCAAGAGTGGCAGCAAGTATACTTAATAAACAATACAGCTTGGGAAGCCGCTACAGCTGCTCTCAGAACAACAAAACAATTAGCGCCACAATTCATAAACAACACAAAGGATTACTCTTTTTTAAAAACAAAACCGGCAATCAGAACACCACAGAGTCAACTCAAAAATATATTTTCATACCATATATATCTTGTCAAAAAGTTTAGTGCTTACGACCTGTTAACTTGATAATAATCGGCCATAAAGTAAAAGGTTGCCCTTAAATATTATTGTTCAAGGTTGTTGCGATAATCGAAAGTACTTTAGAGGTTGTGTCTTTGTTGCTAACAACACTTGTGACTAAAGGAACTTGATAAACTTTTAGGGTTAGTAATTCACTGACTATAAATATTCGTACATGTAAGAAACGCAAAAGAACATAACCATTATTTTATAGATAGCAACAGCAAGCTATATAATGAACTATCCCATTATACTATAAATAACAGCGAACAGAATTTCACGTTAGAACTTCTAGAGCTTTACCTTTTGTATAGAGACAAATACATACCATCTGCGTAGTGAAAGCGAGGTCTTAGACTCATTTATGTATGTAACATATGTCTTGTCCTCAAACTACCAGATATTTCAATAGCATTACGTTAACTTTAAACATTCTTTCACATTTATTTTGGATCTACATAGAATATAATGTTCCTCCATTTCAAACTTTTCAAGCTTTAAATAACTTTTACACTGGAAAAGCAGCTTAGTTTGTGCTTCCAATATGCTTTTTTTCAAATAGGAACACTGTTATCCCTATTACATATTTTTGCTTTCTAGTAGATGTATACATATCTAAAATATTTTAAAGTTTGGCTTAATGGTTCAAGATAATTTTCAGCTCTGTAACTTCATATCTATCGCGTAGTTTTGCATTCATTTTGAAACATTTTGGGCAGAGCTATTCCTGTAACTTTGTTACTTTGAAAGCAGAATGTAACTATTTGTTTTACAGTTACTTCCCTAAATACTTATGTAACTCTAATAGCAGCATACGCTGTTTCGTTATGAAATAAATGTATCTATAACTGTAACTGTATTAATTCGCCTGAGAAAAATGTAACCATAATTATTGTTCATGAAACACACACAATTGTAAATCCTATTACAACCAATGTAACGGGAACCAATTTTTTGTAGTACGATATACTACAATAGTAATAGATTTTGCTACATATTTCTCTCAGTGTTATCATTAAAGCATTGTAGAGCATGTATATTCAGATAACTCATCATACTGATATACGAGTTAGTACTAAAACGATAAACAAGATCTAATAAAAACAAATTCCCAATAGCTTCTCAGGAATTCAACTAGATCTGGAAGACGACAGTTTTGATTTCAATAAACCGCACAATTCTTC
The DNA here is from genome assembly GCA_023690525.1 of Holotrichia oblita. Lineage (NCBI taxonomy): Eukaryota > Metazoa > Arthropoda > Insecta > Coleoptera > Scarabaeidae > Holotrichia > Holotrichia oblita. Next base: position 130,751,756 of record CM043017.1, on the reverse strand, counting down.
AACAAGAACGTCGGTTTCTAAAAATTTTTCAATATTTAAACTATGGCGTGATTTGCATGATATGATTAAATGAACAAAATGGACGATTTTGCTCATAAGTTGCATTTTTTTTAGATTTAATTTCTAAGCGGGTAAAAGAGAGTGACAAAGTTTGCATGAGAAAAAGGACCTCAAACAGTTGGTCGGCCCAAAAACAATAAAGTTCAAAATGGCGGCTACTTTTTTTAATTTACTTTTTTTAATTTAAATATACATAAAATTGATGAATCTTTGGTTCTTGGTGCCCTGAAAAAGTTAAAGGATAATAACACAATGAGTGATGATAATTTGCCGAGTTTTCTAATCCGTGACTGTGCTTATGTATTTGCAACTCCATTGGCATATATTTTTAATTTATCAATTACTACACATACATTTCCAGAATGCTGGAAAATTACGAAACTTTTTCCTGTACTTACATAAAAAGAGTGACCCAGCTTTAATTGAAAACTACAGACCTATAGTCATCATCAACAACTTTGCTAAAGTTTCTGAAATATGTCTCTACCAACTAATATACCCCCAAATTAAGAACCAACTAACCAACATGGATTTGTTGATAAACGGTCAACTGTAACTAATTTAGAGATACTAACTCAAGATATTTCAAGATCACTAGATGTTGGTGGACAGATCGACGTTGTTTACACAGACATATGCAAGGCTTTTGATCGGATAAACCATGAATTACTCCTAATGAAGCTAGATAGTTTAGGCTTTTCCTCATATTTACTTTGTTTGTTCCGCACATATTTATACAACCGGAAGCAATATATGAGTCTTAGTGGCCATCAGTCCAAATAGTTTTCTCCAAACTCAGGAGTTCCACAAGGCAGCAATTTGGGGCAAATCATTGGATTGCTCACACCTCCTTTTGCCGATGACCTGAAGATTTACTATAATATTAAAGCCGTCGAGGATTGCTACTACCGCCAGAGACAAATTGATCTACTTGCTGTCTGGTTTTGCTTCATATTTCGAAATGTAACGTGTTAACCTAAGTATACTCGTAATCCAATTTTGTTTACGTACACTTACCACAATGAAGATATCCCACGCTGTGACACAATAAAGGATCTAGGTATTACCTTTGACGCCAAGTTTTCCTTTGCATCCCACATTACTAAAAGCGGAAAACACTTTCTTAATAAGAAATGTATTAATGTACGTTAATGTCCATTATACCTTATTATACGTATGTACGGTCGAAACTCGAGTATGCGTCAATTATATGGTCTCCTATTTACAACGTATACACAGATATGCTTGAGAGAATACAAAGGAAATTTTTAAAATATCTATACTTTAGGCGATACGGCATATATCCGCCTCAGGGACTTGAGCATGAAGTATTGCTGCATGAATTCAACTTTGAATCCTTAGAAATTCGACGAAAGAAGATGGACATGAAAGTACTCTACCATCTATTGCACTCTAACGTAGACTCTCCTGAATTGCTGGCTCACATCTCCTTCCTTGTCCCACACATCCCTACGCGTGCGCACTCAATATTCTATTGCCCTACCCCGAGAACAAACATACTGCTGAAGTCACCCATTTACAGGATCTGTCACTATTACAATCAAATATCTGACAATTCAATAGATATAAATTTTTCCTCATTCCCACAACTACTAAGTGCATGTCACTAATTTTAACTTTTAATTTCGTTTTACATATATCGTTTAAGCGCGCCATAGTTTGCCATTATTTTCGACTGTCTACATCAACAAAATGTATTAAGTTTCCTTTTTAAGTCTCTTTCTTTCATTTGAATAAGCGTGAAGCTATTTTTTGTTTCTCTCTTACTTTAAGGATAATTTTATTTCTTTTTGTATCAGGTGATAGTTATTAATTTAGATATTCTATATTATTTTTCTTTTTTGTATTTACTTGTCCTGTTATTAGATTTGTAGATGTGTTGGACAGTATATATATTATTATTATTATTATTTGATCATATATAATTGAGTTTAGAGGTCTTAGAGTCCAGATAGATATTGATTTTTGCAGTGAAATGATGAGTGCAACTAAGCACCCAAAACCAACAAAATACCGGCCATTTTGATTAGAACTGAGAACTGAATTGGGTTTAGAAAACTAGGGTCTCATAGATATCAATCAATATCAAAAGTAACTCTTGATGTATGTACATGTTTCAGCGATTACTTTATGCATCATAACTTCGTAACTGTATTTATAATAAGTTACACTTCCTTGTCCTCTGTAGCTGTAACTGTGCTTGCGATTAGTTATTTAAATTATATTGTAACTGTAATTGTAATTAAAAGTATTTAACTATTTAGTAACTTCTAACTGTAGCTCTTATTTTGGGTTATTTTCTATACTATTTTGGAATTAGATTTTCTTTTTGCGAATGAGGCTGTATTACAATGAGACAGATGTAGATTATTGCATACATTTCCACCACCTTTTAATGGTTTCCAATTCCCTTCGAAACTATTTTATTTCCTGTGAATATTAACTAAAAATTGCTTCAGTTTAAATGCACTATGTAAGGTATCATTAATTATTTAATCCATTGCGAAAATTATCACGTTAATACATCTAATACCGAATAAATTTTAACTTCTGTTTTGTTTCAAAGATTAATTCATTAATGCAATAAAGTGAAAGAGCAAGAAAAATACCAACAACCGTACTGGATACGTTTATTATCGCGTCATTTAAAATTACGCCTCTTTAAAAAGAAAAACATCAGTAACACAGGAAAATTACCCGGTTGACGTTAGCTCGTTTTTCATAGAACTAATTAAAAGCAATAATTATTTCACAGAAGAGCGTTTGACGACGACGTCAACGACCCTCTCTCTCACTCGTTCTCTTCGTTAAGTCAGACCAACCCTCCACAGGCATCGCATTATAGTACAGATACGGTCCACAGCCACGGTTATAGTCGCACTATATACCTCTAACGTTACGCTGCCGCTGTAAACTGCGAAACGAAAATCATTTTCTTAAGTGCAAACCAAGTATCCACTTAAACGGAGCTAAAATCTGCCCGCGCCCACATGCTTTCAACCCCTCGAACTGCAATAATCGTAAATTCTATTAAAACATAACCACGGCGCGCGAGCGAGAAATCTGCCGCCATTACTACGACGACGATATGGTCGTCTGTTTAGTGTCCGCGGTGGTTCATTCGAACCTGCGCTCTCAACTCCCTCTTCACGGGATCCGTGTATAGAGTCTGGTTGCGAGTTTTGTGGAGGTGTTGTACTTGAAGTAATATGCGAGGAGGTCGCGAGACCGGTTTTCCTGACTGCGTATGAGACTTTCATTTTGTTGTACGTGTAGGAAAAATCTCTAGAGAATGACAGAATAAATACCTAGGATAAACTATCCAGTTATTGGACAAATTTGTTGTAAAATCTTTATTTTTATGACAAAATTATTTTGCTTACGTATAAATATGTAAATGATTGATACTTGTCATTAATAATATACTAATTGACTCCATTATGTAATATATCTGATTGAATATGATGATGGTGAAATAAAAACATTTCATATTCAACATTTCTTTTCTCTTAGTTTGATTCTTCATTTGTTTGTTGTTTTGCAGCCAATACGTTCTGGACTATTTAGAATCAATACATGTGATCTACCGCGTTTTCTAACCATCGCACCGTTGTTACACTTAATATTGGAATTGATAACCAACAATATATATTTGATGTTCTCATAATTGATGGAATGACCATATAAAGTGGAAAACCTGTTTAACCTATAGAAATACGAGTTTTAGTCATTTAGGTTACATTTAATCCGAGTATAGAAAAACAACGTCTGATTCAAACTGTGAAGAAGAGTTTTCCAAATTGTAAACTTGTCAATTTGCTATTCAAATTTGTTTTTAGGAAATTACTACAATCGGAAAATCATTGGTTACTTGTTGAGTTGCTGTAGATAATAAATCGTATGATTTATAGAATTATATTGTGGATTATACAAAATTACCCATCAAACTTGACTGAGAAGTGCAGCCATTAAGAATTTGTAACCCTGTGCAAGCTGGTTTTTGCGTTAGGAAAATTTTCAACTATTCCTTAAAAATGACTAGATAAGCGCGGACACGAGTGCTAGAAATTCCTTCCATTACGGATAAATGGGGTTACCGTTTACTAAAAAAAAACTAAAGTTCGACTGGCTGTCTTTTTGTCTGTGGAACTTGTGCCCCAATTTGAATTGAATCACAGAATTGGAAGCCTATATTCTGACAAACTTCCTATCTGATTTGAATCCAAATCTTTATATTTCGTTTAATATGTTTCACCAATTTCACACCTGCATCATCTTTTAGGCACGATGACGGATACTTTGTAATATCGTCTTCCAGAGTAGATTTGAGAATTCCAAAAGTTCTACCAACTTTATTTACACCCATTGTAACATTTTAAACACATTTCAATTAATTTATTTCTAATTTTTTAAAGTAACGGGAAAGATTGACTACCTTGCAATTTATATTTTTGAGGTTTTACCTTATAATGTTTCCATACCATCTTAATTGTCCTTCCTCTATATTTGATATATCACCGAAGTTGAACTTCTCTCGGAACATCGTGCTCTTTATTTTGTTCTTTTTCTGATCTTCACTGCTCTGTATCTTAAACTGTCTGCTTATAAAATGTCAGGTTGTCATTGTTTAGTGGGAAGTATGTTCTTATTTTGCAATTATGGCAGTGAGTGCGAATAAATAATTGTAAAGGAAGTAATGAAGAGCTAGAACAACAAAGTATAATTAAAGCAAAAACATATACAGAAAACTAAGCGTCAAGGAGATAACGAATAATTTTTTACCAAACGAAGGAAAAATCCTATTGCAGTACACCTAGATGTTTATATGTTGTGGCTGAAATAAGCACAGGAAGACAATGCATTAAGCCGTGCATTTTATTTCGTGGAAAAGTAATCTGTAAACAAAGATTACATTCTTCAGAATAGAACACAGAAAAATGTATCAAGGCTCAGCTTTCAAGACGTATTGGTCCTATTATTACAAAATATTGGATATTACCTATAAACAATGAATGTACGAATCATTCAAATAATTTGGTGCTACCTTTATTTATATACTTTATGATATCTCCGACTCAAGAGACGCTGAAGAAGTATTATATTTTGTAAACTTTGAACAAAATTTGTCCAGATGAAAAATTTATCAAAATACAACAACATAATGATTTTCTTGTGTTGCCACCACAAAATGGTAAGGATAGTGATATTTGTAGATGATGTACCAACAACAGATTTCTGGACCAAATGTTCTCCCACGTTCCTAACTATTTCAGCTCTTACTTGCTTCGCGATTTCTCTTTTGATAAGAGACTGTTTTTAGGTTATTAAAAAGCCTCCCTACTGCTCCCGTTATTGTCTTTGCTCTCTTTTGTTTATTTTCATATTGCCGCGAGGCAGCTATTATATGATTCCAGTATTTCTCGTCTTAATATTAGCATTATGTCGTCTGCATATAGAATTTCTGAGATGCTTACATCATTTTTTTTCCAATGACCTACATTATATTGTTTTAGTGGTTTTATTGCTTTTTATGGCTCTTTTAGGATTATGCAGAATAGTCGAGGGCTCACAATACAAAGCTTTGGGAGTACTCTTGCCTTATTCTCACAAAGTTCGTTGTTCAAGTGTTCTCCAGATGTCCTCTCTATAAACCTTATCATTTTATCCAAATCTATAAACCATAGGTGTACCTTTTCATCTTCTCTTATTGATTTCTTTCTTTTGTTTAACTATGAAATTTGCATCAGTGGTTCTACAATTTCCTTCTTGTTGTCCTTGTTGCGTATGCTCAAGAGATTTCTCTAGTTTCTCCTTTAATCTATTCTCAATTATTTTTCCATTCTTATATATTATCCCTATTTGCCAATCCTCTGGTTTTTCCATTGTTTTGGATTTATTCCTGCCTTATACATCCTTTTCTGGGTCAGCTACATTTTTTCCTTCTAGCAGATCTCTAAAGTACTGCCTCTGTCTCTCCACGATTTCGTTTTTATCTGTTGGTTGGCTCGTAAAATAGTTTTTGGTTTCCTAGATAATTGTTTCTGATTTTCTCGTCAAATTTAATCCAGAGCTCTTCACTTTTTTTCCTCGTTCGATTTTAAGTTAAGTATCTTTCCAGCTTTATTTCTTTTTCTGTTGGCTTTTTTTTTTTTTTCCTTTTTGTCCTATTTCATCACTAGTAGAAAACGGTAACTGCCGATTTTTGGCACTCTAGTGAGTAGAGACTTTGATCTCCTTTCCCGGGTGTTTTTGCTACCTAGAAAGAAGTAAAATAACTAATACCTATATTATAATTTTAGAAATAATTGACATCAAAACACTGTTTATAGCGGTAAATTTTGAAGTAACATGACTATTGCTATTTCTGAAAAAAAAATTGTAGGAGTTGAATTATTGTACAGTGCACTATTTATAATACGCCTAAAATAAAATACACCATTAACCTTTTTGTGATTTAATCGTTTGATATTCTTCAACAATACTAACACTCCTTTAAATGTATATTTGTTGCTGACAGTAATATGTTTAACAAAGGTTTTTGTATACTAGTTTAACTAAATCTACTCCAAACTTCAGGCAAACACTACTTATACGTTTTCACTATTATAAACAAATATAAAAAACTTGCTCAAAGTGCTCTGTATCATGTAAAAGATTACGTTAAATTCAAAACACAAAACATCCATAGTTGCTACTACTTGACATGTAGCAATTGTTACTAATTCCTAATTATTATTTTAGTTATTGATTGATGTTTATTGTCACCAAAGTAATAAGTCAATAAAAAGATTTATATTTTTATATACAACAGCCAGACAATAATTCCTTAATCTGTAGAAGTAGATAATTATCTCCGTCTCCGCTGTTTACACAAACATAGAACTACTTGTTTCTAAGTCAATATTATTGCTTCACGTATACTTTTTACAACATACCAACAATGATAATAATCAGTGTTGAAAGTGTGCTCGATTTTCCTCCGTTTCCCGTGGAAAAGCTCCATCCCGCAGGACTACTAAAATTTATAGCTGATTTGACATTTCCGAATGCGTCTGTGCGTGCCCCAGGCTAGCTCATAAACGAGCTGAAATCCCGAAACACATAGGACCGGCGAACGGCCACGCAATTTCCGGTTTGGAGGCGCCTCTCTTGGTACGCTACACGGAAGCATGTGCAAAATATACTGCCCCCAGACACCTGATATTTTCCTACGATGAGGCGGCAAGACGAAAAATCCAGGCAGTCCAAATCTACCACTCCAATTTACGACATTGGCAATCCGGGCATGTGCAAAATGCGAACGGCCACACAGTATAAATTCTGATTAAGTGTACGGGTAGAACGTGTTCTGACCTAAAAGCAGATACCGATATAGTTATCTTGTTTTTTACTATTAATATACAAACACAAAGGTTTGACAAGAGATTAGATTTTTGTATAGTTTCTTCGTGTATATGGTCCTTTTACTGAGTTGTATTATTGGAATAATGCCAACATTAATCTCTGTTAATTAGTAAAAATTAATATTCACTAGAAATTTGCATAAAACTTGTAAACTGGTATGAACACAGTCTTTTAAGGAATTATTTGCATTTACATTAAAATCATTCTGTTTCAACAAATATTTTTAAAGATCACAGAATATATGATCTAGCAACATGAGTACCCTTCCGGCTGCATATCTTGCATCTGACGCTGACGTATGAGCTCAGTACGAGTGATCCATAGCGATATTTCTTGGGAATGGGATTTTTATACATTCTACATTATGAACATGAATACAAATATATTACAAATTTTTGGAAGACCAAAACTCGACTGAAAATGAAAATCTTAAACTACCAGAACTAATGAAAATGTGAACAGAATGCAAGGTTATGTGCTCTCCGATCGTCAGTTGACGGTCAGAATGATCGGGGGACAGTTAAACTGGTCTCCCAAAACAGTTCTGATCGGATTTTAATCCACGAATTTAGATTCTGCAAAAAAAATTACCTGTCTCTCTGCTGCATCACGATGATTTGGCTTAACATGTCCACAAATGATTTCGATTTTTGTTCTGTCTTTGCCAGTAAAAACGAGAAATGAGTTCTGATTGTTCCTTTTTTCCAAAAATTGAAAATTTATATTAAAATATACCATTCTATAACGTTGAACAGGCTGTTATTGACCAGTTGAAGACGATTCCAATGTAGGAGTTCCAATATTACTATGAAATGTGGAAAACCAACCCCAGCTATAGGTGACAAAGAAATGCTTTGCTAAAACGGTTTAATACTTTAATTTAACCTAGACCAATTTCGTACAAAAGTATAGGTACCTCTTTGGCTTTCTTTGCGTGTGTAGTTTTGATAATTATATAATGGCAATACTTCAAATTATTGGCATTTTGGGTTTATTATATATTTTTCCTATTTGATATGGTGTTTAGCGGTTTGGCGCCACTCTACTGCAAGACAGCGTTTTAGTACAGCATAAAATACATACAACATCAACGTTGCAAAATAAATTTCTGGAAAACATGCAATAGCAAAGTTAAAATACAAAAGGAAAAGGAAGAAACCTAAAAACATTTTAGTGTGTGATTTCAAGGACATCACAACATTTAATTAATTATTCGAGACATGTGATTCTAAGGCTCCTAGGCCCTCATTATCAACTGAATACCGAATGAATAAAATTAAAAACTACCAATATAAACATCCCCTCTTCTGGTTGTTAATACTTAATGAATAATAGAAAGGAAATTTATAAAATTACAGCGTCTGATCATATTCTGTTTTGCAAATGATCATTTTTCAAGCAGGTTTTTTCTAAACAATTATTTTTAAAGAACACCGCTGTCATCGAGCAAGTAATTAAAAGCAATATATCATTCTACTTAGTGAAAATTATACTGCGCTGTTCCCAGAAATTATATTCTGAAATCGCTTGAAAATAAATTAATGCCAGTGAAATATGAAAGACGTTTTGAGAGTTGGATATTAACCTATTGCATCCGTTGTATGAATAAAATATGAAGATATTAATGACGGCTACTTGAAGATTAGAAGTCGTAAAAATGTTTAGAACTAAGTTCGTAAAATACATATGCGTAATACACAACTTGTAAATTAAATTACGCTTTCATGTATTATCAATCAATAAATCAATGAATCTCAAGTGTTGCTTTTAATATGTCGGCTAGATCGTGATACCGTGATGTGCTACATTGTGATTTCTCGGAAGCACGATGACAATTTTTATCATCAGTGATGAAGCAGTAGATATGGTAATCCCTGTTTAAACTTTTTGAAAAGCAGTTCATCTTCATAAAAATCAAACTGCCAAAACGGAACTTTGTACATTGAACCTTTCCCTCATTATTGCTTTGAATTTTATTGTTACTGTATCTATACGGAATTTAAAGTTATATTTAACAGTAAACTATTATAATATGAAACGGATTATAGACACGTAAGGAATAAACGGCACATAAATTGGTATTAAATATCTACATCCAAATTAAAATCTATCATTTAACATTCAGTCATAAACCATATTACAAAAGAACTAGGAGTTTTATTAACAATAAATTTAAATTCTCATCTCTTGAGCGACAAGTCATTTTCACCGTCACGAAAACGAACTTCGCACACATCCGTTAACAATACAGCCTGTTAAGCGATTGTGCGATCATTTAACGCGGTAGTAATCTGAATTTATGCGTAGAAACGGCGATAGCTGTGAGCTGGCCGACTCTACGGTAAAAGTACCATATAGCCACTCTCCAATCCAAGTCAAAGCAGGGCTAAGCGAGGGAGTATATTAACTGCAGATATTGGAAAGCGCCTCGGCCTGTGGAATTTCAATTTGACTACGAAATCCGGAGACCGGCACTCTTCTCTCTTAATGATTACTTTTGATTTATCGTCGCCCATTCTGTGACTTTTATTATAGGCGGGTTATTGCTATCGACATTAACGCCGAGATACTAGAGGGAACTGTCTAGGGGATGAGAGGCTATTATCGAAGTGCTTTTTCATCCTGGAAATCGGAAGATGAAGGTGTGTTAATATTTTTTCTAATTAGGTCATCGAGTTCGTCGTTAGTTTTTCCTGATTATTCCGGGTGCTAAAAAGTTTAATTGATTTGACAACTCCAGGCTATTATTATTACCATTAGTAAGGACTATAATTTTTTTTAATAATTACTAGTTGTACCAGAACTTGAACAATAAATTAATAATGGAATGGAAAATAAGAAAATTATATCCCAAAATTAACCAAATCCTCAAAAATATATAAGGACAACGTCCAAAGATATGTCTTGTCTGTAGTCGCTACCTAACAAAAACAAGATAACTTCATTAATCCAGCATTTAGAATTTATTACATAGAATGAATAATAAGCATATTTGCGAATTTAGACATTTTCAAGCTGCATTATTCAGAATTAGTTAGCTAATAACACTTGCATTGATAATTCAGGAAAACTTCAGATTTCCAATAAAATTTCGTTTATTACTTTTCACTGTAGGTACATATCACAGTCATATGTACAAGTAAGTCGGTAACATGAATACTGAGAAACGCTGAAATTTTGCTTTGATTCCACTGACATTTTTGAACGTCGGTGCGGAAGCTGCGAGACAAAAACGCTATTCGTTTTTAGTAAATAAAACAGGTAATATTATTAACGGGTCGACGCAGTGGTTAGGCGGCTGGCTATCCTTGTGGCGGGACGATAGGAGCAGGGTTTCAATTCTGTGGAGGGATGGTGACATTTTTCAAAGAATTGAAATTCCGGATCGACTTACCATTCGCTATTGGGAGCAAAGTGATTAACAGCGCGGCATTATATAAGGGCGGTATGATGCCGTCATAAAGCCATTTGAAGGCAATTTACACACTAAACTACACCGCGAGAGTTGCATTCACACAGAAAAAGGATTTCTATATTTAAGAAATTATTTTCTCTTGAGGAAATCCACTTAACCTAAGTAATTTTTTATTTGTTAGGAGAAATTTTACTATCTATAAGTTAATTGAATATCTTGGGAACAAGAAAGAAAATGAAAATCTTAATCAGATCAAATCTTATCAGATTTGATTCAAGAAATAATTTGTACAGGCAAGAACACATTTACTTGAAATAACCAAAAAATGCTATAGGTGGCGCTTCTGCCACTATATGCAACTATGCAATAGACGTAATATGTGAACTGTGCACATGTGCTTTTGTATTGTGATTATAACCTTATACCTTTTCTTATAACAACGTACAAAATTAGGGACATTCAATACCCGGAAATGTTAATTCCTGTGTTAAAATAGTATTCAGGCTTTCACAATCGTCGTTGAATGCACCTTTTTTCGGTAGTTTCTCTATCATATAAATGATTGTAATTTTATTGCAGGTGATTAATCTTATGATTTTCAATTTTCTACACGACAGAGAACACGAGAATCGTAAACCAGCTTATTTCTGTACTTATTTTAGCTACATTATTGCATATTTATTTCAAGAAATTAGAATTATCAATCAAGATTAATATATACTTATTTGAATATAATGATATATTTAATCAAAATCAAATAGTGCTTTAATTTAAATACTACTTATTCTTACTGTAACCCAATAAACTTTATATAAGACAGTTAATTACTTGAATATAGTATTTAACATTTCTTGCATTAAGTATAAATTTCCTTTAAACAAGAAAATGATTTCTAAATTCAGTATATAATTTCTTGAAATTCCAAGAAATTAAATTTCTTGGTCGAAGAAAATAAGTATTTGCTTATATATGAGAATGAGAATGACTTGAATTAAGTTATTCTTACTTAAACCTAGTAATTTGTTTTCTGTGTGTTGATAGCCAGACAAGTAATACAGCTTACGGACTCACTGCAACTAAGCACCTTACCACACATTAAAATATATAAAAATGAAAATAGATTTGTTCTTCCTCACAAAATTTCTTTTTTTTATTTTTATCTCTACATGTTTCGTACTGTATGCCATCATCAGGAGACAATGTCGGAGTGTGGAAATAGAACATTTACTAATTGTCAAAGATTTCATTTAAAATCATTCATTTAAAATCATTCTTTGGATATATACACATAAGTTTATACTTATTCGATGAAATCTTTGACAATTAGTAAATTTTCTATTTTCACATTCCGACATTGTCTCCTGATGATGGCATACAGCCGAAACATGGAGAGGTAAAAATTCAAAAAATTGTGAGGAAGAACAAATCTATTTTTCATTTTAATCTTCAGCACTCACTAACGTTTAATCATGAATCTTAAAATATATATATACAGTATCGCAGGTATGTATGGGAACGGTCGATTAGTGGGTAAAATATACAAGGTACAGGAAAAGTTAAATACAAAAGTTTTAGGGTTACAGGGTCGGTGGTAAAGTCGTGGCACATCAAAGTTGCACTTTTTTTAAACGGACCTTCCTGTATTTTATTGGATATTTCACTTCTTTCTTAATACACATAATGTACCTAACTCCAACCGTTTCCGAGTTAGGTTTTGAAAATATTACTTAAATAATATTATAAATATACCTAAATAGCTAAGTCGCACCTTAAAATGTCATAACACTTTATAAAATAGGACTGTAAACCTAAATTTTACAATTACATACTTGTTTTATTAATAACTAATAATAATTTAAAATTAAAAATGTAATAGAAGTCCCAGATTGCTTCTGAGAAAACATTGCTATCTGCTCAAGAGCTAAAATAAAAATAAAATTGTTTGTATGTAGTCGTTCAGATAAATATAAACCACAATATGAGTCGTTTTTGTGTTGTAGCTTCATCAATTTCCGTTGTTTTGTCAACATTCGCCAATTTAAAAACTAAAATTATTTATGGTGTTAGTATAATAAAAAAGCAATCGTTTATCTGTGATATCTAAGATTCTTCTATGTATAGATTTTGTTTGAACTCTGTTGAATAATTAGATATAGATATATCTTCCTCATTCCCCTAGTAGCGCGATTATGTAGACATCAATGCTATGTGCATGTAAATGTTTAGGCCAACTGTTATATTACGTGCTTTAATGCCACGAAAACATACATTTTTTATCTGGGAGCTTTCGTGTACAACCTCAACGCGTTATATTAGATTTTGTGACAGTTTCAAGTGGCCAGCAGCTACCGTAATAAAATTATCTACTACATGTGTAAGTTATTATGGTTTAAGATTAAATTACACATACCGTTTGTGTTTTTGCTTTATTTTTGGTTATAATCACGATTGTTTGAACTGGTTTTAGCGCTAGATGTCATTTCATAATTGTTTTCCCTGTCATCGTTGTTTTACCGTTACGGATAATTTTGTACCATCATGATCAATATAACAGTTATAATGCTAACGAATTATAACGTAATCTGAAATGCGGATTTTAATTATTAGGTTACCCATTTTTGTTTATTTACAACCTTACCTTCCGAAAATATCACAATTAGTAAATTGGATATACTAACAATTCCACTTGTATAATTGGTTTGCCATAATGTTATCCACGATTGCACCTTATGCTCGTCAGACACCCGTTATTTACTTGGGCTTAAACGATTTCCACTGGCAGGTGGATGACGGATTAGCGGAAGCTTTTTATAGATTTTTTCCTGGCATTTGGTACTGTATAGACAGTAGTGCTGCTGATGCGAACTTTACTATTCAATTACGCGTACTTATCGCCCCTCTAAAGGCTTTAATTAGCGTACGGGGTGGTGTTTTTTTAATTAGTGCGTTTCAGTGTTATTGTTGATGTTCGATTCACAACTCCTAATTTACAGAAGTTACCAAATTGTTTTATCGCGGTTTATATACCCAAATACTGTTTAGGTTTTTATATTTACAACGAAATGCACTCATAATATTGGCGATTATCATATTTCGGTGTAAATGATGTTTACCGATGGAAACAGGAGATAAATCAAATGATTATATTTATATAACTGAAATCTATTTGCAAATTTACTCGCATAACTACACATATCAATTTGTGTCTCGTTTTAGTAATTTTATATTATCAAATTATGATATTCAAAATGGATGTTGTAATAGAATTAACTGATGCTACTTTTTCGTTTTAAAATGCAGTAGAATGGTGTTCAGCCTTACGCGCAAAACAAAAATCTAGGAAGAAACAACTAAATTAACTATGCATTCAGTTACCAGTGTTTTAACTCTTTCGGTCACTATTTATTTTGGTTCCGAGAAAAAATCTGAACCTGTGCTACTAGAAAGTCCGATTTTATTTGCAAGTTTTTGATATCACTTGTGATTACTTCTTGATTCTGCAAGATATCCATTACAAAATCAATTTGCTCAAACACCTAAATAAATAAAACGTATTTTCTCTTTAAGTAAATCAAATGAAATTTGTGTTAATATATATTTTCTTAATTTTTAACATGTACATTCATAAAACTGGAAACTATGTTGTCACTAAATAGGAGTCAGAAGTTTTCTATTACAGTACTCGTATATTTAAGCGGAATTCTATTTCTTTTTTCTATTAATATACTTTTTCTAACTTTTATCAATATTTTTGGTCTTTTCTGAATAGTTTTTAGAGTGTGCTTTAGCATATCTGTGTTTGTGTTGACTCCTTTTCGTAACGGCAACGTTTTCGACGTTGTCTTTTTCATTATTCTTCTTCTTTAGTTCATTCATCCTGTTTAATTCTTCTACTAATGGCTCTTCTATTATTGTGGTTACTGTAAATGCTCAGAATTTTTTCTGAATATATTGATAACACTTTTATCTTCTTCAAGTACTATTATTATTATCAACGGGGTTATTATTATTAACGGGTCGATGGCTGCAGTGGTTAGGCGGCTGACTATTGTTGTGAGAGGACGATAGGTGCCGGGGTTCAATTCTCTGGAGGGACGGTGACATTTTTCAGAGAGTTTAATCCCGGATCGACTTGCCATTCGCTGTCAGGAGCAAAGTGATTAACAGCGCGGCATCATAAAAGGCGATATGATGCTGTCACAAAGCCATTTGAACACAACTTACACATACTGAAATACACCGCAAGAGTTGCAGTGATAGCCAGACAAGTAATACAGCTTACGAGTCACTGCAACTAAGCACCCACCACACATTAAAAAAAATAATAATAAAAAAAAATAAACTTTTTGTAATGTTATTCCTGCACCCTCCACCTATTTTTGAAATGACCAATAGAATAATTTGTATTCAATTAAAACTCAAACACCTATTGCCCACAATTTGTTCACGTTTTCTTTAATGTCAAGATTTTTTACTACAATTTTACTTGCCAAAAACATTGGATCGGTAATCACCTTACGTATCGGTCGATGTATAAGGTCTACTAGATGATGCAATCGTCAATTGTTAGTCCCAATGTCACTGTTCATTGAAAACTCTTGAATACCAATAGCCCTGTTTTCAAGATTAGCATCTTGTATAAATGTGAAATCATATATACTACAGCATACACCTATCTACTAACTTCGCGGATACAACACATACTGAAAGTTCTAGTACTCTTTTAGTAATATTCGTGTTTCTATCTAATATCTTTTAGCACGATTGTTTTTTCACGAACAGCATGTGTAGAGTAACCATGTGGCTTTGTGCTAGAGAACGAGGACCATTTGCTGCCTTAATTTTATTAACGCCCTTACAAAAGCAACGCCGCGTTACCCCATGTGTAACTTCTTTTATTGTGTTCATATAACCTGATATATTTCGCTACGGATAATATCATTTCGCCACGGATTACGTTAGATATTTATTTCTCTTTCGTGAGATAGTGTCCTTTTTCTAGATAAAATATACTAAATACTAACTATCGATTTGATATTTGGAAATTGTTTTTTATTGTAAATATATAGATGAATATGTCATGTACTATGGTTATAATTTTCTTAAATAACAATTTCTACTAAATATAAAATAATAAATATAAACCAAAAAATCTAGAGATGATTTTTAATCTATTTTCCCTGATTATTCTGACATACGGATAACAATTTTTCGACAGCCAAAAAGAAAAATAATTAACTTATGAGTACTCCCTTTCACTAAACGTGCACTATCGTCGCACACCCTATAATTCTCTAAGGTCCCAAATCAACCGAATGCTGATTGTCGACCGGAACTGTGTCCCCGAGGAATCAACGCTTCTCTAATATCACGGTCCTCAATGTATATCCAACAATAATAACTTAAAGAGGTCGGTTCACATGTCAGATTTGTCCCGATGTCGATGCCATAAAGTACCCATAGCATTATGTATGTATCTGCATACAGTACAGACACAAGTGTATATGGGAGGCATAAAGATAATTGGTTTATTTACTATACTTCGTTGTCCGATCAGACGATTGCCTTCCTACCCATTCGTTCCGTTACTTTTTTTACGATGAAGTGCGAAGCGCTTGTTCCGTTGAGTGTTTTTATCTTTACGATGCCATGAAACAACAACAAAATCGCATTAAAGTAATTTAACGGCGACGATAATGAAAATATTGATAAAAAAAAACTTTCAGTATATGTGCAACACGGACTTGTTTGGCGATTGTATAGTGGGCGTACTTATAATAAGCATCATGTAGTTTATGAACTTTATGAACAGAATCAACTTAATCAGTAATACTTCCTGTGAAGTTCGTAAATGGCATTCAAACATATCAGCGCCATAAGATAAAAGTTGAATTCAAGTGAAAGGAATGGAAAAATTTGGGAACTAATACCAACACGAATATACAGTACCGAATACAGTACCTAGTATATCTACGTGCAACAGTTTTGTTAAAAAATACAAACGTGTGGCAACAATCTATACATCTTTAAAAATTCGTAACAAAATCGTTCGTGTTGCTATTTCTACTTTCCTAATTCTGACTTTATAAACCGAGCATGGCACTGCTACAACTGCAACACATTTTCTGGTTTGTCTTTGAAACGAAATGTTAAACTTTTCTGAAACTAAATTTAAATAATTACATTGCTTGTTAAGTACTTTCCTGGAAACATGGCATAAGTAGATGCTACTTACCATTAACACGTATGTATGTACATACGTGCACCTCTAATAAATAACTTTACGATTAATCAAAATAATTTAGGTTTTCTGTATCCGCAATAAATATTTTAAGCTAGAAAATATTGTCTTGCCCGTGTTTTCCTAAAATAACGCAATATAGTTTTGCGAAAATGTTAACGTTTTTAAATCAATTGTACCTCCTCTTGTAATTTAAGATGTTTAAACAAATCTATACTAGATATTACCGGCAACGTTTTACAGCACCATCTATTCGTGTATAGCCGAACTATTGCAATGGTAGGATACTTTAGGAATAGGGAACAGGGACATATGTTGCAAAATCAAAATTTGATAATATCATCGTGAATTATAAGCAATAGCTTATCTATTAATCCATAAATTTTATTTTTACTTTATATCGTTTCATCAAACTGAAAAATAAACGCGCTACTTTACGTCACTAGTCTAAAAGTTGGAGACAGTGTGGTATGTTAGCTATAGACTGCATCATATGTCAAAACATGTACTGTATACGCCTTCGCATATAAACGTGTCCTGTTTTTTGCTAGAGTACGCTGTTTTCAGTATTTTTTAGTAAGATTGAGGGCATTGCGATAGTTTTAAATTGTACTTCAATGCTTCAAATTATGACAGCTAATTTGATTATTTATGCGCCACAGAGAAAATGTTTAATATTTCTTTGATAAAATGCTTGATTTCTTAGCCTTATAACCGACGGACTGTAGTTTCAAATAAGCGATTAGTTTTTTATATCGACATCGTTTTCGGGATAATGCTGATCTAAGTGGAAAACCTGTTTAACCTATAGAAATACGAGTTTTAGTCATTTAGGTTACATTTAATCCGAGTATAGAAAAACAACGTCTGATTCAAACTGTGAAGAAGAGTTTTCCAAATTGTAAACTTGTCAATTTGCTATTCAAATTTGTTTTTAGGAAATTACTACAATCGGAAAATCATTGGTTACTTGTTGAGTTGCTGTAGATAATAAATCGTATGATTTATAGAATTATATTGTGGATTATACAAAATTACCCATCAAACTTGACTGAGAAGTGCAGCCATTAAGAATTTGTAACCCTGTGCAAGCTGGTTTTTGCGTTAGAAAATTTTCAACTATTCCTTAAAAATGACTAGATAAGCGCGGACACGAGTGCTAGAAATTCCTTCCATTACGGATAAATGGGGTTACCGTTTACTAAAACTAAAGTTCGACTGGCTGTCTTTTGTCTGTGGAACTTGTGCCCCAATTTGAATTGAATCACAGAATTGGAAGCCTATATTCTGACAAACTTCCTATCTGATTTGATCTGAATCTTTATATTTCGTTTAATATGTTTCACCAATTTCACACCTGCATCATCTTTTAGGCACGATGACGGATGCTTTGTAATATCGTCTTCCAGAGTAGATTTGAGAATTCCAAAAGTTCTACCAACTTTATTTACACCCATTGTAACATTTTAAACACATTTCAATTAATTTATTTCTAATTTTTTAAAGTAACGCGAAAGTTGACTACCTTGCAATTTATATTTTTGAGGTTTTGCCTTATAATGTTTCCATACCATCTTAATTGTCCTTCCTCTATATTTGATATATCACCGAAGTTGAACTTCTCTCGGAACATCGTGCTCTTTATTTTGTTCTTTTTCTGATCTTCACTGCTCTGTATCTTACTTAACTGTCTGCTTATAAATGTCAGGTTGTCATTGTTTAGTGGGAAGTATGTTCTTATTTTGCAATTATGGCAGTGAGTGCGAATAAATAATTGTAAAGGAAGTAATGAAGAGCTAGAACAGCAAAGTATAATTAAAAGCAAAAACATATACAGAAAACTAAGCGTCAAGGAGATAACGAATAATTTTTTACCAAACGAAGGAAAAATCCTATTGCAGTACACCTAGATGTTTATATGTTGTGGCTGAAATAAGCACAGGAAGACAATGCATTAAGCCGTGCATTTTATTTCGTGGAAAAGTAATCTGTAAACAAAGATTACATTCTTCCAGAATAGAACACAGAAAAATGTATCAAGGCTCAGCTTTCAAGACGTATTGGTCCTATTATTACAAAATATTGGATATTACCTATAAACAATGAATGTACGAATCATTCAAATAATTTGGTGCTACCTTTATTTATATACTTTATGATATCTCCGACTCAAGAGACGCTGAAGAAGTATTATATTTTGTAAACTTTGAACAAAATTTGTCCAGATGAAAAATTTATCAAAATACAACAACATAATGATTTTCTTGTGTTGCCACCACAAAATGGTAAGGATAGTGATATTTGTAGATGATGTACCAACAACAGATTTCTGGACCAAATGTTCTCCCACGTTCCTAACTATTTCAGCTCTTACTTGCTTCGCGATTTCTCTTTTGATAAGAGACTGTTTTTAGGTTATTAAAAAAAGCCTCCCTACTGCTCCCGTTATTGTCTTTGCTCTCTTTTGTTTATTTTCATATTGCCGCGAGGCAGCTATTATATGATTCCAGTATTTCTCGTCTTAATATTAGCATTATGTCGTCTGCATATAGAATTTCTGAGATGCTTACATCATTTTTTTTCCAATGACCTACATTATATTGTTTTAGTGGTTTTATTGCTTTTTGGCGGCTCTTTTAGGATTATGCAGAATAGTCGAGGGCTCACAATACAAAGCTTTGGGAGTACTCTTGCCTTATTCTCACAAAGTTCGTTGTTCAAGTGTTCTCCAGATGTCCTCTCTATAAACCTTATCATTTTATCCAAATCTATAAACCATAGGTGTACCTTTTCATCTTCTCTTATTGATTTCTTTCTTTTGTTTAACTATGAAATTTGCATCAGTGGTTCTACAATTTCCTTCTTGTTGTCCTTGTTGCGTATGCTCAAGAGATTTCTCTAGTTTCTCCTTTAATCTATTCTCAATTATTTTTCCATTCTTATATATTATCCCTATTTGCCAATCCTCTGGTTTTTCCATTGTTTTGGATTTATTCCTGCCTTATACATCCTTTTCTGGGTCAGCTACATTTTTTCCTTCTAGCAGATCTCTAAAGTACTGCCTCTGTCTCTCCACGATTTCGTTTTTATCTGTTGGTTGGCTCGTAAAATAGTTTTTGGTTTCCTAGATAATTGTTTCTGATTTTCTCGTCAAATTTAATCCAGAGCTCTTCACTTTTCCTCGTTCGATTTTAAGTTAAGTATCTTTCCAGCTTTATTTCTTTTTTTTCTGTTGGCTTTTTTTTTGTTTTGCTTTCCTTTTGTCCTATTTCATCACTAGTAGAAAACGGTAACTGCCGATTTTTGGCACTCTAGTGAGTAGAGACTTTGATCTCCTTTCCCGGGTGTTTTTGCTACCTAGAAAGTAAAATAACTAATACCTATATTATAATTTTAGAAATAATTGACATCAAAACACTGTTTATAGCGGTAAATTTTGAAGTAACATGACTATTGCTATTTCTGAAAAAAAATTGTAGGAGTTGAATTATTGTACAGTGCACTATTTATAATACGCCTAAAATAAAATACACCATTAACCTTTTTGTGATTTAATCGTTTGATATTCTTCAACAATACTAACACTCCTTTAAATGTATATTTGTTGCTGACAGTAATATGTTTAACAAAGGTTTTTGTATACTAGTTTAACTAAATCTACTCCAAACTTCAGGCAAACACTACTTATACGTTTTCACTATTATAAACAAATATAAAAAACTTGCTCAAAGTGCTCTGTATCATGTAAAAGATTACGTTAAATTCAAAACACAAAACATCCATAGTTGCTACTACTTGACATGTAGCAATTGTTACTAATTCCTAATTATTATTTTAGTTATTGATTGATGTTTATTGTCACCAAAGTAATAAGTCAATAAAAAGATTTATATTTTTATATACAACAGCCAGACAATAATTCCTTAATCTGTAGAAGTAGATAATTATCTCCGTCTCCGCTGTTTACACAAACATAGAACTACTTGTTTCTAAGTCAATATTATTGCTTCACGTATACTTTTTACAACATACCAACAATGATAATAATCAGTGTTGAAAGTGTGCTCGATTTTCCTCCGTTTCCCGTGGAAAAGCTCCATCCCGCAGGGCTACTAAAATTTATAGCTGATTTGACATTTCCGAATGCGTCTGTGCGTGCCCCAGGCTAGCTCATAAACGAGCTGAAATCCCGAAACACATAGGACCGGCGAACGGCCACGCAATTTCCGGTTTGGAGGCGCCTCTCTTGGTACGCTACACGGAAGCATGTGCAAAATATACTGCCCCCAGACACCTGATATTTTTCCTACGATGAGGCGGCAAGACGAAAAATCCAGGCAGTCCAAATCTACCACTCCAATTTACGACATTGGCAATCCGGGCATGTGCAAAATGCGAACGGCCACACAGTATAAATTCTGATTAAGTGTACGGGTAGAACGTGTTCTGACCTAAAAGCAGATACCGATATAGTTATCTTGTTTTTTACTATTAATATACAAACACAAAGGTTTGACAAGAGATTAGATTTTTGTATAGTTTCTTCGTGTATATGGTCCTTTTACTGAGTTGTATTATTGGAATAATGCCAACATTAATCTCTGTTAATTAGTAAAAATTAATATTCACTAGAAATTTGCATAAAACTTGTAAACTGGTATGAACACAGTCTTTTAAGGAATTATTTGCATTTACATTAAAATCATTCTGTTTCAACAAATATTTTTAAAGATCACAGAATATATGATCTAGCAACATGAGTACCCTTCCGGCTGCATATCTTGCATCTGACGCTGACGTATGAGCTCAGTACGAGTGATCCATAGCGATATTTCTTGGGAATGGGATTTTTATACATTCTACATTATGAACATGAATACAAATATATTACAAATTTTTGGAAGACCAAAACTCGACTGAAAATGAAAATCTTAAACTACCAGAACTAATGAAAATGTGAACAGAATGCAAGGTTATGTGCTCTCCGATCGTCAGTTGACGGTCAGAATGATCGGGGGACAGTTAAACTGGTCTCCCAAAACAGTTCTGATCGGATTTTAATCCACGAATTTAGATTCTGCAAAAAAAATTACCTGTCTCTGCTGCATCACGATGATTTGGCTTAACATGTCCACAAATGATTTCGATTTTTGTTCTGTCTTTGCCAGTAAAAACGAGAAATGAGTTCTGATTGTTCCTTTTTTCCAAAAATTGAAAATTTATATTAAAATATACCATTCTATAACGTTGAACAGGCTGTTATTGACCAGTTGAAGACGATTCCAATGTAGGAGTTCCAATATTACTATGAAATGTGGAAAACCAACCCCAGCTATAGGTGACAAAGAAATGCTTTGCTAAAACGGTTTAATACTTTAATTTAACCTAGACCAATTTCGTACAAAAGTATAGGTACCTCTTTGGCTTTCTTTGCGTGTGTAGTTTTGATAATTATATAATGGCAATACTTCAAATTATTGGCATTTTGGGTTTATTATATATTTTTCCTATTTGATATGGTGTTTAGCGGTTTGGCGCCACTCTACTGCAAGACAGCGTTTTAGTACAGCATAAAATACATACAACATCAACGTTGCAAAATAAATTTCTGGAAAACATGCAATAGCAAAGTTAAAATACAAAAGGAAAAGGAAGAAACCTAGAAACATTTTAGTGTGTGATTTCAAGGACATCACAACATTTAATTAATTATTCGAGACATGTGATTCTAAGGCTCCTAGGCCCTCATTATCAACTGAATACCGAATGAATAAAATTAAAAACTACCAATATAAACATCCCCTCTTCTGGTTGTTAATACTTAATGAATAATAGAAAGGAAATTTATAAAATTACAGCGTCTGATCATATTCTGTTTTGCAAATGATCATTTTTCAAGCAGGTTTTTTCTAAACAATTATTTTTAAAGAACACCGCTGTCATCGAGCAAGTAATTAAAAGCAATATATCATTCTACTTAGTGAAAATTATACTGCGCTGTTCCCAGAAATTATATTCTGAAATCGCTTGAAAATAAATTAATGCCAGTGAAATATGAAAGACGTTTTGAGAGTTGGATATTAACCTATTGCATCCGTTGTATGAATAAAATATGAAGATATTAATGACGGCTACTTGAAGATTAGAAGTCGTAAAAATGTTTAGAACTAAGTTCGTAAAATACATATGCGTAATACACAACTTGTAAATTAAATTACGCTTTCATGTATTATCAATCAATAAATCAATGAATCTCAAGTGTTGCTTTTAATATGTCGGCTAGATCGTGATACCGTGATGTGCTACATTGTGATTTCTCGGAAGCACGATGACAATTTTTATCATCAGTGATGAAGCAGTAGATATATGGTAATCCCTGTTTAAACTTTTTGAAAAGCAGTTCATCTTCATAAAAATCAAACTGCCAAAACGGAACTTTGTACATTGAACCTTTCCCTCATTATTGCTTTGAATTTTATTGTTACTGTATCTATACGGAATTTAAAGTTATATTTAACAGTAAACTATTATAATATGAAACGGATTATAGACACGTAAGGAATAAACGGCACATAAATTGGTATTAAATATCTACATCCAAATTAAAATCTATCATTTAACATTCAGTCATAAACCATATTACAAAAGAACTAGGAGTTTTATTAACAATAAATTTAAATTCTCATCTCTTGAGCGACAAGTCATTTTCACCGTCACGAAAACGAACTTCGCACACATCCGTTAACAATACAGCCTGTTAAGCGATTGTGCGATCATTTAACGCGGTAGTAATCTGAATTTATGCGTAGAAACGGCGATAGCTGTGAGCTGGCCGACTCTACGGTAAAAGTACCATATAGCCACTCTCCAATCCAAGTCAAAGCAGGGCTAAGCGAGGGAGTATATTAACTGCAGATATTGGAAAGCGCCTCGGCCTGTGGAATTTCAATTTGACTACGAAATCCGGAGACCGGCACTCTTCTCTCTTAATGATTACTTTTGATTTATCGTCGCCCATTCTGTGACTTTTATTATAGGCGGGTTATTGCTATCGACATTAACGCCGAGATACTAGAGGAACTGTCTAGGGGATGAGAGGCTATTATCGAAGTGCTTTTTCATCCTGGAAATCGGAAGATGAAGGTGTGTTAATATTTTTTTCTAATTAGGTCATCGAGTTCGTCGTTAGTTTTTCCTGATTATTCCGGGTGCTAAAAAGTTTAATTGATTTGACAACTCCAGGCTATTATTATTACCATTAGTAAGGACTATAATTTTTTTTAATAATTACTAGTTGTACCAGAACTTGAACAATAAATTAATAATGGAATGGAAAATAAGAAAATTATATCCCAAAATTAACCAAATCCTCAAAAATATATAAAGGACAACGTCCAAAGATATGTCTTGTCTGTAGTCGCTACCTAACAAAAACAAGATAACTTCATTAATCCAGCATTTAGAATTTATTACATAGAATGAATAATAAGCATATTTGCGAATTTAGACATTTTCAAGCTGCATTATTCAGAATTAGTTAGCTAATAACACTTGCATTGATAATTCAGGAAAACTTCAGATTTCCAATAAAATTTCGTTTATTACTTTTCACTGTAGGTACATATCACAGTCATATGTACAAGTAAGTCGGTAACATGAATACTGAGAAACGCTGAAATTTTGCTTTGATTCCACTGACATTTTTGAACGTCGGTGCGGAAGCTGCGAGACAAAAACGCTATTCGTTTTTAGTAAATAAAACAGGTAATATTATTAACGGGTCGACGCAGTGGTTAGGCGGCTGGCTATCCTTGTGGCGGGACGATAGGAGCAGGGTTTCAATTCTGTGGAGGGATGGTGACATTTTTTCAAAGAATTGAAATTCCGGATCGACTTACCATTCGCTATTGGGAGCAAAGTGATTAACAGCGCGGCATTATATAAGGGCGGTATGATGCCGTCATAAAGCCATTTGAAGGCAATTTACACACACTAAACTACACCGCGAGAGTTGCATTCACACAGAAAAAGGATTTCTATATTTAAGAAATTATTTTCTCTTGAGGAAATCCACTTAACCTAAGTAATTTTTTATTTGTTAGGAGAAATTTTACTATCTATAAGTTAATTGAATATCTTGGGAACAAGAAAGAAAATGAAAATCTTAATCAGATCAAATCTTATCAGATTTGATTCAAGAAATAATTTGTACAGGCAAGAACACATTTACTTGGAAATAACCAAAAAATGCTATAGGTGGCGCTTCTGCCACTATATGCAACTATGCAATAGACGTAATATGTGAACTGTGCACATGTGCTTTTGTATTGTGATTATAACCTTATACCTTTTCTTATAACAACGTACAAAATTAGGGACATTCAATACCCGGAAATGTTAATTCCTGTGTTAAAATAGTATTCAGGCTTTCACAATCGTCGTTGAATGCACCTTTTCGGTAGTTTCTCTATCATATAAATGATTGTAATTTTATTGCAGGTGATTAATCTTATGATTTTCAATTTTCTACACGACAGAGAACACGAGAATCGTAAACCAGCTTATTTCTGTACTTATTTTAGCTACATTATTGCATATTTATTTCAAGAAATTAGAATTATCAATCAAGATTAATATATACTTATTTGAATATAATGATATATTTAATCAAAATCAAATAGTGCTTTAATTTAAATACTACTTATTCTTACTGTAACCCAATAAACTTTATATAAGACAGTTAATTACTTGAATATAGTATTTAACATTTCTTGCATTAAGTATAAATTTCCTTTAAACAAGAAAATGATTTCTAAAATTCAGTATATAATTTCTTGAAATTCCAAGAAATTAAATTTCTTGGTCGAAGAAAATAAGTATTTGCTTATATATGAGAATGAGAATGACTTGAATTAAGTTATTCTTACTTAAACCTAGTAATTTGTTTTCTGTGTGTTGATAGCCAGACAAGTAATACAGCTTACGGACTCACTGCAACTAAGCACCTTACCACACATTAAAATATATAAAAATGAAAAATAGATTTGTTCTTCCTCACAAAATTTCTTTTTTATTTTTATCTCTACATGTTTCGTACTGTATGCCATCATCAGGAGACAATGTCGGAGTGTGGAAATAGAACATTTACTAATTGTCAAAGATTTCATTTAAAATCATTCATTTAAAATCATTCTTTGGATATATACACATAAGTTTATACTTATTCGATGAAATCTTTGACAATTAGTAAATTTTCTATTTTCACATTCCGACATTGTCTCCTGATGATGGCATACAGCCGAAACATGGAGAGGTAAAAATTCAAAAAAAAATTGTGAGGAAGAACAAATCTATTTTTCATTTTAATCTTCAGCACTCACTAACGTTTAATCATGAATCTTAAAATATATATATACAGTATCGCAGGTATGTATGGGAACGGTCGATTAGTGGGTAAAATATACAAGGTACAGGAAAAAGTTAAATACAAAAGTTTTAGGGTTACAGGGTCGGTGGTAAAGTCGTGGCACATCAAAGTTGCACTTTTTTTAAACGGACCTTCCTGTATTTTATTGGATATTTCACTTCTTTCTTAATACACATAATGTACCTAACTCCAACCGTTTCCGAGTTAGAGTTTTGAAAATATTACTTAAATAATATTATAAATATACCTAAATAGGCTAAGTCGCACCTTAAAATGTCATAACACTTTATAAAATAGGACTGTAAACCTAAATTTTACAATTACATACTTGTTTTATTAATAACTAATAATAATTTAAAATTAAAAATGTAATAGAAGTCCCAGATTGCTTCTGAGAAAACATTGCTATCTGCTCAAGAGCTAAAATAAAAATAAAATTGTTTGTATGTAGTCGTTCAGATAAATATAAACCACAATATGAGTCGTTTTTGTGTTGTAGCTTCATCAATTTCCGTTGTTTTGTCAACATTCGCCAATTTAAAAACTAAAATTATTTATGGTGTTAGTATAATAAAAAAGCAATCGTTTATCTGTGATATCTAAGATTCTTCTATGTATAGATTTTTGTTTGAACTCTGTTGAATAATTAGATATAGATATATCTTCCTCATTCCCCTAGTAGCGCGATTATGTAGACATCAATGCTATGTGCATGTAAATGTTTAGGCCAACTGTTATATTACGTGCTTTAATGCCACGAAAACATACATTTTTTATCTGGGAGCTTTCGTGTACAACCTCAACGCGTTATATTAGATTTTGTGACAGTTTCAAGTGGCCAGCAGCTACCGTAATAAAATTATCTACTACATGTGTAAGTTATTATGGTTTAAGATTAAATTACACATACCGTTTGTGTTTTTTTGCTTTATTTTTGGTTATAATCACGATTGTTTGAACTGGATTTTAGCGCTAGATGTCATTTCATAATTGTTTTCCCTGTCATCGTTGTTTTACCGTTACGGATAATTTTGTACCATCATGATCAATATAACAGTTATAATGCTAACGAATTATAACGTAATCTGAAATGCGGATTTTAATTATTAGGTTACCCATTTTTGTTTATTTACAACCT
Organism: Holotrichia oblita; assembly: GCA_023690525.1. NCBI lineage: Eukaryota > Metazoa > Arthropoda > Insecta > Coleoptera > Scarabaeidae > Holotrichia > Holotrichia oblita. The sequence continues at coordinate 130,724,050 of CM043017.1, read as the reverse complement.
TACCTTCCGAAAATATCACAATTAGTAAATTGGATATACTAACAATTCCACTTGTATAATTGGTTACCATAATGTTATCCACGATTGCACCTTATGCTCGTCAGACACCCGTTATTTACTTGGGCTTAAACGATTTCCACTGGCAGGTGGATGACGGATTAGCGGAAGCTTTTTATAGATTTTTTTCCTGGCATTTGGTACTGTATAGACAGTAGTGCTGCTGATGCGAACTTTACTATTCAATTACGCGTACTTATCGCCCCTCTAAAGGCTTTAATTAGCGTACGGGGTGGTGTTTTAATTAGTGCGTTTCAGTGTTATTGTTGATGTTCGATTCACAACTCCCTAATTTACGAAGTTACCAAATTGTTTTATCGCGGTTTATATACCCAAATACTGTTTAGGTTTTTATATTTACAACGAAATGCACTCATAATATTGGCGATTATCATATTTCGGTGTAAAATGATGTTTACCGATGAAACAGGGAGATAAATCAAATGATTATATTTATATAACTGAAATCTATTTGCAAATTTACTCGCATAACTACACATATCAATTTGTGTCTCGTTTTAGTAATTTTATATTATCAAATTATGATATTCAAAATGGATGTTGTAATAGAATTAACTGATGCTACTTTTTCGTTTTAAAATGCAGTAGAATGGTGTTCAGCCTTACGCGCAAAACAAAAATCTAGGAAGAAACAACTAAATTAACTATGCATTCAGTTACCAGTGTTTTAACTCTTTCGGTCACTATTTATTTTGGTTCCGAGAAAAAATCTGAACCTGTGCTACTAGAAAGTCCGATTTATTTGCAAGTTTTTGATATCACTTGTGATTACTTCTTGATTCTGCAAGATATCCATTACAAAATCAATTTGCTCAAACACCTAAATAAATAAAACGTATTTTCTCTTTAAGTAAATCAAATGAAATTTGTGTTAATATATATTTTCTTAATTTTTAACATGTACATTCATAAAACTGGAAACTATGTTGTCACTAAATAGGAGTCAGAAGTTTTTCTATTACAGTACTCGTATATTTAAGCGGAATTCTATTTCTTTTTTCTATTAATATACTTTTTCTAACTTTTATCAATATTTTTGGTCTTTTCTGAATAGTTTTTAGGTGTGCTTTAGCATATCTGTGTTTGTGTTGACTCCTTTTCGTAACGGCAACGTTTTCGACGTTGTCTTTTTCATTATTCTTCTTCTTTAGTTCATTCATCCTGTTTAATTCTTCTACTAATGGCTCTTCTATTATTGTGGTTACTGTAAATGCTCAGAATTTTTTCTGAATATATTGATAACACTTTTATCTTCTTCAAGTACTATTATTATTATCAACGGGGTTATTATTATTAACGGGTCGATGGCTGCAGTGGTTAGGCGGCTGACTATTGTTGTGAGAGGACGATAGGTGCCGGGGTTCAATTCTCTGGAGGGACGGTGACATTTTTTCAGAGAGTTTAATCCCGGATCGACTTGCCATTCGCTGTCGGGAGCAAAGTGATTAACAGCGCGGCATCATAAAAGGCGATATGATGCTGTCACAAAGCCATTTGAACACAACTTACACATACTGAAATACACCGCAAGAGTTGCAGTGATAGCCAGACAAGTAATACAGCTTACGGAGTCACTGCAACTAAGCACCCACCACACATTAAAAAAAATAATAATAAAAAAAAATAAACTTTTTGTAATGTTATTCCTGCACCCTCCACCTATTTTTGAAATGACCAATAGAATAATTTGTATTCAATTAAAACTCAAACACCTATTGCCCACAATTTGTTCACGTTTTCTTTAATGTCAAGATTTTTTACTACAATTTTACTTGCCAAAAACATTGGATCGGTAATCACCTTACGTATCGGTCGATGTATAAGGTCTACTAGATGATGCAATCGTCAATTGTTAGTCCCAATGTCACTGTTCATTGAAAACTCTTGAATACCAATAGCCCTGTTTTCAAGATTAGCATCTTGTATAAATGTGAAATCATATATACTACAGCATACACCTATCTACTAACTTCGCGGATACAACACATACTGAAAGTTCTAGTACTCTTTTAGTAATATTCGTGTTTCTATCTAATATCTTTTAGCACGATTGTTTTTTCACGAACAGCATGTGTAGAGTAACCATGTGGCTTTGTGCTAGAGAACGAGGACCATTTGCTGCCTTAATTTTATTAACGCCCTTACAAAAGCAACGCCGCGTTACCCCATGTGTAACTTCTTTTATTGTGTTCATATAACCTGATATATTTCGCTACGGATAATATCATTTCGCCACGGATTACGTTAGATATTTATTTCTCTTTCGTGAGATAGTGTCCTTTTTCTAGATAAAATATACTAAATACTAACTATCGATTTGATATTTGAAAATTGTTTTTTATTGTAAATATATAGATGAATATGTCGTGTACTATGGTTATAATTTTCTTAAATAACAATTTCTACTAAATATAAAATAATAAATATAAACCAAAAAATCTAGAGATGATTTTTAATCTATTTTCCCTGATTATTCTGACATACGGATAACAATTTTCGACAGCCAAAAAAGAAAAATAATTAACTTATGAGTACTCCCTTCACTAAACGTGCACTATCGTCGCACACCCTATAATTCTCTAAGGTCCCAAATCAACCGAATGCTGATTGTCGACCGGAACTGTGTCCCCGAGGAATCAACGCTTCTCTAATATCACGGTCCTCAATGTATATCCAACAATAATAACTTAAAGAGGTCGGTTCACATGTCAGATTTGTCCCGATGTCGATGCCATAAAGTACCCATAGCATTATGTATGTATCTGCATACAGTACAGACACAAGTGTATATGGGAGGCATAAAGATAATCGGTTTATTTACTATACTTCGTTGTCCGATCAGACGATTGCCTTCCTACCCATTCGTTCCGTTACTTTTTTTTTACGATGAAGTGCGAAGCGCTTGTTCCGTTGAGTGTTTTTATCTTTACGATGCCATGAAACAACAACAAAATCGCATTAAAGTAATTTAACGGCGACGATAATGAAAATATTGATAAAAAAAAACTTTCAGTATATGTGCAACACGGACTTGTTTGGCGATTGTATAGTGGCGTACTTATAATAAGCATCATGTAGTTTATGAACTTTATGAACAGAATCAACTTAATCAGTAATACTTCCTGTGAAGTTCGTAAATGGCATTCAAACATATCAGCGCCATAAGATAAAGTTGAATTCAAGTGAAAGGAATGGAAAAATTTGGGAACTAATACCAACACGAATATACAGTACCGAATACAGTACCTAGTATATCTACGTGCAACAGTTTTGTTAAAAAAAAATACAAACGTGTGGCAACAATCTATACATCTTTAAAAATTCGTAACAAAATCGTTCGTGTTGCTATTTCTACTTTCTAATTCTGACTTTATAAACCGAGCATGGCACTGCTACAACTGCAACACATTTTCTGGTTTGTCTTTGAAACGAAATGTTAAACTTTTCTGAAACTAAATTTAAATAATTACATTGCTTGTTAAGTACTTTCCTGGAAACATGGCATAAGTAGATGCTACTTACCATTAACACGTATGTATGTACATACGTGCACCTCTATTAAGTAACTTTACGATTAATCAAAATAATTTAGGTTTTCTGTATCCGCAATAAATATTTTAAGCTAGAAAATATTGTCTTGCCCGTGTTTTCCTAAAATAACGCAATATAGTTTTTGCGAAAATGTTAACGTTTTTAAATCAATTGTACCTCCTCTTGTAATTTAAGATGTTTAAACAAATCTATACTAGATATTACCGGCAACGTTTTACAGCACCATCTATTCGTGTATAGCCGAACTATTGCAATGGTAGGATACTTTTAGGAATAGGGAACAGGACATATGTTGCAAAATCAAAATTTGATAATATCATCGTGAATTATAAGCAATAGCTTATCTATTAATCCATAAATTTTATTTTTACTTTATATCGTTTCATCAAACTGAAAAATAAACGCGCTACTTTTACGTCACTAGTCTAAAAGTTGGAGACAGTGTGGTATGTTAGCTATAGACTGCATCATATGTCAAAACATGTACTGTATACGCCTTCGCATATAAACGTGTCCTGTTTTTTGCTAGAGTACGCTGTTTTCAGTATTTTTTAGTAAGATTGAGGGCATTGCGATAGTTTTAAATTGTACTTCAATGCTTCAAATTATGACAGCTAATTTGATTATTTATGCGCCACAGAGAAAATGTTTAATATTTCTTTGATAAAAATGCTTGATTTCTTAGCCTTATAACCGACGGACTGTAGTTTCAAATAAGCGATTAGTTTTTTATATATCGACATCGTTTTTCAGGGATAATGCTGATCTGAACATTGAATAGGTAGGCAATAAGGTAGATGATCTCATAGCTTTAGCTTTTTCAAAAACTAAGCCACGATTTCTTGGTCTTGTATACCACGTTACGAAAGAGTTCGTATTGTTTTTAATTTTTTTATTGATTCCTAGAGCAGAAAATTAAGAGTCACAAAGTCTCTACTGTACTTACAGTTCTAGTTTCCGCAAGGTTCCGTTTTAATGTTTTTTGTAGAAATTGCCACAAACACCTACCTACATAATGACTGACAGACACAAACTGTATAGTTGTCTGAAAAAACATATTAAATATAATAAAAAAATAGGGGTCTATTTTTTTTTTAATGAGATTCCATGGTGGACTCTGTGTGAGTAATGTTTAAATAAATACTAAAGGAATTATGGTCCTTTCTCACAATTTTGAATATTGTGAGAAAGGACCATAATTCTTTTACTATTTATCTTTTTTTTTTAATTCATCTATGTGATTATATATAATTTGAAAAATGTGTCTTTTCCCCATTCTACATTACAAACATTAGCTATCGTATTTCTCTTCGTTTCATTTTAATTAAAATCCGAAACTATTTGCGAGTATTTATGTAACAATGCATTTTATAAATTGAAGTAAATAATTGAGTCATATTGTTCTATCCGTTCATGTGTTAATTTGTTTGCGATATTAAATTTTGCAAAGTAAACAGCAGTGTATGCAACACAAAAGATGGCATTCTTAATAGATTTGCGGATGGTATTTATTATTATTATATGCAATGGCAACATATAATATAATATAAAAACGAATTTTAAAGATTTTCATTTATTGACATTACAACATTTGTCTCTTCTGAATATTGAAGGTGTAAAAATTTATATGATTTATTTTAATCATTTGTTAAGACGGCGTCTTAAACTTTGCAAAGTTCCTCTGTGTCTGACCTGTCATTTGCATAGTTCTGTTCTTTAAATTTCAATTATCAAATATCTTTATAGCTTTTAATTTAGTTTCCTCTCTTAGGATTTTATAGTTGGAAAAATTAAAATTGTGTCAAGTGTCATGTATATAATGGATTATAATTTTTAACATATACTGGTTAATTCGTCCTACATATATGTACTTGATTACAGTCATTGTATGATGCTGGTGTTTGTTTTCCCCCCATCCGTATTGCAATTATTGTAATGTATACAAGTTCGTTGTTGTATTATTTTATTTACAAATTATTATTTATTAATATATGTATTTTTTGACCTTTGTGTACTTATCTTTTAATTCCTGATTTATTCCCACTTAGAGGTCAATAAAACAATAAATAATTAAATACCAATTTATTCCATAACATATAATAATATGTTTTCGTTAAATAACTTCTTCGGTGGAAGAAATTGACATTTAATATGTGTCAAATTACAAATAATATAAATATAAATTGCCATGCCTATCAACAAAATTAATTAAAACAAAGAATTCATTGATATATCGAATTTTAATTATATTCACAAGTAATAATGAAGGAATAATAATTTAATACAACATTAGAAATTGAAATGATTTGAATTATTCGTATATCAATCTATTTTTTGTCAAGCTCTAACAATTCTGTTCAAGGACTAGGGAAAAACATGGCAAAAAAACCTAGTCAAGAGCTTAAAATTAATAAAACATATACCACACTATACCATATATAAACAATTTAAGCGACACAATAAAACACGAATTAATAAAATCAGACATTCACATAACTTTCATACCTACCAACAATAGACATTTATTCACAAATTTAAAAACATCCATTAAACATGATAATCAAAGTAATGTCGTTTATAAATTAGATTGCAAAGATTGTAATAAATGTTATATCGGACAAACCAAACAATATTTAAAGAAACGAATTTATAACCATCAATACACTGTTACACATAACGTCACCGCTGAAACTGCTTTATCTAAGCACTCTAAAGATAGACGACATAATTTTGATTTTCAAAACACTAAAATTTTAAAAAAGGAAAATAATTATAAAAAAAGATTAATTTACGAAATGATATACATTAAGAAAGATGAAAACGCGGTAAATTTTAGAACGGATATTGATAATTTAAGCGTTATTTACAATAATTTAATTCACGCATGAATTTTATTAATTTTAAGCTCTTGACTAGGTTTTTTTGCCATGTTTTTCCCTAGTCCTTGAACAGAATTGTTAGAGCTTTACAAAAAATAGATTGATATACGAATAATTCAAATCATTTCAATTTCTAATGTTGTATTAAATTATTATTCCTTCATTATTACTTGTGAATATAATTAAAATTCGATATATCAATGAATTCTTTGTTTTAATTAATTTTGTTGATAGGCATGGCAATTTATATTTATATTATTTGTAATTTGACACATATTAAATGTCAATTTCTTCCACCGAAGAAGTTATTTAACGAAAACATATTATTATATGTTATGGAATAAATTGGTATTTAATTATTTATTGTTTTATTGACCTCTAAGTGGGAATAAATCAGGAATTAAAAGATTATTATTTATATATATTATTAAGACTTGTTAATGAAATCACTCTACTAGCAAGTACAGCAACGGTATTTTTTATAGGGCATTGATTGAGATGACAAAAATTCAAATATTTGCCTAAACTAGTGCTTTGTGTACACTGAAAGAAAAAAAAATGGGTTACTGAATATACTAGATTCAGTTAATATTTGTGTTTTTAAAAATTAATTTTCTGATCTTCTATATAACCAGCTGAGCAATGACGTGAAATTAGTGCAGCTATAGTGCAGTCTCCTATTAGTTTACAGAATGTATTCTTTTCTTTAAAATATGTTGATTTAAATTCTTTAAAGAAATGTTAATGCAAACACACATAAAAAGAATTTTTAATTCAAACAAATATAACTCAAGTTAAGAATATCATTGTTTCATATAGGTATACGCAAATAAATATATTCTTGGATCAAAAATAATATTTATTTAATTTTCAAGAATGGAATGTCTTAGTACAAGAAAATAATTCATTGAAATAAGCCATTAATTTCTAAAAGTAAGGATTGCAATACTCTTAGTGAAAGAATGTTTTTAATTGAATGAAGCTTTATTCTCTCGCGAAGAGATTTAGTTTCTACTCAAAATAAGAGAGACACATTTGCCAGAAGAGATTGACTATGGTTAGTGCAAGAAAACTATCACTTGAATGAAATGTTTGTTACGTTGAAAGATTGTACTTTTGTTTGCAACAACACTTTCTTCTCGTGATTATGTTTCGTATTTATTAGTACTGTTCGGTACGGCACACACGCACATATTACATATATACGTACCAGTACACCATACTGACAAGTATCAATAAGTACGAAATTCCAGTCTACGGTTGCAATCATTTTCTGGCGGATTATACCCAAAACCCTTTATATAAATTTGCTTTGCTTTTTCTTAATAATAATTTTCTTGTTTTTCTTGGGATTCGGCGCTAGCTTGATTTGAAAAAATTTAACGCATCACAGTTAGAAATTTAGTGTAAATAATTAACACTAGCCGGTGTTTATATAGGTCCACTCTTTTTAGAGTAAAATATTAACACGGAGTGCACGAGTAAATTTTAGAGTAAACATCTCTCTACGTAGTGCAAACATAGTTACTCTACTTTTACACGTTACAGATATATTTCTAGCCGATCCATCCAAATTCTTTCAGTTTGGACCACCTCCATTGACCAGCACCAGCTTCATTACCATTTAAAAGTAATCATAAAAATGTTTTTGTGGAAAAAAAAATCGTGCCTCGAAGCGGGATCGAACCCCGTACCGCCGCATGACAAAGCGATGACATTACCACGGACCTACGAATTCCGATAGTTTTACATAGCGATAATGTATATACATAATCTATAACGAAACCTAACCTATACCGATTACAAAAATTATTATTTCCGCGTAGAATGGTAACGGCCTCGTCGAGTTCCTCACATCCTGCCGGCCGTAGGAGAGATGCCAAACTACCTCTACAAACACCAATTATTACAGATATAAATAATATAACATTGAAGTTAACACTGTTTTGATAGGAAATTTTACACTATCGTCTACCGTCTTTGTTTAGATGCATGCTTGCTATCCTTTACTGCTCGATTTAGTGTAAAATTACTATTAGAGGCAATTTAAAATAGGTATATACTCTACATTTTTTACTCTAAAATATTTACCAGTAACACTAGACAGTTTACACGGCTCTGTTTTCGAACTGTGTACATAGTATGTTTAAATTTATTGTAAGAAACTGTTTTGATATGTTAACAAAACAATACATTATCACAGGATATCTATTTAGTTTAATTTAGTTTATATCATGCATGTTTCTTCCCATTTTTGGATGCTTCTAACAGTCCAGTGTGTTAACCTTCGTGGTAGGAGCTGTACCTACCCTGTATTTCGATTATTGTAATATATCCAACATCAATTCCATATCCAACATTCAAGAAGCATGTTTCCTATACTACCTATAATAGGTACGTTATTATACAATGTACTTTTAATATATAGTAATAAATATGTAAATAGAAATTAGAAACATTGAATTACTTACCGAGTTCCTGTTATTATTGCACAATTTATCACACTTTAAGACGCTTCACCCCAAAACAATAAACTATTGCTAAGCTAATGGCGTCACTCTACACGTGCTCTACACTACATAATATACGGTAAATTGATGCGCATGTGCGTTTGTCACGTGACTATATTATTTCGATATTACCCCTCCCCGTCAGAACATCATCATAACTTTTTCAAAGAAACTTCCACCTCAAAACAAGCATTTTTTTTGCTTGAAACATTCGAATCTTTAATGGAAGAATATATTTTATTAAGTTGAAAATCTGGTCCGTTTTTTGTCTGAACCTTTTATTTCTTAGATAGAGAAACTTACTCCTTGGAGAAAATATATTTTTCTTCAAACCAGCTATACAACCAAGAGTATAATTTACTACAATTAAGTAAAATAATTGATTCTATACAAGCACAATTTCTTGTTCTGAATAAGGACACATTTGAAAGAAATAAAACTTAAAAAAAAATATATTTACTTAATAAAAGAAATCTTTTCTATGTGTGAACTCTTTTATGTAGATTATTCCTGGTTTCCTCAACTATTTGACACTGCAAGTGAAATTTGTATTTGTATGGTATATGCTTCATTAAAAACTAATTTATTAACATCATTTTTGAAATTGTTAGAACTTTTAGAAAATAAAATTGCTTTTTTTGTGGTTGATTTTATATAGTCAGTTATAGGTATTTTCTTTGGTGTAATCAATTCGCGCTATCAATTTGGCCAGAAAGCAGCTACTAAAATATTTCGTTAATGGCGGATTCTTAATTAGATGTATGCAATTCAAATGGTATACAATTTACATTAAAAAATAAACAAAAAACCTGATGGTCACGAAAACAAAAAGTTTCAAATAATTTAAATAAAACAAAAATCAGCATATGTATTTGATATTTTTCTGTCTCTATCCGCATATACTTAAATTCAAGATATCCGGGATACAGAATTGATTTAAAAGATATGTTTTGAGGTGGTAGTTTTATCTTTTCTAAAAGAATAAAAATTGAAATTGTTGAGAACAACTTGCGATTCTTGCTATAGTTTGTACCACGAACAGATAAAGTAATCATATACGGTAATCACGTGAAATATCATATGTTCGTGAAAATTCTATCTTACAAAGGAAAACAATTTAGTGATCTGTGTTGGTAAAATAGTTTACTTTAATCCAATGAATTGATTTTGCTACAAATTCAATAGCCAGTTGGAGAGATATCATGGTCTTGTTAGTCTATCGCTATTCATGAAATAAACTTTAGAAAAGTTTCTTATATTAAATTAACATTGTATATTGGAAAGATTTTGTTGCTTCATTTCCCAATATTAAAACATAAATCTATTGATTTTTATATACTTTTATCACGTTTTCGAGACGAAAATCAGGACGATCAAATCCCCATCGTAAAATTGTATACTCGCACACAGATATCGACAAACTGAGACTCAAATCGTTATAGCACAGATAAGTTATAGATTAGTTTTACACGTCCGCTCAGGTTATATTTCATTCAAGTCTTTTTGGTAATCTTCCACGCTCACTATACGTAGCAGATCTCCCTCTTCTTCTAACTTTTCTGCTTTGACGAAATCCGGTCATAGACGTCAGACGATCGTCTGAAGAACCTCTAGGTGGTGGTGGTAGCAGGTTCAATTCCTGTTTCCTTCACATCATCCTTAGAGCGAGTACATTCAACGTTCAACCGCCGTTCCTCTATACTAAAGTGTTATCGATTGCTATCAGTTTGAGGCAAACTGTGATTCGTTCAGTCAGAGAAACCGTGGCCCCGCCCGCACCCTACGTTGCTATAGGAACACGGCTCCGTACTTCAGACGGAGATAAAAAGCTCCCGCTTAATGGACGTAAAAGGAGACGGGTAACAGCTAGAGTGCCTGATCCACGATTAGCACGAGAGAGATAAGCGACGCGAGGATAGAATGACAAGACGAGAGCGCGAATAAATTAAACAAAATTCGAAATAAACTGGGTTCGCTGCGATTCGTTTATGTCTTTTCCTGCAGATTTCTGCAAGTTATGGAGTTTCCGCTTTTCTCACCCGTCGACCCACCTTTCTTTGTTGCCGCTCATTCCTTTTTTGCTTTTAATTTCTTTTTTATTTCGGATAAGATTCTTCATCTCTTCTGTGTTCTTATCCGTAGAAATCTTATCTTCGATTCTCAAACGTATTGTTAGGGAGTTTACAACGATTCCAGATATAAAATCCTAATATGAAGGGAGTCACTGTGGGAAAATGTAAAGGTTGTGCCAAATGTTACAATCAACTAACATAAAGTCGTTTTACAATTTACGTTTAATTAATGTAATATTTTGTATTTCAAATAATTTTCAAATACGTTCGTACTGCTGGGAAAGGCATGTCTAGAGAGACGCTTTAATAGTGCTAATAACTTTGCACTTTTGCAACAATTTTACTTTTGTATAATTTAATGCTTGAAAATCAAGAATCGAAACCGAACTTGACATTTTTATTTACTAACGTTACGTTTCTTTTTTTTGGATAAGTAAAATAGAACACAGTAGTAGTAAGTGAATGTAAAAGTAGAAATAAAACATCAGAATAGACAAAATCCACTCCTGGAAATAATTCAGGAGTCGATACACCCAGTATATATAAAACGTGTGTAGAATAGCTACCTATGCCTGTAAATCACTTGAGTTACTACCGAGTATCAGCTGGGTAACGATTTGTTAGAATCCGCAAATGTTAGTGTACTTTCAAAAGAGCACGCATACAATTAAACCAAGAGTTGTGATAAACTACTTCTGTAAAAGAGATTTGTCGCCAGATTAAATTTATATGGATACACCGGGTTCACGATTCGTGCAACGTGCACGTCATTAATAGAATTTTCGGAGTCACCAACAGAAAAACAATAAAATACCTATCGAATAAGTTAATGTTTACATCCTGCGAATGCATTTTTAAGTTGGTGCGAATGTACAGTGTTGACACATACCACTCTGTCATTTGTCAGATGTCAGACTGTAGTCAGTTCTGTGCTGATGATGCAGCGTGATGCTGTGAAATGTACATATACATATAAATTAAAACTTTTGTGAAGTTCCTGGAGTTTTTGTTTGAATTTATTAATTATTTCTTCACAACTTACATCATTTATTTAACTTTTAAATTAACTAAACAGTCCATTAAACCAAAACTATTTCTTACAGGAATTGTTCAAACTGTGCCTCGTTCGCCAGTTGTAAGACTGACATTGACAAACAGTTGTTTTATTAAAACAATTGAAAAAATTGATAAAAACACTAAGTTGTAATTCTTTTAATATTTAGTCTTTTTTTTCATAAACACAAAATCAAGTTTATTTTGTTTTTTATTAATTCTCTCAGTTTTTTTCTTATGTGACCCCTATTTCAATTATTTTTTTATAATGCAGAAAAACAAACTTTATCAAATAATGTAAAAAAAAGCTTCCTATTTAAAAAAAATATTGACGACGTCATAACTTTGACAAATTTGATGTTTTATGTTTTTGACTTACGTTAAAAGACGCGGAATAAAATAAACTGTTTGACGTATTTTTTTTTCCAAAAATGAACATTGTACGTTTTATGAATTTTGTGCATTACTTTATCATAACACTATTTATAGCAATAAATCTCCATCGGTTTATGAAATTGATAACCCGTTCCAACAATATGACGACACAGTTCTCCGTCTGCCACGGTACCATTTACATAACAGAAAGAAATCCAAAAATGGTGAGAAAGTGAGGTTGGGATTCATCGAGACGACCCGGACGAATTTATTATTAATCTTGATGAAGAGTCTGAGAGTGAAGACGATTTATTTCTAGCTTAGTGTCATTTGTTCTTATGTTGTTATTGTTTTAAAATACTCAGTATCTCTCTCTCGATTGTACCTAATACAAATATCGTTCTCTTCTTCGTTCTGTTATACCTAAGTAAATACGTATAAAGTTTTCATCTGTATTTATTATAATTTGTAAGGGAGATAATAAATTTGATTATTTATCAATAAAAAAATACTTTAGATTTTCAATTCTTATTAAAATTCATTGTTTTTAATCCAATATTCAATATTTTGGTGATTATAATCTAAATATTGGAAGTTTGACATGAGTGTTTAGTACTCTAATCTAAAATTTAAACAAATCAATTTTGCAACATTGTTTTGACGTGAATGATGACTTGCACGTCTTCGAATCGTGAACGCAGTTTATGACCGTAGTATTGGGCGAGTTTGCACTTTTCTATAAAGTACATAGTTACGAATTAGTTACGTGATTTTACACTCGGAACGCAAACACGTAAACATACACCAGATGCTCTGGCCGTCTGAAACCTGTCGCTACCGAAGACAATATTGATTTGGTTTATAATATAGTACTAAATAAGAAGAATTGTGGTTAGGTTTATAACGGAGACATGTGAACTTAGAGTTGAAAATGTTCAAACACAGTTACGCGATGAATTCAAAAAAGTGTTCTCACTGTGGATACCAAAAGTGCTGAGATAAAAAATACTTCGATTAAATTATTGCTGAGACGAATTTGACGACAATCCAGATAATTTTTTGCAAAACTTCGTTGCTTATATATGTGCAGTGGGGTCATCGCATTGACCCAACGACATTCATGTGCTACAGGTTTTTGGCTCCCAAAGCATTTCCGGTCAAACTGGAAACTAGAACATAAATATGAATGTGAAGAGTATATTTGCAACATTAAAAAAAAACTTTTGGAATAACATAGTTTATGCGACTGTTCCGGAACACTATACCAAATAGGCAAAAATTATTTAAATAAGGGATTGCCATGATTAAGAAACCACTGTCTTTGATAGGTTCAGTTTTTTGTTAATGTTAATTAAATGTCAGTTTCGATTTGAAGTTTTATTTGACAGGAATTAAATATCAGTTCCGATTTTAAACTTTACTCAACATGGTATTTTCACAATTACGAGTACATTAGCGATTTATCATTGAATCTTATTTTCGTAATAGAAATCTTGAAAATGCGGTATATTACGCCTGAAATGCTCCGGAACACATTTGAAAATATGAAAAGGCGTGTAAATCTGTTTGCATGACAACATCTCATGTAAAAAATTGAAAATAAACGCATAAGTACAAAACATTACATTTAAAATAACTCTTAAACTCGACGACAGAAAGAATAGAAAGTTTCAATTATAATAATGTTTGTTAAATTCAGAATTAATTTTTTTGTAATACTCTAACATTTATTTTGTAGCTTACTATGAGTATCTTTTTGTATGCAACAGGTTTTTGTATTTCTGTTTTAAAGACAATATCTCTAGAAAAATATATAGATGCTTATAATTTATTTATATCTTACAAAATTAAAAATAGTTTTCACAAAGTTTGGTCAATATAGATAGAAAATTACACAAAGCCGGGACTTTGATTACGTTAACCAAATTAGATAAATTGTTTCCGCATATAATACCATCATTTAAACGGATAACGTTTTCGGGCAACGTTTTGATTGGTTGAACATCACCAGGGCGACCTTTTCTTTATGGTTGCTTTACTATTTTTGTTGGTGGATTGTTATTACTCAATTTCCTGTGTTGACCATAATATCTCACCAAAATTCCAATTTTAAAAAGTGTTCCTGCGCTGTTCCAATTTAGAATTTAGACATATGTGCGTATTTGCTTGTAGAGTTGTAAATAAGACAACCACTTTCAACTAACCGCAACTATAAAGTTGGAACGATTATTGTATTATTATTATTATATGTAGATACATATATGTATATGTATTACAACCAAATTTACGAAGCCCTTATTGGACAAAGCAAGATGCGGACATAATTCTGAATACTTATACGCAACAAGATATCTATTTTCTTATTATTGTAAATATCTGCTGGCATTGAATTAAATAGATTTGTTTATATACTTATTACTTTTAAATAATTTTACCATTTAATACAAATCCCTTATAATTTGTTTTTAATATCCTTGAAACAAAAAAAAATGTTGTATTGTCGAGACGAAAATTAATAATACAAAGTAAGGATTTATAAAATCAGGATTCACACGGAGACGAAATAAATTCATATGAAGCCGTAGCAAGGAATCGTCCTAAATACTATGGGAATTCCTAGCTTCAGAAACAGCTCGCATAGTTCCAAGATTGCGGACCTAAAACAGGACATCCGGGCGTGCCTCGGATTCCGGAGTTATTGCGTTTTGCTCCGTGCATATGCCAAGATCTCTCTCTTTCGAAATGATATTAAACGAATCTTTATTAAAATCCAATTTCGCGCGCGAAATGTGCATCTAAGACTATTTCTTAATAGTAAACCATGTGTTTCGAAACCTGTTTAATGAACTTTCGTTTTAAATTCAATTCAACTAATCAAAAATATTGGAAGAAAAATAAATAAATAGTTGGGTGTTTGTAATCGATTTTCAACTAACACTACGCACAACGCATTAAATCCCAATAAAAACAAAAACTGCTATTTTAAAATATGCATGTAGTGGAAAATTTAATGAAACGTAAACATACACATTTTGTTAAAATAGATCAAAGTGTCTCTGATTGTTTGTTGGGACAAATCTATTATTATTGCGCATTTATTACATGCTATTTTAATGGAATTTCTTTTTTAAAATAATGGCATTGGAATATTCAACGGAGCGATAACTAATTTATGTAGTTTGTTGTTTCCCCTAAAGTTTTAAACAGTTTAACACAACTAACAGATTTTCAGCATCATAATTTGAATTGTGTTATTATGCAATAGCTGGCTGATAGATAGTTTATGTTAACTGAATGAAGATTAATATATAATACCAACATAAATTTAATCCGCAATAATCTTTACAAACTAAAATGTCAAATTTTTTCTGAGTTCGCTTTTTCATTATTCACCCGCATATGTAGGGGTGTCTCAGAAAATTGGTATTGCAATCCCAGATTTCATTCCCGTTTCTTAAAAGATCCTGCTCGAAAATATAGCTTAAATTCATAGGTCTTTTAGAAAAATTTATTAATTCTCTTCATCCCATACATCCGCTGTTTTGTGGGGTGAATGGGGTTATGAACTTGAACTGATTGGTTTTTTTGTAAGTTTATGGCTTAGATCTTAACGTTTCAATGTTTTAGATTTATTGTTAGACTAGCGCATTTATCAAGGTTATTAGGTTAAAAGGTTAAGATGTTATGAGGTTAACTAAGGGTGGGATTATACAGTTTAAATGATTGCTTTTTAGTTTGCGGTGGAAATCAAAAGGTTACATGATGAAATAGTTTAGATTATCGGTTTTTTTTTGAGGCTATGCCGAAATCTTGAGGTGTTGGGGCTTGTTTGACCTCGGATTCGAATTGAGTAGTCCCAAAAACATATACATGGTTTGACCCCAGACTCAACAAACATTGTCAGGCTCTATTAGTTATCGAAATAAAAATACAACTTATAAAGTCGCTACAACTTGGAAAAGTTTACCCCAAAGAACTTGTCAACCGGTTGATTTTATTAATAAAGGATAATACGCTGTTTAATTTCTACGAATATTTTGAGAATTGTTTCATTACCTAACAATTTGTTAAGAAACTGATTTACCAAATTACACTATCACATGACAGTTAACAATACGTAATGATAACTCCTAATATATACTTTTTTATACCCAATTGTAATTCTAGTAATATTTTGTTCTTTTCGTTGCAGGTGAAAAACCCCACAAATGTACTGTTTGTGGGAAAGCCTTCAGTCAATCCTCCAACCTGATAACACATTCCAGAAAACATACCGGCTTCAAACCTTTCGCTTGCGACCTGTGCGGTAGAGCTTTCCAACGAAAGGTAGATCTACGTAGACACAAAGAGACGCAGCACACTGAACTGCGTCCAATAGTGACATAGTGCCAGAATACCGGAAACCTTCAGTTTCCGGTAAATGAACTATCAACAACTCAAGCAACTCAAACCAAAGACCAAAAAGCCGAATCAACGATTACCAGAAACGAATTGCAGATTCCTAACTTTCCCGATGATAGACCAATGCTGAGTTACGAAGAAGTCAATCAAATTAATCCAATGCTAGGAGTGCCCAGCGATCTTCAGCAATCCCCATCTGCTCCGTCGTTGAGATCTGCTTTCGTTGGTTGGAATTAAGTCTGATGATCGGTTAGGATGTTATAGGAAAAGCGAAATGGAATTCCAGTGTACCTATTTGCACATATAAATAATATAAATTTAAGTAGATAAGTTCTTTACCGTACTGTGATTTTGGGGTCATCATATTACATATGGTGCTAAAAAAAGATTAATATCATGAAAAAGATTCTTTTTAAGTGTTATTAATATAACGCTATATTATTATTATTATTAATTAGATAATATTGTAAAATGAGGAACGTGTGCAATTAAGAATAGTGAATGTACGAATGTTTATTTTTTTGTTTTTATTTTGCATGAGATAACACGGTTTTCTTTCGAAAAGGAACCGGAATTGTTTTGGAGAAATATATCTCGTAATTGTAAATATCTAAGCAATCTTTTTGTTTTCTATTTAACGAAAGACAGTAAATTTATGAAAAGGATCTCTTTATTTTGTTTTATTTTTATCTATTTATGGAAACATCACATTAATAACCTAACCGCCAGAAGATATGGAAAGTAGTCGAACACTAAAAGAAAATCATCTAGTAAGTAATTTTTCCCTTTTTCTTAATTTATTTTATATCTGAATGGAAAATTAGATTTTATACCTCAAAATAAAATACAATTTTGGATTTAAAAATATTCAGGATAACAACTTGAAGTACGAAAGCTTATTGATAGGAGAAGGTAGTGGGAAGTAAAATTATGTATCCATTTTAGTATTGTCAACTGTTTATATGACAGGAATGTCAGTGGTTATGTCAAATACTTTACCGAACCATCAAACTTTATCTTAATGGAATACACAATTAATGAAAAAGTGCATATTATAAAGTGGTTTTATGGAGGCTAAACTATCTTCATTAATCGTCCTGTTCCTTGTTTAAATACAATTCATCGCATCAAGGAAAATTTTGAAAAATACGGGTGTGTTTCTCCCTCTTTACATAAACTTTCTTTAACACATTCTACACGTTTATATGCAAAAACATGTTATAAGTTGCTAAATAAGCAACCAGCAACGTGTTAATAACACTTATAATTTAGTTATATAATTTTAAGTCCCACCACCCTCTCCTATAAATAGGCTTTCATAGTTCTTTTGTTAGCCTGAATACGATTATACAAGGAATTAAAATTTTCAATTAACCGTCACAGAATTTCAGTTTGTTGTTACTTTAAATTAATTTAATCATATTTGAAAAATTGTTACATCTTTCGGTTTCTATTAAGTTTCTGGAAGACAGCAAAGGATTTAGGGACTATTAAGAATTATCTAAATTCATGGGATACGCGTTTAGGATTTCCTAAAGTAATAAGCTAATTATAAACATTGTGTCCAACGAAGCAATAATTGGTTGATAACTATTGAGAATATTAATATATGATTATTCGTAACATGAACGCGACCTACACGAGAACGAAAGAAATTGTTAATTCAAGGAAATATTATTTTGCTCAAGCAATTTGCTTGTTATATACATTACTTCCGGTTGATAGTAAAGTCGTGATTTTAGTGAAAGCTAGTCACTAAAACATGACGTAGAGTTAATATATATTATTGTCATCCTATTACATTTTCCTTAGAGACTGCTATTTCTACTGAAACTATCACATCTAAACAATTTTACAAGGCTAAATAAAGGTCATCTGCTTCAAACAATTAGAATTATTTAAATAATGTCTCTATACTTTGTTTAATTCGTCGTTTCACAAATATTTATTTTAATTAATCATTTTTATATTGTCAAATCTATAAATCTGTTACTCAATGTTTTTACAGACTTTTTGTTTTATCACATATATGGGCAGTAGGTAGTAAATTCATAAAATATTCCAACTATTAATGCGCCAAAACTATACTTACTAATTTATTTGACGTAGATACTTAAAATATATTGTTTATTAATTCAGAGTGAATGCGGGTATTTACTGCATTTTAGTGAAAAAATGTGGTGGATTCTTCAAAAAATATGAGCATAAGTACATACGTCAGACCGAAGTATGTTTATAGTAATTATTTCGTATTAATTATTTTAATGTAGCAGCTTTATCTATCTGGGAAAATTGTGGTTTGCTAACTGAGATGAAATTACAGATAAAGCGGGAACAGATGTAGAAAAATGTGCTTGATAACCACATCGTTGAAAATATTCTTGCAATAAATTCTAATGAAGATTATGTCGAAAACAACTCTTCTTTCAATTCATGAAGTATTGCAATTTGTAGGTAATGAAACAACAAATTAATTAAATACCCATTTATTCCAGAATATATAATATTATGTTTTCGTTTATAAGTACATAAAGATCACAACATAGATATATTAATTGAAAAACAACTCTAAGATAATAAAAGTTGTGGACAAGCCAGTTATAAATAATCTTAATTTATTAGAGATAATGGTCGACTTTGGAGTGCACGTGCACAGGCACCAATAAGGGCTTACAAGACGAGAAAATATTGTGTTACATTTCCTTTGACCTGAAGTGAAGCCAGAGCAATTAAATTTCTTGAATAAGTTTGAAGTTTATTAATGAACAAACAAAGATATATGCTAATGGACTTTATTGGGCTATATAGCAGATGAATTACTTGTATTCAACTTAGATGAACTCTAGTCAGTCAAATTTAGAAATGAAATTTTAATTTATATCTTTAGGTGTGAGGTTTCATAGTACTTAAATAAATTAAACCCAATTATGTGTACCTACTATGCGACGCTTTTGTGAATAATTGTAGACCGTACTATGTGCCATATGAAAACTGTGCCATTGACGAACCACTCGTAGGTTAGACACCAGACTATGCATTTCGAATTTACATGACAGTACCTATGCCTGATAAATTTAAAAAAATTGTTTGAAATTTTTCACTTTCATGAATTATAACTCTTCCTAAAATAATAAGCCATGACGAAATCTTTTCATATCCATTCATTTATTATTCTTCTCATAAAACCATTAAATAAAGAGGAACTTTTGTTATCTAAAATCGAGTATGTAGTTCACGTCTCAAAAAATAAATTGTGTTTTAGGATTAAAAATCAAAGAAGCTAAGGGGATTTACACATATGTATGTCAAAATAAATTGCCTCCTGCTAATAAATATTGACGAAATTCGGATATTTATTATGAGAAGTCTAACAATAAGATGGATAGCTTTAAAATGAACGCAGTATGTAACAAATTTAATTATTTCACAAGTATATGATTGTAATGATCCGTACATATTAGCAATTTATCGTAAAATCATCAATTCAATAGCAAACTCAGAATATCCGAGGATGTTCCTGCTGTTTGTTGCTTTTAATTTATAAAGGTAAACTAAAATTTCCACAAAATTCAAGTCACAGCCACAGTCTTCTTAAATAAGATTCTGGAAAGAGGAGACTGGTCACCACCGGCTAATTATTGTAATAAAATTTAGGAAACATGATACTGTTAGCTATGAAAAATATGCAAATGTAATCTATTGAAAACAATCTGGAAGCTATAGGATTGTAAAAGCTTTATTGCAAATACAACCAATAAAAATGTTACCATGCGAATTAGTTCAAACCGAGTTACCATATCACCTAACAATTGGTTAAAAGGAATGATTTCTTAAAAGGGCTACAAAAATTGCATAGTTCAAATGAAAAATTTTAAGGTGATATTAGGTTATTAATAATACCCACACATGAAATTTGTGTTATTAAATGTTAGTTTCACGCTTTTCAAACTTTTGATATACGTACAAAATACATAGTATGTTTCAAAACTATCCGTTGTAAATTGAAGTAATAACTTTGACACTTCTGACAGATTCGTAACATGACAACAGTGTTGTTTTCACAGATAACGCGATAAAAAAAGTTGTGATGGCTGCCCGTAATCAGAATAAGCTTAATTTTCCAAATTTTGACAAAATATCCATATCATGCGATACACGATTGTATTCAGAAAAAATCTCCTTTTAAAAGAGCCACAAAAATTGCACGGTTCCAATTTAAAATTTTGAGGGTAGGCGAGATTACTAAAAATTTGCGCAAGAAAAATTTGTTTTATTAAGCGTCAATAAAAGTATTTAGATTACAATTTAAATTGCTTCAAACCGCATCTTAATATCTCAAGTAACAGAAAAGTTACGGCAAATAAAAAGAAATTAGTTTTCATTTTTTCTTCAATATTAATCAAATGAAGCGTGACAAGTAAAATTTGAAATTGGATTCTTAGTGAGCTTTTGAATCTACACCTTTTTGCTAATTTAACTGTCTCTCTATGTCTTCAAATAAAAAAGTTACCCATGTTGTCCCTACGAAATCCGGGCACCCTGTATAACTACACCTTAATAAAATAGTTTCATTTACTTGAATTGTAAATAGAAAAAATATTTAAAATTATTATTCGTTATGTTTATTTATTTGTTAGTATTTATAAAATTAATACATACAGCATACACCTTACTCATAAAGTCTCTTGACAAACAAAAACTGTAACAGCTTAAATCGACAATCACCCCTTTCAGCCTGGAAGCTCGTTACACTCCTACAGTCCGAGATCTCCTGAAAATAAAAACAGAACTACCCGACTTCAACCGTTTTCCTGAAGTAATCCTAGCGCGCAACGCCCACTAGCGACGTAACGTGGAACTGAACACGAATGCGAGAAATTCTTTTGCCGGGAAGGAACCATATCTTTATTTACAACGGCTGTAGTATGTGTGCCGAATATCAAACAGGGCCTCCCTTGATTGAGGATCTTGATTTTTAACCAAAGTTACTTGGAGCTGCAGATTGAAATCGCGACCCCTACCGCCGGGAGTTATTCCTCTGCCAGAGATAAATTTGTTCGTGTGTATGTGTAAAGGTAGCAGTAGTTCGCCTCGAATTTCGATGTTAATTTAAGCATTCGACGAGGTTCCCGATAGGAACGTTGATTTCGAATCCTAAACTTCCCGAGTTATTTTCAAACGTTCTTTTTTTATAACGAGAGAAGTACACTCGTAACGTACTCTATGTTAACTCATAGCAATAGTAATCCTCAATTGCTTCAGTATATTTATTCAATCTAGGCAACTAAATTTAAAAGCGCATGAAATGAAAACCGAGAAATTTTTAGATACTACACAGTATTTCAGTTTCCTCAAAATATTTAGCAGATGCAGCCTGTCATAAAAAATTACTTTTCATAATCCAAGTGGTTCAGGACAAATATTTTCAGACTTTGCATATACTATGAGATTCAAAATGATTGTCAAGTCCGTTCCTATAGATAGTGACAGGTTGTAGGTATATGCCGCATGGTTGTTATGAAGGTTTGGACTAAGTTAGTGGCAGAGCACAAGAAAAGGTATGGTATGCATAGGGTTCTTGTATATCCAATTGTTTCGATAGCCAAATATGAAATAATCCAATGAGATTAGATCAGGCGATCTTGGAGGTATCTTTTGCTCCAACAACCCTGTCAGCAAAAAATTGTTGAAGATATTGGCAGGTTTGTCGACCAGGATTAGCTGGAGCATTATCATGCTGAAAATAACTTGCTTCTAGCTTATTTTCTTGTAATTCTCCAACAAACAATTCTAATATATGTTGACAACCTTCTTCTAATAAAAATGATTGATGTTATGGTAATAATTCCTATACTGTAGAAACTTTGTAACGTTGAAACTTCACTAAAATGGTTAGAGTATAGATAAATGTTTGCGGAAAACAGTTTCTTTCTGCCGAAAATCATTTTGAATCTCCCTTTATAAGACCTACAGCTTTCTGTAATTTATCTATCCAAACTTTCAAACCAATTTATACAAGGTGCTCAGAAACTAGCGTCGAATTTCGTTACCTCAAAAATTCGAAATATTTAGTTTTTCAAATGGCAATCCCTCTTCTTCTTTTCGCCAATGCATTCTACGGTGAAATGTAAAGCAGATTGAGTAGAATGTTTATGATCAGTTGACTTTGTTTTAACTAAAAGCTAATGCTGCCGAACCAATAAAATTAATTTTATAACCTTATGGAGTTGCCCTAACGAAGATTTATTATGGAAGTGTCTCAACACCATAACTACATTTGCTTCATTCTTTACAACATGCTTTCCAATAAATTAATGATGAATAAGTCGAATCAAGGTGTCATGAGTTGGCTTTGATTTATTCGAAAATCGCAAATAAAAAACTTAAAAGTCCCTTTAAATTACCTTGTCATTACCAACAAATGGAAGTAATGCTCTACTGAATCTTAAACGCTACATTTTTTTCTATTTTGCAATACTAAAGAAATCATTAAAGCACGGTTTTGCGTGTCTAAAAGTGATCCATATCGACACAACTTGTTTCATTTCTATAGATTTTAATAGGTACTGCTATTAAATACAGACATAAACTCAATTGTCATAGAGTGTACCAAAACTGGCGGTAATAAAAATATAGACACTTTAAACTAAACATAAATAAATCATATCCCTAATAAGTATACTGTTGTCACTAAATTAACAAATAAACAAGTATGATATCTAACATAATAGTAGAGAGTAGAAGAATGCTTGTATTTAATAAAAGACTAAAATATCACACCTTGATATTTACCCGGATTAATTTCAATTAAAAAATTTGCTACTTCTATAACATAACGTGAAGCTAACCAAGCGTTGATTATTCTTTTACAGTCCCATCAAGATTTTTACTCTAGTAACTACCGCTGAAATGGCATTATTTTCGAAGTAATAACGTAACACGCCGATACAGCAATTCATTGTGTATACGCTAAAGCCGTTCTCCTCACAAGAATACTGTAATTTCATAGTCCCAGTGCGTCTTCTTCCATAGTCCCGAACTATCGCAT
Organism: Holotrichia oblita; assembly: GCA_023690525.1. NCBI lineage: Eukaryota > Metazoa > Arthropoda > Insecta > Coleoptera > Scarabaeidae > Holotrichia > Holotrichia oblita. The sequence continues at coordinate 130,700,082 of CM043017.1, read as the reverse complement.
CAAGACCCTTTAGGAAGCTTGAGGTTTCTAGTTTCGCGCGCGCCTAACATGGCGATGGCAGCGACTGACGTCTGTGTTTGGAAGCCGTCGCGACATATCTCTCAGCTTGCGGGCGAAAGCCTGCACGGAGATCTGTCAGCGCGAGCTTTACGTTAGGAGAAACCTTACCCGAGGATGTTGTAGGATAAAGTCGACGGGTCGTTAACGAGTTTACCGGCAGATACAAAGATTTTGCACTAGAGAATGTTTCCGAGATATACAAGGATACGTTGCTTTATATACATACGTATTATACTCGCTTTGATGTTAGGTAATGAAGATACACTGAGGTGTACATTACATGAAGGTTTTAAGGGAATAAAGTAAATCCAATTTAAATGAAATGGTAAACATAATTTGTCTTTAATTATTGTGAATGTGGAATTATACAGTGTGATGAAGAACTTCCGACCAAAATTAACTGAATTATTAAATATTTTAATAAAAATCGCGTATTGTTGCACAAGTTATTCACTGATATATGTACGTCCTTAAACTTATATAGGTATGTACTATTGTGGATATTTTTTATGTTGGTATGTCGACATTTAAAAATTTACCTAATGTAAACAGCACTTTTGAAGTGTTTGTGTTTTTAAGTGTGTTACATTTTAACAGTATTATAATATAATCAATGTTGTACCATTAATGACATTAGCTTAAGCGGCCTACAAACGAAATGATCGGTTGTACGACTTGTCACACTACAAGTTAAAAATAATATCGTAAAGACAAGTCAGTCGCTGTTTCTCCTCCACACGTAAATCGTCGAACCAACTACTATTAGTCCAAGAGCCTGTGAACGCCAGACTTACGTCATAGTATAAAAGCTGAATTTTTTCTGTGAAGACACTATAGTAGGTAACAACGTTTGGCTACTATGAACTTCGAGTCGTGGGCCCTTCGACAGGTAACAGGTAGTAAAGGTGTGAAAAATCGCTACTTAATTACGTCATAGTATAAAAGCTGAAAAATTTGATATGTTGTAGGGATAATTATAACAAACCACCATCCCCATTGCCAGACACTTTGCGTGGACCCTTCCCTCCGCCAGACACCTTTGAAGTTCATTATGACGTAATTGTACTTACGTCATAGTATAAAAGCTGAAATTGAAATATGTTACTTGAGCAACTATTTGAAGATGTTGCCCAAGCAGCCAGACACTTTCCATGGTCCTAAAGCCGTGCCAGACACAGTTAAAAAAGACTCAAAATTTCTTTGTATTTGATACTAGTGTCTTCACACAGAAAAAATTCAGCTTTTATACTATGACGTAAGTCTGGCGCTCACGGGCTCTTGGACTATATGTTACAATAGATCGTACAGTCGTTTGTTTCGTTTGTAGGCCGCTTTAAATCGTCGAACCAACTGCAGGTGTACAACATACTGTACAACACATCGTAATCCTGGGACTTTTTTGTTGCCAACCCACGACAGTTCAAAATTATACAACGGGTCGGTAGCCGCAATGGTTAAGCGACTGACTATCGTTGTGGTGGGACGATAGGAGCCGAGTTTCAGTTCTCTGTAGAGACGGTGATATTTTTCAGAAAGTTGAAATACGGATTGACTTACCATTTGTTATTGCGAGCAACGTGATTAACAGCGCGGGAGTATAAAAGGCGATATGATGCTGTCACAAAGCCATTTGCACAAAATTTACACACAAAGACTACACTGCAAGAGTTGCATGATAGCCAGACAAATAATACAGGTTACGGAGTCACTGCAATTAAGCGCCTACACACAAAAAAATTTTCTCGTATATTTAACGTTAGTCTATGACTTTTTTGAGCCACCCGATATAGTAGTTGCTCTAGGTGAATGTTCAAAACATTAAAATAAGGATTATAAAGAAATAATCATTATCGGCAGAACATAACACATAGTACAACATATTAAATTAGGGCAAAACTGGAGACCAACATTTTTTAGCATCTACGCCTAGGTACTAAGGCGAGAATCTACAGATTTTTGACCACCAACCCACTACATTGTTAATGTAACTATCTCGGGTTTGATCAAAACAATGTTGTGGTATACACATACATAGGTACATATTTTACATAATAATTTTAGTTTGAACTGTGTCACTAATGTTCCAATTGTTGTGTATTACCTGACAATCGCCAAACATAGGCCAAGGAAAACCCTTTCTAATAAGGTCAAATTTGTTAAATTCCGTTCAGGGAAAGCAGAATAATTTAAATTTAGAAGAATTTCTTACCATTCATACGTTTTTCAAGATACATATTAGTTATGTTGCGATAGGTGAATGATAGCGATACCCGGTTTTCGCTGATTTGTTGGTAATTTAGCCTACTTTTTGAAACTGCAGTCAAAAATATATGTTTCCATTTAATATTTTCGATAAAAACCCTAATTTTCGAAAGAATTTAAACAGCGCCCTCTAGCATGCACGTCATTTACTAGATTGGTTCGAATTTGTAAGCATTAGATTGGAGGACCAATGCTGTTTCCAACAAGACTAAGTTCGCAAAATTCGGTTCAAAGGAACCGGAGTTATAAGCGTTCCTTCAAAACAAAGTTTCTCTTCTCCCCTCTTCTACTAGTAGACAGTAAAATAGAATTGTGATAACACTTACTAGAAGTTATAAATTTAATTTCTATTAACGCTTCGGTTACCTTTATACAGTTTGATTATAAAATAACTTAATTAGTAAGAATTATTGATAAAAACAAAGAGAAGAAAAGAGTCAAGTCCATAAAAAATTAAATATCTCTGTAATGGTTAAGGTTAATTATATTATATCATACGTAAAATTGATGAAAAAAATACATAAATTTTGAACAGGTTGTACAAATAAAATATTTTTAAATTTAGCAACACTTAAATTCATGAAGCTTTTGAGACAAAGCAGTAATTTGATCCTTTAAAGAAACGCTTACTGAAAAGACGCTTGGATAAAAACAATATCTCGTCTGAATCTTCTTTTTAAACTATTTAGTATAATATACCTATATTAAGTTGTTTAAAGTACAATCAACTACTTTGAAAATGGCCACTTCCAAAAATTGGATTTAATTTAAAATTATCTGCAAAGTCTGTGAAGGAAAGTCTATGGTTGCTTATATTGCAGAATGTATAGAAACACGACTTACAAACTCGCTGTTCCAGGAATAGACATTTGATTTTCGACAGGAATCGTTTTCAAACTATTTGGTTGTGCATATTGCTGAACACGCTTTAACTACATTTCAATAATTTGTTACAAAATCAAATTATGCAATCTTGAAACGAATCCTCTAAAATGATGTTATGAATCATATTGATTACATTGTTATCTAGTTCTCTATACAATTACAATTTTCTCCTTATAAGAAAAAATGGCGGTTAATGTTGTAATATAATTATAAATAATTCTTAGATAGATATTATGTAAAACACAAACGAAATAGGATTACTTAAAAAAAAATTGTAAAATTGTAAATCTTTTGTATGTAAGATAAAATGTAAGTAAAATTGTACGTATGTAAAGTCATACTAGAACTCAGTATGAATAACGAATATCAAGTAATCCTATAATTCTGTACATAGATATACATACATAAGTAAGCTTTGTGTAACATTTTACCACACCTTCTCACATTTAATTCACTTGTAATTTAAATAAAAATTACATTATTGAAACAAAACAGGTCGGTCGTTTTATTTTTGTTTAATTAGTTTAATAGAAAATGCCTTTTTCGGCAAACGGCTGATTTATCGATACTGATTCACGATGGGATTAGTTCTGGTATATGCCGCACATGTGAGGTAAAAATAATCATTACGGATATACTACGTATAACGGTTACAAATGAGTGGTAAACCGTATTCCTGCATTTTTAATTATAGTGATTTTAAATGAGTCTGAAAAAGCTGTTAATTTACTATTATCACGCATATTCGTTTTGCTATTGATT